>VDFB02271358.1:184968236-185293678 GCA_007258455.2 Sequoia sempervirens | reverse complement strand
TTTTTGAGTAAGTCTGTGAAGTTTGTGCAGCAATGTACTTGCAATGCATATTTTAGGTGCCCCAGAAGTGTTTGGACGAACATGTTGACCTTTTCCCTTTTGGGTATGTCAATGTGACACAGACTAGCGAGGCTTCTCCATTTTTGAAAGAAGGGGATGAATGTCTCACCAGCATCCTCTTGCGTGAGATTGCACAAGCTAGTGATAGAGGTATCCATGTTGATGTTGTACGCGTAATTTTTTATGAATTTTTGTTTAAGCTCATCCCATGTCTCGATATCCTTTTGAGTGGAAAACCATTCAAGGGCAAGACATGCCAGACTTTTAGAAAAAAGTCTCATCAAGTATGTTTTTTCATAGGCGACGTCCATACAATTGGTTGCAAATTCGCAAACATGTTCAATGGGGTTTGTCTTGCCTCTATATTTTGTGAAATTGGGTGACACATATCCCAAAGGAAATGGAGGCATGTATAAGCTCATGTCGAATGGGTATATGTTTAGGTCATATGATATTTCCAATTTCTTGCTTGAAATGTATATGTTTTGGATAGTTTTTTCTAAACTCATCAATCTTGTTTGGAAGGCATCCATAACAGGGTCATTTGTGTTTCCGTACGTTATATTGTTTGGTACACCATAGGTTCCCATTTCTTGTGCATGAATATTGGTGTATTGTGGCAGTATGGATTGTTGTGACATGTATGATGTGTTCGGATTGGCATGTTGTTGGTGTTGAAAAGTTGGATTAGGTGTATGTTGATGATTATGAACGTGAGATGAGTAGGTTGGGATGTGTCCCCCAGCCATGTGTGTTGTTACCTGGGGAATATGGTGACCATGAATGTTGTGGTGTATTAGTGATGCCATGGGTTGTGTTATTTGGCCACCTTGCATAAATTGTTGTGTTTTCTTGAGGGGAATGTTTGTATTTGTACCTTGGGAGGAAATGACAGGTGAGTGTGTTGTCGTGTTAACATTTTGTTGTTGACCTTGGATAAAGATACGTCTTTTTCCTCCTCCCGAAGGATTTTGTGAAATACCAATGAGCGGATATGTCG
Source organism: Sequoia sempervirens (assembly GCA_007258455.2). Lineage (NCBI taxonomy): Eukaryota > Viridiplantae > Streptophyta > Pinopsida > Cupressales > Cupressaceae > Sequoia > Sequoia sempervirens. The sequence continues at coordinate 185,292,618 of VDFB02271358.1, read as the reverse complement.
AAGGTGTGCTCATGGTAGTAGATGTAGCTATCAAGGGGGGATTGCTGTGACTTGATGGTGCCCCCATGGAATTTACTGTCATGGTAGAGAGAGGGTTTGAATAGTTTTCCCACATTGCCAAGGAGCCAAAGGTGGTTCCAGCTGATTGTGACAGTGTTGTGAATGTTGTGGGCATTGTGGTAGATTGTGATCCTCCAATGGATGTAACCTTTATTGTATTGGAGGTGTTTGGGATGTGAGAGTTGGCATGCACTGTCGTTGTAGTGTCGAAGAAAGTATTGCTCGTAGTGTTTGGAGGTTGACCATTATGTGACATGTTATGTGTGTTGTTGTCATTAGGGTCCAGAGATGTTGGTATCAATGTGTTGATGTTGAATCCATGTGGTAACTTAGCTCCTTGACTCAAGAGTATGGCTAAGTATCTGTCTCTGTCATATAGGACCATTTGTTCGATGAATTGAGAGGCCTCTAGATCTTGTGCCACTACCTCTAGGTTTTCCTCAAGTATTTGACCATATTCATCTTTTTGCAAGAATGGTATTGTTGTGAGAGGTTGATTGTTTGTATTGCCAAATGGATCATCGAAAGTCCAATTTGGGTCATATGTTGGATTATTGACAGTGGAAGTGGGGTCTTGTCAAAAATTTTCCATTTGTCATTGTTGTTTTTGGAGTCTAGTTTCCACCATAAAATGAGATTTCTCAAATGAAAATGACAACTAAATGCGAGGATGACCCTATGCAAGTTCTAAGTTCAAAATGATGACAAGGATGACTAATTTTTTTGGATTTTTGGGAATAGAATCTGCAATGTCTAACCTATGATGCAATTTAAGACAAGGGTACCTAAGCACTTCTAAGCTCAATCTTTGTTTTCGATTTCGACTACTAAAGGACTTTGTTTAAAATGACAAGATGACAAGGTCTAAATGACTAGTGAGTTTTCCTAACTAGACTATTGAGTTGGAAAATATCACAAAAAGGACAATGACTAAAAAAGGGATTTGATAACTTAGTCCAAGAGAGCCTAGTTTTGAAATCAATGACGTTGCAAATTGTGCTGAGATTTTCCTAATCCAAAGTATGCAAGATGTAAACCTAGGGACAACCTAATGCCTAATGTATGCAACTAACAAGAATGAAGGATGAAACCTATGGTCAAGAACGCAAACTAATAGTCAAAAATTTGAGCAATTTCAAAATTGGTTTCTGACAGAGTCTCCTTGGAAACAGTGTTTGACAAATGATTGAAAAGGTGAAGACTTCAGATTTGACTTTGTATGAAGTTTTTAATTGTGACAGGTGAATGCATCATATTAGGCTATGAATGTGTCACGATTTTGTGAATGCGGCTCAGGGACTGACAAATGCGACTTGGTTTAGCAAATGAGACTCTGTAAGGTTTAGTTGTGTCGTGATGCATGCATATGCAGTGTTTGAAATTTTGAATGCGGATTGACAGAGCAATTGCATCTCATAAACGTGAATGCGGTTTAACAAATGCGACACAGTTTATGAAAAAATGAGTTTCTTGTCATTTAGATGGAAAATTTGATTTGTCTAATATTGAATGTTTTCTTTAGAACTTTAAATGTGATATGTCCAAAAAGCACTTGACAAGCACAGTTTTTTGAATGTAAGCAAGCGCACATCAGATAAGTACAATCCTAGGTTAGGCTAGGACAATATTCACTAGATTCCACGTGGGTTTCCCCAACCACATATCTGTAGAGTGTGAATTTAGAAGCTTGGTTGCACGAGCTCCCCCTTACAGTGCACTCTCTTCTTAGGCCAACCAAGCTTACAACCCCCATGAAACTCCCTTGGCAGATTGATCACCTCTACTACAAACTGTGAAAGTGTGGATGCCTTCACACCGACCGGTGCTGCGCTAGAAAATAGAAGGTTTTTGGCTTACTACACAAAGGTGTTTAGTTCAAGACCCCCATTTGAGTGGCCATACATGGGGCAAGAGATTAATCACCAATTAGGTGGCACTCCAACCTGAAGAGGTTAAGCTCAATAGGGTTTAGGGGAGTACTACTTTGTCCGTATGACACATCCGCACTCATAATCTTAGGTTTTCCCTTAAGATTCACATTTATATACCTATAGGGGGTAGCTTGGCTTTAGCTCCATTGCCAGTTTGATTCGCGTTAGGGTGATGAAATCCCCAAGCAGGCCCAATTTCTAGAGTTGGTAACCGTTTCTCTTACACCCAAGATCGCCCGAGAGCGCAAGGGGAGAGGATACTTTGATATACCAAATCATGAGGGTAAAAATAGATAAAAACGGGTCTAGCTTTCTGATCACCGAGTTTTCACAAGGTGAGAGCATACTCACCTACCATTTTGCAAACACATTCAGACATAGTAAAAACACAAGTTTGTTTTAATTGCACCAAAAGAAAATGTGTTTTATCCCAAGAAAAAGGTGCATTGTTTTGTTGTTCAGTCTTCAACAATCGAACCTACAAGACCACACATTAGTAGTTTTAATGTTTTCCTTCGACCCTTGAGAAGTAATCACCAAATGTTGCAAATCCTGATTAGTAACACCAAACCTATGCTAGGCAGAATGCAGGAAATAACCAGAATAAAAAGAACACAGAAAACAGTAAAAACTAAAAGCAGATCAAGAGAAAATGTTACTAGTCGAATTCCATCACGAAAGAGTGATTGCGTTGCTCTATGTATCAAATGTGGCTTGGTAATTCAACTGTGGCTTTCCCGAGCACGATTGCGGCATGATAGAGCAATTGTGGTTTTGGGGTTTGCGAATGCATCGCGACGCATTAGATGCATCACGATTTTAAAAAAATAGTTGCATCGCTCTGTACCTGTACCTACAAAAATGATAGAAAACACATGAAAACTGTACGAAACAACAAGAAAAATATAGTCGGGTTCACCAATGTAACTAAGGGTTATTTTCAGGTTAGATTAGATGTTAATAGTAAATCAATGAAGACAATAAAACCCAAAGCAATTACAAAATACAAGGGAAGTTAAAACAAAGAATGATTATACCTGTAAATCACTGAGTTTTCTATGATTCACCTTTGTAACACCTTCTAGTTTGCTAGCTGATGTTATGCCCTCAGATTCATTGTGTGAGCAATCTGAAAATACTAGTCTAAGTCCTACACCAAGCTTTGAAGGATTTGAGAAAATGTCTATGCCTATGACTATGATTGAAAATTTCTAAAATGTCTATGTCTAAATATCTCAAAACTAAATGAAATATGACATTAAATGCAACAATCTAAGTATGCTAGTGCTTCAATCCATCTATGTGTAATATGTCAGTGTAATATGTCAGTGTAATCGAAAAATGAGAGGAAAATGGCATTTTATAGAAAATGCCATTTTGAATGGATGGATGAGATTGACTTTTGACCAAGACCTAAAATTAGAGGCTCAAATTAAATCTAATAATCCCTAATCAGGGTTAGGGAAAAGTCATTAATTGAGCGGTCAAGATGCCATCCAAGAAGATCGAATTGGCGATGGAGAATAAATGAGGAAATTAATTCAAAAATAAAGATTTTTGAAAATGAAGAAGATAAAGACCGGACTAAAGATAGGATTTGGAAAGATCAAGAATCTGCCTGATCACTTGATTTCTGGAGGAAAGTTACCAATTTGGAATTAAATTAATTACAAATGTGAATTTTGTGAAATAGTAAATAATCAATTTTCAGATTATTTACTAGAATGAGCTGACAGTTAAGAATGATATGACATTTTAAATAATTTAATTTATTTAAACCGAGAGGAATATCAAATTTGGCAATTAAATAATTAAATTTAATTATTTAATTTAGCAGGTAAGACTAATAATTAAATAAATTACTTAATTCATTTAATTATGACAGTTAGTGACATTAAATACATAAAACTTATTTATTTAATAATCAGGAAGAAATGACTGAAGAAGGGTGATTAAATAAATTAATAAATTTATTTAATTAATAGAAGACTTAGACAATTAATGACGTGTTTAATAAATAAATAAAATTTATTCATTTAATAATCATGAAGAATAAAAGGACGTGAATTAATTAAATAATTATGAATTATTTAATCAATAGTCGAATGTGGACCAAGGACATAATTAAATGTCATAATTATGCTAGGAAAAAAGTGGAAAAAATGAAGCTTCCAGGCCTAGGTAATTTTTAGTTGTCTACAGAATATTTAAAAAATTTCAAACTTAACTTAATCTCAGATCTGATGAATGAACAATAAACCATGAACAAGAAACATATCAGAAGCATAAAGAACACCAATATTTGTTTATGTGGAAACCATGATGGATGTTAGTCCACAATATTATACCCTGTTAAAAGTATAAGAAAAATAATGGGAATGGACATGCATTCAAGCACACTTCCTAGAGCTCACTACTCAAATACAAGAGGGCTCACTTCCCAACAAAAAAAAAATACAGATTAGATTTGTAGGGTATGAACTGAGGAACTAGCTTCTTCACAAGCCTGATTACAGTTCTAGTTAAGCACATAAAACATTCTTCACACTTCGCGCAAACTTCTTCTCACTTTGCTCTGCAATCAAATGATTAGGACACTATTTGCACATCTGCACTTTCTGTGGCATACATTCACTCTTATGAACACACTAACTTCACTCAAAAATCTTATATATCCACAACATGAAATTACATTAACAACCTTGTCAGTCAAAATATAAGACATATTTTCAATGTCAGCCCAAATTTACAAAAAAAAATTCAATGTGGATCAATCATCATTAGCTAATTTATCATGATGCGACCCAAAAAAATATCCTTGAGCATGCCAAACATTAAAAATTAAATCTTCAAGGATCCTCAATACGCCACAACCATCATGTTGGACAAGAACATGAAAACCTGAACATACCAAGAAAAATATTCAACCATGAGCACATCGATCAATGCAGGCATGCAACAAAGATAAAACATGATCTAGAAACATCCACGAGCACCAAGAAACAATAGAGAAACATTCACAATAACTAGAATTACTAGAATTATACCAACTTTAATCAAGAACACTGACAGAGACCACAAAAAAACTGTCAGAACACAGATCTTCATAACTCGAACAAATCTTCATGCAGACCTCTAGAACTTCTGGTAGATGAACTAGATACTCTCAGCAACAAACCCTTTAGTCCACAACAACTGATCTCCAATGTATGGAACAAGACACCTTCATGACCTTCATAGTTCCAGTGGCAACATAGAACTCTTCATTTAACAATTTTCTCAATATCCTTGACATATACAGCCTTCAATACAATAATGCTAATAGTGTTGACATCAATGACAACAACATATCAAAAACACTACCACAACATCCAACAGCATAACATGTGTAAACATAAAAGAAAAGAAAATAAAAGGAGGGCTGGCCCCAGAAAGGAACACTCCAAACACATAAGGGATATATGGATTTGGGGTCAATATGTTCGTTGCTGCAATGTTTTTATTAAAGAGCTCAGAACTATCATCATTCCCCAAAGCACATAGAATTGGAAGAATGACACAAAGAGAGTGGAAATAAAAGGGAAAACAATTATGTTTTGGGTCAACATGGAAGAGACATTGTTGTCTCAATGCTTTGCATTGTCCCCAAAAGGAAAACACAAGCGGAAAGAAACAAATAAGTCAAAAATAAAAAGCTTTTGGGTCAACATGAAGGAGACATTTTACTCTCAATGCCTTGCATCATCCCCAAAAGGAAAAACACAAGAAAAAATTAAAGTAGAAAGGAAAAGGGACCGATTGGGTCAACATGGAAGAGACATAGGGTGTCTCAACCCTTTGCGTCATCCCCAAAAGGAAAAAACATAACAAAAGAAAAGATAAAGGACGAGATATAGAAGAATAGAGGTACAAATAGAAGAAGTGTACAAAGAAAGAGAGAACAACAAATACACATTACAGGGGAACATGATACTCACAAGAAATGAACAAAAATGCAAATGTAAGTCAACCATTAACTGAGTTATTGGTTTCTCAATCTCAAGTAATATAAGTAGAAAATGAATAGCATAGTTAAGAGACAAAGACAAATGCATTACAAGGAAAAGGCTGAGAACTTCTTGCCCCTACTGAGTGTAGGGAAAGAATGAGCCGAGGTGGGTGATGGGAAAGGACAATGCAATAGTGAGAATAGAAAATTCTACAACTATAGCATGAAGAGAGGATTTGTTTTTAAGAGATGATAGGAAAGTAGTCGGTATCAGTGAAGTGATACTTGTCTAGTATGTCCTTCAATGTCTGACATTCTTTGGTTTGATGTCCAAGAACATGATGATATTTGCAATATGGTATGTTAGAATCCTTAGGATGGATGACCAACCTATTGATAGGTGGTAAGAGTATAAGGCCTTTTTTTTAAATAAATTGAAGTCTCCTTTCACATTCAGGTGAAGGATGCATAGGAAACTTGAGTTTTTTCAATTTGTAAGGTCATTTTCATTTTCTAGACTCTCCTTTTTCATGAATTGAAGGAGGAAGATGATACATGGGGATCCTAGCATCCTTTTCATTAGAATCAGGTAATGGTTGTTCTCGTGGAAGGAGAACATTCAAGTTAGGAGTAGAATCAAAGATCACTGTACACCATCATCTCAAAGTCTCCAATATTCAATAGGAGGCTTATCAATATCAGGAGAATCTTGATATCCTAGTCTTGTTGTGTTTTCTTATGTTGGTATTTGTTCTAAAAGTTGGTGAATGTTATGCTCATTTGTTGTGGCACACCCTTTTCTTCTTAAGATAGTAAATACTTTTCCATATATTTCTTCAAGGTTTATTGGTTTGTTTGTGACTTTGTGATCATAAAATGGGTTAGGGTGTGGTTGTTGATAGGAACTAGGTCCACCTGATGGAGGGAACTCAGGTCCTTTATTAATTTCAGGATGTAGGTATCCAAAGTGATTAGGAGGTGCAACAGTAGGAAGATCTTGGGACTTTATGGATGGGTAAAAGGTTGCATTGGCTTCAAGGTTGCTAGGGAATTCATTTAATAGCTTGTTCATGCTATCATCATCTTCTCCAATGATGCCAACATCACGAGGAGGACAATCATGAGGAGTTGAAGGAGCATGAGGTAGCTCAAGGTCATTAGGATCATAGACAAATGCACAATTAGACATGTCTACTAAGGACTTCAATGAATTCCAAAACTTGTTAAAAGAAAAAGCCATGATGACAAGGAATGCAAGGAGACTAAGATGCAAGAAATAAAATGAAAATAGAGAATTTGGAAAGTATAATAGAAAGTAAATACAGAAAATTGTAATGCAAAAAATACCTAGAAAATGTTGTTGAAAATGTGCAGGTGGACTAATTCACCTAGGGTGGAGAATGAGTCCACTTATGATAATTTTTTGTGTTTTTCATAAAATTTAAGGTGATTTTAATGCTTTTCAGATGCAAACCAAGGATGCAAATGAAAATTTTCAGTTTTTGAATAATATGATACACAAAAAACAAATCTAAATGAGTCTTTCAGTAATGCAATTTGAGAAACCCTAGGATGCAAAAACAAAGCAAAGCCTAATTGAATGTTGATGCAAATGAAACCTCAAATGCAAGATGCAATTGAAATTAGAAAGATAAAGTGTTTTATATGCAGGTTCACCAAAATGAACCAACATTTTTTGTGAAAGGTCTATAGGCTACTCTTGCACTCTTAGGATCTTTCACCTAAAAGGAGAGAGATAGAACCCCAAAATTGATGTGGTTCACTCAAATAGAAGATTGTATGATGTGATTAAGACTAAATTCAATGGTATAAATTCAACTAACTAGTGAAATTGACTGACTATTGATGCAAAACCTATAAAGTATGCAATGTCTGAAAACACAATGTGATATGCAAGAATGAACTAAAACATGAACAAATGCAAAAAATACTTGAAAGAAGGATAAATAGAGAGCACCTGGGAAATCAATATTGAATCTGGAATGATATGAATGTTGGTAGAAATCAGTCAAAATCACCAATGGGACTCATTTGCCAATGATGGTGAATCAGTCTTGCTACTAGAAAAAACTCCTAAAACTAGTTTTTGGTGATCGGGAATTGGAATCTAACAGAATCTAATTTTTCAGCCTTAAGGTGGGACTCATTTTCCATTGATGGTGAATCAGTCCTCTCCCAAAATTCTTTGAAATCAAGGGTCAATTCTATAGCTCTAGATCTACACTTGTCTTCTTGTCGAGCTGACAGAGTCAAATCTATAGAAAATGGACTATAGGTTGTCTCCAAGCTTGAAATAGGGTTTAGTTTACTTGAAAAACTTTCTTGACTTCTTTACCACCTTTCAACACCTAATTGCTTGATAAATCTACATACAAAATTTTGCAAACACACATGCAAAAGGGAAAAAATGGTTAAGGGTTAGGTTATAGCGATTTGCCTTGGTCAAATCCCACTTTGGTAATGAAACCCTTAATCAAGAAATGGAATGAAATGAACAAGGAAAGATGAATAAACAATATGCAAATGTCATAAACTCACTGAAACCTTGTTGAAGAAATCTAAAGTTATGTCAATGGTTGCTCCAGGATGCTTGATTGACGCTTGATTGAATGATACAGAGTGCTTGAATGATAATTGATGAATGCAAGTGAACTTGATGATTGGGAGATTGTAGGAAATGTTAAATGAGGAGAAAATCACTTATTTATACACTCTCGTGCCCTAATAACCCAATGATACCTCATCACAGGAGAACATAAGGTATTTTTAAATAAAAACCCAAAAGAAAATTTGAATTATTTTGAATTTGGAGCCAAGAGGGACTCATTCGCCACCCATGGAAAATGGGTTCCACCTTGGGATTGTAAATAGATGTCAAGAATTAAGTCACATTTAATGTTGTTTGTCAGGTTTACATTAAAAAATACACTTAATTAAGCATTATGAGTGTATAAAGGGGTCAAATAAAGCATAATAAAGGTGTATATAGTGAAATTAAGCCTAGAAAAGTGTGAAATCTTGTTACAAGACTTTACAACACTTTAAAATAAAACTTGATAAATGATAAAAAGGTGATTTTTAGGTGAATTGTAATTAAAAGAGTCTAGAAAAGTGTAGAAATGTGTTACAACACTTGACAACACCTTCACAAGACAACATAATTTGAATATTTAGAACCTAATGTTAATGCATAAGTTACATTGCAACATTAAATCAAAGCAAGACAAGTCAAACATCACAAGAGAAAGACCTAAAAGACCATGAACATGTTAATGATCCATTTTTCTATGGTATAGGGTTAATAGGTAATATGTGGCCAATTTCAAACCTCTGAATATAAGATTCCCAATTTCCCATAGCTGTAAAATCATCTTCGATACTTATCGCTTCCAATTTAGCATTTTTGATCCCTTGGACTCTATCTCTTTTGAGGATCAATTGAACATTAAGGTCTAGAGAAGAAATGAATATGTGGAACTAAATTTCTTCACTTGGCCTTTCAGGAGTAGGAATCTTTTAAAGCAATTGGTTAAAGTTGTACACAAAATCTCTCATTGTCTTACCTTTATCTTTCATAATCTAAAAAAAATGTCATAGGGTGGCCGCAACATTAGCTAGAGTTTTATAACACTGGAGAAACTTTTGTCTTAAAATGTTCCATCTCATGATGCTTCCCTTTTCCAATCCCCTGAACCATTTAGTCACCTTTCTGACCAAACTATCAAAAATATTCTTACAAAAACATCTTCGTTTTGAATTTCTAGGATTATGCTCACTGCAGTCATAGCCAGGATGTGTTCTTTAGCATCTTTTGTGTCTTTACCAGAGGATTTGGGAAAATCATTTCAGGAGCTATTAGGAAAGTCATGATATTGTGAAAAGGGAAGGGGCCAATGTGGTTACACCATAGAATCAAGGCCATGGATGACCAGATTCATCAACTAATGGAGTAAGGATAGGGAAAAAAACCTAAATTAATCTATGGGTGGCAGACGAGGAGGAGGTGGGTACTGAGGGTGATGGAGATGTTGATTAGGATGGCAGGGAGGATTTTTTTGTAGTACACAAACACCAATCTTGGAGAGTGTGTTGGTTATTTTTTTAGAACCAATCTAGTCTATGGAATTACCTATAGATTTTTCCTTTTCCAATAATTAGTAACTCTAAAGGGACTGGCCAACAAATGTGAAAAAGTTGCAAAACTCCTACTCCTACACTTTGTGATCTATAAAACCTAGGAGGGTAATCCCACAATGTATATTCAAGGATTGATGTGATGTATGTTTAGATACATTGTAAATAACATATAATTCATTCAACAATATAGTATATCAAAGAGTTGGTAGTTCTTTTAAATAACACACTATATATGAAGAATGAGAGAGACAAAACCCATCATAGCATGACTACAATGATAACCCATTTGACATATTTGTAAATAAAAGGTGATTGGCTAATAAATTGACCTAGGAATTGAACTGTGAGTAATCAACTAAAACCAATGCCTAATCCTAAATATGGAGTCAGTGCTAAACTATGTAATTTGATATTGGTTCAACAATAGCAACATGTAGCTTAAGAAATATTGCATTATACCACTTCCCTATAATATCCTTGACCACTACATCTTGAAGATATCCTTAGCACATAATTCATATGAGTCAACAATCCCATTCAAGAAATTACACTAATTCATTGAATCAATAAGCAAGAATGAAATTCCACACCCACTGTAAAGCAATGGAGACGAATCAACACAACACTTGATTATATTCATTCATAACTTGTATAACCATTAAAAAGGAGAGACAAATGGCCAATGAAATTCACACCATTCTATATTATATTGCTATTCTATTATCAAAATTGCATACATGACAACAAACTCAAAACTTAAGACTAAACTCAAAAATACGCTCTATATTCCATATAGAATTCACTGTGCCAATTGTATTTTCAACTAACCCCCTGCTTCTATCCCTAAATTATTTCTTATAGAAATGAAAGAGAAAAAAATCCTCATGCCAGAAAGCACACATGTCACAACACTATTGGACCACTGTAACAAATATTCCATTTTTAGTTACACTCAAACCCTCAGCTGGTGGGAAGAAACATGAAGCAAAGACAACCTCCATTTAGTGTAAAGATCTAGTCCCACCTTAAAAAGGTATCATTCGTTTGTTACATTAGCTTCAAAAAATCCTCCATGCACTCAAAAGTGTCATCCATGGGCAACCAAGTCAGAAAAACTTGAAAAGCATCAAAAGTATAAAAAGACAAACACTGAATTATCCACATCGGTAGTTTGTGCCACCCATTTTATGTCGAGGAGAGAACAATTTTTTGCAATACTTTATCAAAATCCTAATCTGTACTATTTTCAGGCTATATATAGTTTCTCTCCTATCTGTTATTCACCATGTGCATTATACATCCCCATACAAATTCACTCAGTATACTTTTCTAACCAAGTAATGTACTCCTCTTCAGTTGGCCACTTCACATCCAATAGACCCTACACTTTTGTATTATGCTAAGTGTACCTGGCATCAATTAATTTCTGGCCTCTCTAACAAAAATATCCATTTTTGTCTCGATCTCCATCATTGTGTCAATATTTGAATTTAGTAGGATGTATTCAGTCATAGTTAATGCCATCATAGCTACTATGAGCATTCCTCCCAAACTATTCCTCCACAAGTCAAATTACTGCAGCTCATCTTTGTGGTTCAATATTAGAGGCATACCACATTCTTCCATCTATCTAAATAACTTCAACTTACTTTGGAGCTCCGTACCTAGCTTTCCATGAAAAGTGGTTATCTCATTAATCATCTCAATATTTTGCAAAATGTTAGGAATGTTAGTAGGTTCCACGATATCTTCCTTCATTCTAGGCATCATTTCTTATAAAGCACCCACCCTAGATTTCTATTTACTCAATTCATTCTAGAAGGCTTCCTAGACATGTTGATATTTTATATTTGCTTCATGAATGTTCTTATAAGTAACCCATACAACATCAACTTTGTTGACCAACTTGGTCACTCTATGTTTCAATACATCCTCAAAAATTTCATTAGCAACCTTAACAATTTCAATTTTAGCCTTCTTGACATTTTCCTTTTCTATACCTAGCTGATCATTCAATTCTTTGATTCTCAAGGCCAAGGTTTCCCTATCCTGCATAGACAAGTCTGAAAAAGAATAATATTGCAGAGATAGTGTCCTTACTAACTGACTAGCCTGAACAGTGGATATCATTTTGTTGATTTCATCCAAGGCCTTATTATATTCTTTCAATAAATAATCATACTTTTTCTAAGAAATTTGTGTGATATCCACATTGAGCATTGTAGCATGAGCAGTTAACTTAGTTACTTGGATAGGAATTATATTTGTGGCCCTCTTCACCACTAAGGAACCTATAACCTCTTCAATAGGTCTAGCATCCTCATGCTTTCTAGTATTATGTATCATTGATGACCAAATTGCAAGAGTATGCAACTTTGGACTATATCCGGATCCAAACACCTTATCCTTAAACTGCTCCTTCGATACTAAAGCCTGGGGTTCTCTTCTTACTACATCATAGGCTATGGTTGAGGTGATAGTGCATCCTGGTAACAACATGATTCCACTATTTGTGACAACTTTCCTAGCCTCAACAGGAGTAATAGTTGCAATCTCATCCATAATCTTTTCATCCTCTACTCTCTCAATTTCTTCCTATTGAGAAGGTTCAACACTAGCCTTTGCTAGTTCAAGCCTTTATTTTATCTCTTGACTCCTTTGTTGAACCATAAATTCTTGAAATTCCTTAGATTGTACAAACTTATCATTTGCAAGGAATACATCACAATCCTTGACCCTGAGATCAACATCATTTTCTTTATCGTATTCTCATTTGACAATTCTATCATTGGGAAATTATGAATCAACGGTTGCTTCAATATTAGGGGGGGGGGAATTTCTTCTCCACCTCCTCATCTCCAAGCACATGTTTTACAATTTGTTCCCCCCTAACTTCTTAAACATCCATAGTCTGCTTTGGGATACCCATAGCTCTAGGTTGCTATTCAAGGAGAGCATGTGCTTTATCAGCAACCTCTTTCACCTTCACCTTGAATTACCATTTTGATAATCCCTTAGCTTTGTGAAAGCTCTTTCAAATAGGTCTGCAATTACATCATAAGGACTCACATAAAATGAATTCACTTTCATGATATTCTCTTTAATGTCCATTCCTTCTTTCTAGATATGATAGCCTCATCGCTGTTCAAGTTTCTCAATACATCATCTGTGTACAAGAACTGATGATCAATGTATCACTGATAAGTTTTTATCCTTTCTATTTCCATACACAAAATTTTCTAGGTCAAAAATCCTAACTTCATTAAGAGGCAACCTAAGATTATTCACCATGATCCCAAACTTTTCATACCCTTCAGGGGTAGTAACTCTAAAGTAAGCAAAATTGCATTAGGAATTCATCACAATACCTTTCCTAGGCTTTCTAAACATTTCATAATCCATAAAATCAATATGCCACATGAGTTCCATAAAGGCCAATCTGTCAAAGACATATAGGGGAAAATAGTGTGGTGCCTCCTTAGATCCATAAGCTTTGTTTAGAGTATATTTTGAATGGAGAAACCAATCTACCCAATTATTTGTTACATTTGATCCTAGTATATCTCTTGGGCACATGATACTTCTGATTGTTATAGAAATCCTATGAATAGGTGCTACACCTAACACTTCCAGGATACCAAACCTTATAACATTAGCAAACATGAAATAATTGGAATTAGGACAATGTTGATCCCAAATGTGTGTACATATTTGTACTGGAAAAAGATTACTCTCATTTTTGCTTAATCTCATTTTCAACTTCCTTTTCCATCTATAATCACTCTCAAATAGCAACATATGCATTAACACAGAATAATCATGGAAATGCAAAAGCAGAACCTCTATCTTTAAACTAATGAAATCCTCATGCATTTGTTCAACAGCATAGGCAGCATAATCAAAACTAGTGTTTTGACTATGAGCCTTTATATCTGCTGCCATCACCAACAAGTCAAGGTCTATTCTCACCTCAAAATTTCAAGCCAACACTTGATTTAGGAAATAGTAGGTGATCTTAAAATAATTCACAAATTCTTCAAATTCAAAAGGCTCAGCATCCTTTGGGAGAAATCTCTCCTTACTCTTTTTATGCCGAACAAGCAGTCTATTTCTATATGCAACTATGTTATACTCATATTCACCATATAGCTCTACACACTTAATCTTCACCGTATAATTCATATTTAATCCAAATATCTCCACTATCTTATCCCTTGTCACTTCAAGAATCACAACACCATTTTCACTCCTAATTGTTCTATCAGTGGGATGATAGTGCCTAGCCAACTCCATCATCATGTCCACCTCCACAAAAAAAAATGGCACCACCAGCTTCCCAAAGTTTAACCCTGATAAGCAACATGTTGGCTTGCTAAAATACTACATGTTAAAAGCATATTGGAATAGTTGTCACCCGCTCTGAGGCTCGGCCTTTCCACTAATTTCACTGAAACCATCAATTACCTAGTGGTCATGACAACTTGACCCGTAGGTCTCTTTCCAATTAATGACCCTCCTTCCTTTACATCTTCAAAGGCCACCTACATAAACCTTTCCTTTTCCTTCTTTTCACTTTTGGACCTTGTAGACGTCACAGGAATACTTGGTGTAGGGTTAGACACTGCAAGTGGTTATGGCTTAACCATAGATGAAACATCCTAAGTTTTAAGCCTTATAACTCCTTTTTTGTCATGGTTTCCTCTTTGTTCTAATACTAGACTCACTAGGCTCTAGTTCACTCATGTTTGCAATGTAGTAGAACTAGGGTTTACATTTTTTTGGTAATCGAAAAGACCCACCTGGGTACACAAACACAAGGAACCACTTACAAAACAAAAATATTCCCAAACTTTTCCTAACACCCTATCACCCAAATTGAAAATATTTAAAAGGACAAAACCACAAGTAAATTATCTCCCCAATTCCCTACAACCCTTCCAAAATTATGATATTTAATATTTCAGATAGGAGGAGATACAAAATTTTCTTACCCAGGTGAACGATTGATACAATTGTAGCTAAAATACTTCACTAGAGCCTTCCACACAATTTCTTAAGCTTCTGGTATTCCCCTCCACTTCCAAGTAATTCCAAATGCGCGAGAAACTAGGTATCTACCTTCTTTATGGATAAGAGACAGAAACGCCACCATTAATGTTTGATAGTAAGTTCGCACGAGTGAACTTACATCTAGCCGTTCACATTCAAACCCTGGCCATTGATCACTCTGCTTTAAAACCACATGAATAGTTCTCAATTCGCCTCACTACTTTCTTCTTTGGTTTATACGATGTCTTCTAGATACTTCCATGTTTCCTATTCATTCAGTTGTTGTCCCTTATCGCTGACACATTTCATCCTTCACTAGTTCTATCAGCGATGCAAGCATCTACGCAATGAAATCTTAGCCCTTGAAAATATGGCCCTTCCTAGATCATGTTCATTTTCCCATCGTGCATCATTGATTTAACTTTGAATGCTAGATGATCACATCAGAAACAAGAGATAAAGTGATGAAGCAAGATTAAGACATGTGCACCTGCATGAAAATCAATGGTACAAAAGACATCGCTCCTAGGATCAATTCAAATTAGAAAAAGAAAGTTAACAGATGACTCCATTTCTCATCGCTATTTTGAAACTTAATTTTTGGAAAGGATCCGCGATGAGTGATAGGAGAAAAATACAAAAGAACTAGGGAAATTTCTTATCGCTAATTCTCCTCATAAAATTTGCAAGTAATTATCGATGGGAGATCCCAGTGATTACATAGAACATTTTCATCATGTATTGCTAATAAAAAACTTAACATTCGAAACCCATCCACAATATGTGAAACATACGAGATACGTCATATCACTCATCACTATTTCAAACTTACAATCACACAACCATCTGCGATGAACAATGAAGAGAAGAACAAAAGTTTGAAAGCCATCATTGATCACTAATTATATACTCAAGGTTGAAGATTCATTAGCGATAAGCTAAAAATAAATGATATAAGGAGAGGCAAGAGAATCACCCATCACTGATTCATGTCAAGAGCACCAAAAGCTATCCGTGATGAGTGAAACCAAAGAAATGTCACTCATCGCTTATCACAAATTTAAGCATACCTTTTAGAAACTATCTCCGATGAGCAAGAAGAGAGAGGGCCGAAGGGACTTAAGTGAAAATTTTTAAGCATGTGCCTATAAGTTATTCTAGTGAAGGGGACCATCCTAGGATGATGTAGGAAAAGGCCTTCACAAGATTTTAAGTCATAAAATTCAAAGGATGTAAAGGCCAAAAGGGCCTTTTATTCAACCTTATATAAAAATAAGAAACTCAGACCTAGGCATGAGGGTCAGTTACTCCATGATTGTTAGTGACATAAAAAGTTTTAATATGGCTAGCAATGGGCAACAGAAGGTCAACGACAAATTAGAACCCCCACATAAATGAAAACTTGAGGGATATTTAAGGAAGGGTTCAAGATAACACAAAACCATACAGCAATGACGAAAATAAAAACCCTAAGCCTTCAAATACCAACCCATTATTCAAAATGTAGCAAGATTTTGAGATGGAAAATAATTTTTTTTGTAGGTTCCATCAGTGGCTAGGACTATGGATGCATGCCTCTTGTAGGCATGGTGAGATCCTAAAAATCTTAGGTTGAAGTAGACCAACCAGACACAATGAGCCAAGAACTAGGGGACTACCTATTGATGATGTTTTCTGCACAACAACTTAGACAGAATATAATATCCTATATCTCTTGAAAGGTAAATCTCTATTAGCAAGCCTCAAGAGATAACCCCAAGGTCTCTAATGTTAGGTCTTGACAATGCATAAACAACTCAGTGAAAAATGTGAAAATGCTGGTAATCACAATGGAACCTTACTACAAGCAAAATACTGAATCTCTAATTATCAAATCTAGCAATGTGATAATACTTCAATCCTAAATTTAACCTAAATGATAAAGAAATAAAAAAAGAAATAAGGTTTCAAAGAGATTTCTAGATTTAACACTAAACCTAAGATTAACAATGCAAATGACAAACACTCGAAATGGACCAATCCCTAAAAAACTAATTTCTACTTGACCTAGATGGATCTGCAATCTTATAGAGACAGTGCAATCTTCTAAGGTGCTAATATTTTCAAATCATGAACATTCATTCAAACAACCCTATTGCAATTGAAATGAATAAACCTTCACAATTGAACTAAGCACAATGAATATAAAGTCTAGACTAACTTTGCAAAGCAACTAACAATCAGTTGGTTGTGAAAAGTATGGACCAGGGATTGCTGCAACACTTCAAATATCAAATCATAAACATCATTGAATCAAATCTAATCCTAAATATCAATTTTCCTCAAAGCAATTCTAAAGATAGAATAACAAGAACCATGCAAGATAAGAACAACACAAGTATGGCACCAAATCACAATGCCATTACTTGCATCAAATTATCCACTGTAGCAACAATTCCAACTTTTTGTTACAATATTTGCTTGAGAACAACTACTTGCTAACTCTTGCTCTAATTAATTTGCTTCTATACTAGCTATCTCTCTATTCATCCATGTCTATCTCTAGCCCTTACAAATGAGAAAAAATGCCATATTTATAGAACCCCAGAAACATGTCAGCCTAGTTAGGGTTATACAATAATAATTAGGCACAACAAGTCGGCCAAGAGAAATTCAAAATAAAATAAACTATGCATTAAATGCATAACTTCATCCAGGTCAGTCTGGGATCTCCAATGTGGCTTGGAACAATGCATACAAAATAATAGGGGAGCACAAATCTCGATGTAGCCCAGCATTAACTATCTTCCCCTTTGTCTTTATTTCGATCCAGCATTCCATGCACCTTCAAAAGAACCTTATCCAAGTCGGCCATAGGTGGTAAAGGAAAAACCTTAATTCAACTCTCAATTGATGTAATTTCTTCCCTTGATTGTTTCACCAACTTATCCCACTCAACCTTATATGTTAGATATTTATCAATAACAACAATGTAGGTGGCCGCATCATCTAGCTAGTGTTCAGTAACATGATCATCACTGATTAGAGCATAAATATCATGCCACCAATTCTCAACTGTTCTAAACTAAAATATTTACGTGAAATATTCCTTCTCCTTGTCATTATCTCAAAGAAAGCAATGTATCCATTGTAGACACCAGTTAGGGTATCATCAATTTCCCTCCTCTACTTGTATATCTTCTTCAGAACCTTTTTCCTGATTTGTAAAGCCTCAAACCACTCCCAAGGTTCGGTAGCTCTAGAGGATGGGAGAATTCCATCACTTATAATCTTATCCTTGGTATATTCCATGATGCTTTTTGTTTTCTGCAGTAGGAGGTCTGTATCTTCCTTATCTTGAGCTAATACTTCCTTCAACCAATCAATTTCCCTCATAGCATCTTTCCCAGATGAAAAAATGTCCTTGATAGCATAATTTCCTTTAGTTAGCACCCCTTGTAGCCAATTTCTAGTAGCAAGAGTTGAAGCCTTCATTCTTTCAAGTTCAGTGATAGTTTCCTAGGGTAAGGAATTTGCAGCAGAGGACGAGGGGTTAATGGATTGTAAGGGTTTCATTAGATCCTCCAAGCATTTTCTAAGTTTTTAATTTTCTTTCTTTAGCTCCTGCTTAGTTTGAACCTCCTTCCTTAATCTCCCGAGGATAACTGTGCTAGAACCCTAATAATCTTCAATGTCCTACTCAACGGAAGTAGGCCCTAAATTGATAGTCTATAGGTTATAATCTCTTGCAGTTACATCATATTTGTTCTTGTCTGGAGCAAGACTTGCAATGTGAACAATCCTATTTCTCGCCTCATCTCTTTCAATCCTTGAAATTACCCTGGCCTTCTTTTTCCCTTTATCTTTTCCAATCTTAGCTAGTAATTCATCCCAATTGGGTGGGGTGTCCTCCACAATAAGTTGTTTTCTCTTAATTTCCTTGTCTAGCCAATTTGGGACAATGGACTCTAATTGCACTTTATTCTATCTGACTTCTCCCTGCTGGTCTTTAGGTACTTCCTCATTCAAACCTTGCTTCTCATGAGTCTCATCTGCCTTATTCTCCTTTTCCTCAGCACGTTATTCCTTGTGTACAGGTGATGGAACCTTTTCTGCTTCTTCTTCTCTTGGAGGCAATTTGACCTCTTCAGTCCTAACAGGTGAAACTTCATATGTGACCAAGGGAGACTGCATCACTTTTTCTACCTCTGCCTCTACATTTTAAAGCTCAGCCTCATGGAATTCCTCTCCTTCTATATCTTGGTGACCTTCAGCTTCCTGAGAGTCACTCGGTTCTTCATTTTGAGCTTCATGGGAAGAAGGAACATCATCATGCTGCTCCTCTTGAGAAGTAACTAGAGGAGGATCTGCTTTGGGCACACTATCCTTGGGAGGAGTCCTTGACCTCCTTGTATACACTTGTGTCTTCTCTTCTGAACTCTCTACATTTACCAGAGGTGGATTATCCTCCTCTCCCACCTTGGAGCTTTCCTTTTGTGACAATCTTATAATTCTCCTCATTTTAGGAACAAGAGCAACAACCTTAGGACTCTGCTTTTCAGCCTCCTCATTTCAAGGCTTCTTAGCCTTCGAAGTATGTCCCCTTTTCTTAGCAATGGGCCTTCTCTATTTTTCTGTTTCTTGGGCTTCCTCTCCTTGAACACCTTTTATCTTGATTTTAAAAGGAGAACCCACCTTACCTTTTCCTTTAGGATCTTGCTCATTTGATTCCTCAGAGGTGGAGTGAGGGTCCAAATCTCCCATCAAATCAAAGGTGCACTGTACGCCCTCATTTTCCACCTCCCATATTTTATGCTTTAGCCACATCTTGGTAAACTTGGTGACTAGATCCATCAACTATCTTAATTCTATCTTTTCTTCTTCTAACCAATCCACATCACCAATTGGCCTATCCTTTACCGCCTCATAAGCATGACCTTGAATCAGGTCCCCATCATCTTCCATTTGATCAGGGACTGCCTTCACATTATATAATCGGATTGACTCAACTAGAAGCTGGGAAAACTTCTTCTTCCTTACCTCTATTTCATCGCTACAATCAACCCAGTAGTCTTCCCACTCAACTTTGTGGCTATATTCTCTACTAGCCTTCTTTTCTACTTCACCTCTTATGTCAAATTTGGACCTCTTGGAATGGAAAGATAAACCAAGAGTACTCATCTCTTCTTCTAAAGCCTGAGCTAAAATAATGGAAGGGCATGCCTCTCCAGTGCCTATCCTCAAAGGGAAACCTCCACTAAAAACAGTCTTATGCTTGTCCCTTTTGAAAATAACATCAAAGTCACATCTTTGTCTGGTAACTTCCAAAAGTAAAATATGATCAATGGGATACCTTGGAAGTCTGTATGGATCCCTTTGATAGCCATCAACCCAGATGTATGAGAAGGTTGGGAATTGAATGAACCAAGCACCATATTTCTTGATGAGCTCCTTAGCTTGGTCTAAAATTCTCATTTGTTCTACACCCTGCAACAATCTGGTGATATGCATGGTGAATGCATCATTCACCCTCCTATAGCTCGAGCTTCCTAAGTGCAGTTGAGGATAAACCTAATAGATAACATCCTTCCCAAAAACACCCCTGGTACTTAATCCCTTGTATGAATGAAATATCGCAAGTGCGTAGACTAAGTATGAGGTCATTGTGAAGGTCTTGGTTTGCAACACTCTAGACAACTGCTCATGAATCACTCTACTAATGACACCTACCCAATGATAGTTAATATTTTCTTGTTCCATCCTTGCAATGATGTGGCACATCCAATTCTAAAACATATCAACACTTTTTAATCCAAACACCCTGCTGAGAAGAGTGATGGCATCATAATACTCCTTGAATTTTGCTCTAAATAGATATTTGGGCAATTTGGAATAGTGAGACTTGGGATTCTCAAGCCAGGAATTGATAATTTGTTGTGACTTAATAGTCTCTTCTTCATAAAACTTCTTAGTTGCCTCCATGTTGAATGCCACCACATGTGATCTATTCGGCATCTCAAAGGTCTAGGCAATGGAAACAGGGTTCAAATTTGCCATAATCCTCCCCTGAGGACCAATTATTCTTTGAGTATCACTGTCATAGTGTCTGACACACTCAAGTACTAACTCATAACATTGCACTATAGAGGGAAAACTAGCTACGTGTGCCAATCCTAATTCCTACATTCTTGTAGCCACCAAAGGAAGATCCTACGCTGCCATTCTACCTTTGAACTCCTAATAGTCCCATAGTCCAACATTTGTATCTGTTACTTCTGACCAGATAGAAGTGATCTTTCTCTCTAGGATTTTTCTCTTGATATCCATCTTAATTATTTATGCTTCAAATACTGAAGATCCCTCCATGTCACCCTTAGCTTTCCCTGTTACTATCTTGCTAGATTCTGCCTGCACTTGACAAAGAAACCATAGTAAAAACCATAGGAAATCAATGTTAATCAATCAAAATCATCATTAAAATGAATCCCATATAAGCAAGGTGTCATTAAACCTCAAATAAAATGATCATATTAAACTTCGG
The DNA here is from genome assembly GCA_007258455.2 of Sequoia sempervirens. Classification (NCBI taxonomy): domain Eukaryota; kingdom Viridiplantae; phylum Streptophyta; class Pinopsida; order Cupressales; family Cupressaceae; genus Sequoia; species Sequoia sempervirens. Next base: position 185,270,912 of record VDFB02271358.1, on the reverse strand, counting down.
GTTTCAGGACCATCCATGGAATCTAGGCCAGGGAGGAAATTTAGGAAATTTCGGGCCAGACAGATTCCAGCAGAATGAACATGAAAACACTTATTAGCAATTTAATCTGATCATTATCAATCAATAAACAACATATGAGGTCTCAAAATAGCATAAATTAATCATAAAATGCAACTTTATTCATTAACACATCATGTTATTTCATATTCATTCACTTTCCACCAGATTCTGGGAAAATCCACATGGGATAGATTTCTACGAATGAAGAGACATTCTGCAAATTTCAGAAAAACTGGGGAACGAAAGATTTTGGGAAAATCCAGAGTCGATGGAAATCTCTGAAGAAGGTGAATCTCCGAAAAATAGTGAATTCTAGGAAAACAAAAGGAGTGGGAAAGTCGGGAAAATCCACCAGAGCCAGAAAATCCTGAACTGGAGGAGAAACGTGAACTTTGGACAATCTCGCCCAGATTAATGGATCGATCATAAATTTCAAGAATCTAGGCCTGAGACAAGTTTGATATGGGCCTTCTATATATTTTCTTAGAATTCTAGGCCAATTCGAAAGCAAACTAAAGTTAACTGGTGATGCCCTAAGTCAAACCCTACAAATACACCATTAATGCACATGCAAGCTCAGGATTCAATCATTTCAACCACTAGGTCTTCACTAGGGGTTACTCACGGCTCTCAAGAAAGTTATCTCATAATGCAAGAAAATGAACAATCTTAGAAACCACTTGGGAGACTATAAATCAGACAATATCATGCAACCCTAGCATCAAACTCTCAAAGACATAGAAATTTGAACCCTGAACATGTCTAGAACATGAATGACCAATCACATTCATCAATTAAAATAGATGCAACGTGTACATACCATTTGACGAAGCGAAATCAATCTTAGAAACAACAAAAGCAAGCTTAATGGCACCCAACAAATCACCACCAAATCGAATAATTTGCAGACCAAATGCCTCAAATCAAGTTTAACACAAAAAGAATGCACTCCTCAGCTCAATCGATCATAGACAACAAAGCATAATGGCACAAAAGTCCTCAAAGAGTGGTTAAATGTATCCCTTACAACAGTACAAGTGACATTAACACCGCCGACAAGATAGCTAGGAAAACCTAGGAACCTGACAACAAGATGGACTTCAGAAAAATCCGGCCCACCTAGAATTCTGCGAAGACTGAAAATTTCTGAACCATAGCATTCAACTAGAGTCTGAGCAAGATCCGGGAAAATCTGGTTGGGGTGGAAAATCCTAAACCAAGGTAAAAACCCGAAATTCACAAAAAACTTAATATTTTCAATGAATAACTTAGGGAATCACTTAGTAAATCAAAATAAACATTTAAGCACATGCCATAGTGAGATAAATCTTCAAAACCAAAGGGTCAAGACACCAAAAACAAAGTGAAAGAGGGCCCCTACTTTTAGTGGGGCGTGTGCAAAAATTGCACAACACTACCCAAACTAGGCAGCATAACCAAACTAGACATGACCAAAGAAAACACACCTATATGGGTATGTTCAGGATCATCATGGAAAAAAAGGCCCTTAAGTGGTGAAAATTTTGAAAAAATCAGAGTTAGGAAACTTGTCGTAAAAATTTGAATAATTTATCTATATTATTTCAAAAATATGTAAGAATAGAATCTGTAGCAAATTGAATGTAGTTTCTAGACTACTAGGTTTATTTAAAAAAAAAATCTATTTGGTGAGAATTTGAAATTTCAATGCAATAGCACTTAAATTTCAGGGAAAAAATGAGAAGTAGGTGTCTATCTGACCATCCTAACCACAATAAAATGATAATATTTTTTTAATAATATTTTAGATATAAGTAGAGGACTCATGTCCTGATGTGACACATATTTTTTTGTAATTTATTTTCAAATAAATAATTAATTATGATTTTTTTATTACAACTTTTAAAAAATATAAAAAATTGTATGTTTGACCACCTTAACTTGGTCAAAACTTTATGAAATTATTATTATTAGTTTTAATCCTATAGTATGTGAAGCATAGAAAGTGGTGCATGTTTCAGATTCAAAAAATGTGATATCATTTTGAAAGCTATAGATGTTTTTCAATTAGGACTTTAGTCATAATTCAAATAGAAAATGAATGATAATTATTTACTAAATTCAAATTAAAGCATAATTTATATTGGTGGAAATCTGAGAATCTCCTTTAAAAACCCTTTTCATTTCATCAATTTTGGGTAAAGGAAAGGTCATCAACCACATACCCTACACATACCCATCATATCGCCACTTTTTGTTCCATCATGATCCTACACATACCCATATAAACAATATACAAAACCTACAATGTACATGGAATCATAACATACTTAGGAGAAGTATGGCTTTAAGAATTGTCCATGTACTAGCAGTTCAAAAAGTTCACCTATCAAGCTTTGGAGGAAATAAGAATCCTCCCAATGTGTGTTGGCTATAAGGTAAGGGCTGAGCCATAATGCTTCAAACTTCCCATGCTTACCCTTATCTCGAGACCTTGCATTTTAGGCCAACACCATATTGTTCATTTCAAACTTTTTGGTAGAATCCCTTTTGTCATGCAAATTCTTGACTTGCAACTGCAATTTTGCATTTTTAGCTTGTGCTTCTTTTTTGGTTTCATCCAGTTGCACAAAATTATTAATTCTATGTTGCATATCATCACAAATATTATCATCATATTCTTGCACAAATTTATTCATCTTTATCAAGTCATTCTATGGTAGCCTAGTATCTAGGCCATATACCTAGCCGAACGGTGAATAACCAGTAGCCTTCTTCATAGTCACTCTATCTGCCCAAACTACTAACTTTAGCTTTGAGTCCCAAGCTCTCTTGTTCTTCTCCATCGCCCTTTTGATAATTTTTATCAAACTCTTATTGCTAGAATTAGCTTGACCATTTCCCTAAGGATGGTAGGGTGAAGAATAGGAAATTTTTATGCCATGCTCATCACAAAAATCTTTGAATTCCTTAGATCTTAGAAAGCACATAGCATTATCTGAAATGATCTTTTCCAAGACTCCAAACTTGATCAAAATATTATTCAATAGGAATTCAACCACGGCCTTTCTTGTTGCCTTTTTTGTAGGTATTTCATCTACCCACTTTGTGAAATAGTCATTGGCAACTAGGATCCATGAGTGTCCTCTGCTTGACTCTTCAGGTACCTCTCCTATGAAACTAATTCCCCATTGTTGGAAAGGGGCCTGAACAACAATAGGCCTGAGTGGAAAGCTTCCTGGAAATTTTATCTTTCCCACAAATCTTTGAAAAGCATCACAAGTTCTAACAAACTTGTGAGAATCCGTAAAAATAGTAGCCCACCAAAATCCTGCCCTTAAGACCTTATGAGTAGTGGTATTTTCCATGTAATGACCACCACACACTCTACTATGTATTTCCTGCAAGAGTTATAATGCCTACTTTCCATCCACACATTTAAGAAACTGTACATCATCTAGGTTTCTCCACCATAGCTCATTATCAATAATCACATACTTGATGTCATGTAATTTAAATGTCCTCTTGTCATTGTTAGACATATCTGCAAGACACTACAAAGTTTGTAAGTACTAGAAAATCCTTCGATACCATTCATATGTTTGTATATCACATATGGGTGCAACATCAATAATCTCCATATGATTAACCTGGTTAGCCTCTAAATTAGCTTCTGCCATCAATTTAGCTAGACCCTACCCTCTTACTAATTTAGTAATTTTGACATCAATATTGAACTCTTGGATCCTATTGATCCATCTACACCTTCTGCATGTTGTTTCTTGCTGAGTAAAGATATCCTTCATAGTGGCACTTGGCACAAAAGCTATGATATTAGGGCCCCTACTAAGTAAGTCCTGGAATTCTTTACAGGCTTGACAAAAGCATATGCTTGTTTTTCAATCATGTCATGTTTGAGCTCCATGGCCTGTAGAGATTTTCTAAAGAATGCAATGGGCTATTCAAAGCCCTCCTCATTTTTTTGTAGCAAAATAGCAGCAATAGTATGAAAATATGCAAAAGAGAAAATGTGCATTGGCTGAGAGAAATCAGGAGACCTTAAAATTAGAGCCTCCTTAATGGAATGTTTGATGATTTTGAATTCTTTAGTTGGATCTTCAATCCAAGTCACCTTTTCTCCTTTCTTCAACATCCTAGAGATGGGTTTTGTAATCTCCGCAAAGTTAGTCACAAATCTTCTCAAAAAATTTATTTTTCTAAAGAATGATTGAATTCCCTTGACATTCCTTGGCTAAGGGATCTTATCTATAGCTTCCACCCATTTATGGTGAATCCTTACTCCTTCCTTTTTACATAATGTGCCCCAATAGGTTTCCTTCAGTGACCCCAAAGGAACATTTTTTCGAATTCAGTGAGATCCCATACTCTAAATCTCTGATAAGTATCTTCTCTAAGTGTGTGCAATGATCCTCCTCCTTCTTGGAATAGGCTATCACATCATCTTGGTAGATAGCCATAAATAAATCAATGGAATCATAAAAGGCTACATTCATGGCCCTTTGAAATTTGGAACCCGCATTTATTAAACCAAAATTAATTCTTACGTACACATAGGTACCCCATGGAGTAGTGAATGAAGTCTTATACTGCTCAGAATCCTTGACTTTCACTTGATTATAACCTGAAAAACCATCCATCATTGACAAAAACTCACAACAAGTCACCTTATGTAGCATGGCTTCCATGTTTGGCAACAGATAGTTGTCCTTTAATGAGGATACATTTAGATTCCTAAAATCAATGCACAACCTTATATCACCATTCTCTTTTCTTACTAGCACTAGGTTAGATACCCATGAAGAATGCCTGATATTTTATAGTGCCAACATCTCTTAACTTCACCAACTCCTCTTGCATCTTGGGAGCTATAGTAGGATTAATTGGTCTTTTTTTTTTCCTGAAAGGCTTAGCATTTTCCTTAAGAGGAATCTCATGTTGAAATAGCTCATCTCGGTATGCTTTCAGGTCATCATAAGACCAAGAAAATACATGTCTATATTTTCTAAGCAAGGAAATCAACATTACCTTCACCTTTCGCTTCATTTTCTTTCCTACATATACTTTCTTATGGGAATTTTCAGCCCCACAATTTATTTCCTCTAGGTCCTCTAGATGAGCAGTAGTTGTCTTAATCTTTCTTTTATCTTGACTATCAAAGACCCTTTCAAGTGCTACAAGGAATTTGGGGATCTTGTTTGTCTTTAACTAGATGACCTCATTCCCAAATACCATTTCAAATTACATCTATATTTTTTAAAAAGGCCCCAAAATTGATCTCCTAACCTTCATACTCATTTATACATTTTAAAAATTTGAGAATATCCTCATCATCATTGAAAATCTTCCAGTTGTGTACATTATCAGGAATGGAAGGTCTTGAGTTTACCTCAACTTCAGAGATACCCACAAAAGTTATGTCATTTGGCTTCAATGCAATATTGGTGAGTAAGTCAACTACTCTATTTTGTCCTCTTTCCATCCAATCAATTCCAAAAGCATCAATCTTCTCAATGGAATCCCAGATAGTATTTTTGTACTACTTCAGTCTATTGTTCTTACAATCATATTTGGCTCTTACTTGGGATATCACGAGCTAAAAATCCCCAATAACCATCAAATTTTCATTCTATGATTCTTAGGAAATCCTAATCCTAGTAACAATGCTTTGTACTATGATAGATTATTTGTATAGACAAAAGATAGAGTAAAAGAGAATTTATATGTGCTACCACTAGGTGACACCAACAATATCCCTACACCCAACCCTTCCTTGGAGCTTGCACCATCAAAGTAAATTTTCCAAAGTCCATCCTTGCAAGATAATCTTACAACCTCATTTTCTATAGGTGCAGGATGCTTATCAACTTCTCTTGGAACATCCTCAACTTTAAAATCACTAATTTTAGTGTCTATAAAAAAAATTGTATCATCCTCAGGAGTGTGTTCCAACATATGTGGTACCTTTGCTTCTCGCACCACTTGCACATCCTTACCATCGATAGGGAAATTAGCACAGGACATGTCACACTACATAATTCCTCCCATGGATGCACTCCATTTTCTGGATAACAACATTCCATAATTAGGTGTTATATCAACTACCACCACACTCATATTAAACTCCTTTTCTGGATATGTTTCTAATCTATAAGGAAGTTCATTTATCACACCAATAACAAGGACTTACCTTGAATCCATAGCATAACACTTACCATGAGTGATATCAACTTTCAATCCCATTGCCTCCATGATTTTGGCTACCATGATATTGTTGGACACTCCATAATCAATGATACAATTTTTTAGAAAATTTCCCTCAATAATCAGCATGAGGAAAAATGGATCAATCTTCCCAGGGCAAGTAGTTACTAAATTTCCTAGGAAGATATGAGGGATTTTAGTGATTACTCCCTCAATCTCTTTTTCTTTCTTATCTTTCTCACTCACTTTGGGTAGAGTGGGCACCACTAACTCATTATAGGATATAGTAGCACCATTAATAAGGGCTATTGCCTTCTACTTATGTTCATGTATTCTCATTATTTTGAGAAGGGGAACAAAGACTTTAACTTGGCTAAGTAACTGAAACATATCAGCAGGTGTGTACTTAGGTAATTTTGTAGGGACCATACCTTGTTTTGAGTTACTCTCTTTTTGTTGATCCTTGGATGTCTTGGCTCTAGGCTTGGCATCCCTCCTTGAAATTTGAGGATTTTTCTTTTGTGTCTTCACCTTTGTAGCAGGGAACTTGGATTCTTCACTAGCTTTTAGCATATCCATTTTCTTAGCCAAAATTTTATCTCCCTTTTTTTCCTTAACTTTAATCGCTTTTGTTTTCCCATCATATTTGTGATCTTTGCTTTTGGAATTTTGTTCTTTAATGAAGAGACCAACAAGACTGCCTTGTTCACCATCGACAGTTATTATTCTTAGATGATATAAGCTTCTAGCTTGAGCAGCCAAAGCCACAGTGTATCTCACTATCTCCTCATCTGAAGGTCTTCATAGGGATACACCATCTTCAATTTCTTCCAAATTATACACTTCAACATCACTATTAGCATCCTCATCTAAGAAAACCTACTGGTTATATGTACTAGTGAGCTCCCTTTGATCATCTACATCCATTTCATGAAGTTCCATATCAGATGATCACTCATTGTCAACCAAATCTGAACCATCCATAATCATATTTATATCAATGTCATCTTCATTTGACTGATCACACTCTTCAAGTGCATCTTCATCAACTTTAACTATTTGTGCAATTGCACATTGATGGGAAGAATGAGGTATTTGGTAGACCATACACCAAGGGGTGCCATAAAAAAAAATTCCTTCGTTCTTCTACAAAGGATTGGGAGGTACCTTTTTCTAGGTATTTCTTTGGTTATTGGGAACAAGCTTCCCATTATACCAATTGGTATTATATGGGTGTTCCTACAACTAGGGAGATCTTTCATTCCTTTGATAGTTTTTTGACTGAACCTTGTCTTGTCTGGAAATTTTATCATTTATAGTCTTAATGAAACTATCCATCTTATCCTCAAGAGTACTAGCTTTAGTACCTGAACTTTATCTTCCTTTTTTGGATTTTGGAAGAGTCTTGTATCATCTCTTCTGCCAACCTTACCAGTTGCTTTGCTAATATTCTCAATTTGCTCAGCCATTTTGTAAGCCTCCCTCAATGTCTGAGGATTCTTATCCAACAGGGGGTAACTCATATTTGCATCAAAATAATTACAATAATTTACCAAACACACATTATCGTTCAATTATAGATGAGGAGGCAACCTCTTCCTAGCCTTGTGGAATCTTGTATGAAAATCAGCCAAAGACTCATTAGAACCTTTAGCAATATTGTTGAATTTATTCAACAATAATCTTGAATCAATGTGGTCACCGTATTGCTCTCTAAACACCCTTTTGAATTCCTCCCAATATCCAATTCTCTCAGAAAGAAAACCCCTATACCACTCTTAAGCATCTTCAATGATAGACTACATAAACAACTTCATCATGACATCTTTTGCTTCTACCTCAAAATTGTCTATAATATTTGCAAATGCTTTGAGATATTCTTCACCACTCAAGGCATTATTTCTAGAAAATTTGACTAAGGCATGTCTAATATATTTAGGGAAAGGGTTAGGATACCTAGGTATTCTAGTGAAACACAATTTTTGGTATCTATCAACTTGCAACGATCTTCTAGTGTTCCTATCTCTATGAGAATTTTTGGACTCATCATCCCTTTGACTGTCTGATCGATTACTATCTCTTCCTTTTCCATCTCCATCATTACCATCACTTTTCTTTTTTCCTTCATCATCTTCAAAATAGGTATTTGTGTTCTTATTGTTTCGTCCATCTCCACAACCCTGATCTCCACCACCCTTGGCACTAGGAGCATGTCCTTCAGATTTCTTCTTTTGAGACTCATTACTATTTTTTCCAGAGCTCGAAGCCTCTGGAGTTGGTGTGGACATCTTAATGAAAGAAATATTCCTAACTATTTCCACATTAGCTGCTTCTATTTCAGCTTTCTTCAAATCCTCTTGCAACTTATCATTCTACAATTGCAACTTTAATATCTCAGGATTTGGAGGTGCATTAGATAGAGTGGGGTCAACTTTAGCATTAGATGTGGGGCTTTTAACAGATGAAGTATGGGTGTTTGTATTGGTGTCATTTTTGAAGGTATTGTAGGTGGTCTTTGGTAGATCAATGGGATTCATCCCATTATCTATGAATGACATTTTCTTAGCAATAGTAGAAGGGTCTGGGGCTTTGGAAGTTACAATAGATGTGGTGTAGGTATTAATAGCAGAGGTCCCCATATGGACTGACACTTTAGGAACCTCATGGATAATCTGAGCAGCAAATTTAGCAATATTTTCCTCAAAGGCCTTACACCTAGTAGTGCCTTCTCTCGTTTTCTCTATTTTTTTCTTTCGACCATCTCTCTCAAGTTTCTTAGCTCAAATCCTCTCTCACTTTTCCTTCAATTCCTTCAATCTACTATCTTCTTCTTCCTTAATCCTTTTTTCTTCCTCCTCTAAGGCTAACATGTCATTATCTATCTTCTTCATTTTCTAAGATATTCCTAGCCTCATTGGGTGTATGAGTATAATAGGATTTCTCAACTAGGTCTTCTTCTAGGGAAATATGTAGTTCTAGATGGGGAGACTCTCCTCTTGACTTGAAATTTCCCCCATTAAAAATGGATCTAGCTCCTGGGGTTAAAGGTTCTGAGAACTTCTTGTTACTATCCTAGAATCCCCATCTATCCTCTTCTCTCAATATATCACATTCATTATCAAACACTTGCTTGATAGGAAAACTCCCTTGATTGACATTAGGCCCTTAAACTTCATGTAATTATCCTTGGATGTTAGCACTATTCACTTGATTATTGAAAGTGGGAGATGGACCAACAAGGGATTCAGCAGACTTACCTGATTTAGTAGTTTTTTTCACCCATAGTGGCTACTTGTCTCTTGCAAGCTTAGGCTCCAGCTTCTGTTCAAGATGCTTCTTAGTGTAGCTTCTAGTATTTTTCATGGTTTCAAGTGCATTAGAACCCTTCTTCTCAAGTTCCTTTTGGGAGCTTATTTTCACACTAGTATTAGAAACTTCAGATTTGCCACCCATAATGATAGGAAATAGAAATTGATTTTACTTTGACTTGGTACATGTGATCTCAGAAAAGGCTCTGAACATAACCTGAAACAAGGTGATAGAATAGACTAGAACTTGATGCATATGACAAGTCGTGACTTATGTGTCCATCACAACACAATTAGAACCAATTATTCTTTATGTCTTAAAGAATAACAATACACTAGACTCTGACTATACCAAATCTGAACTAGATACTTTGAACTTATAAAATCCCCAGTAGAGTCGCCAATCTATTGGTAATTTTTTTAGAACCAAGCTGGTCTCCAGAATTACCTATGGATTTTTCCTTTTCCAATAATTAGTAACTCTAAAGGGATTGGCCAATGAACAAGAAAAAGTTCCAAAACTCCTACTCCTACACTTTGGGCTCTGTAAAACCCAGGAGGGTAATCTCACAATGTATATTCAAGGATTGATGTGATGTATGTTTAGATACATTGTAAATAATAGATAATTCATTCAACAATATAGCATATCAAAGAGTTGGAAGTTCTTTTAAATAACACACTATATGTGGAGAATGAGAAAGACAAAACCCATTGTAGCATGACTATAATGATAACCCATCTGAAATATTTGTAAATAAAAGGTGATTGGATGATAAATTGACCTAGGAAATGAACTATGAGTAATATACTAAAACTAGTGCCAAATCCTAAATATAGAGTCAGTCCTGAACTATGCAATTTGATAATGGTTCAACAATAGCAACATGTAGCTTAAGAAATAATTCATTACAACAATCCCTATAATATCCTTGACCACTACTTCTTGAAGATATCCTTAGCACATAATTCATACGAGTCAACAATCTCATTCAAGCAATTACACTAATTCATTGAATCAATAAGCAAGAATAAAATTCCACATCCACTGTAAAGCAATGGAGATGAATAGACACAACACTTGATTATATTCATTCATAACTCATATAACCATTACGAAAGAGAGACAATGGAAAATGAAATTTTCACCATTTTGTATTATATTACTGTTCTATTAATATATCAAAATTTCATACATGAAAATAAACTCAAAACTTAAGACTAAACTCAAAAATATGCTTTGCATTCCATATTCAATTCACTGTGTCAATTTTATTTTCAATGAACCCCCTACTTTTGGCCCATAATTCTTTCTTATAGAAATGAAAGAGAAAAACAAGCCTTAGGCTAGAAAGCACACATGACACAATACTATTGGATCACTGTAACAAATATTCTATTTTCAATTACATTCGAATCCTTAGCTGGTGGGAAGAAATATGAGGTAAAAATAGCCTGCATTTGATGTAAATATCTGGTACCACCTTAAAAAGGTATCATTATTTTATTACAATAGCTTCAAAATATCCTCCATGCACTCAAAAGTGTCATCCACAGACAACCCAGTCAACACAATTTGAAAAGCATGCAAAGTATAAAAAGACAAACACTGAATTATCCACATCAGCATTTTGTGCCACCCATTTTATGTCGAGGAGAGAACAATGTGTTGCAATACATTATCAAAAGCCTAATTTGTACTATTTTTAGGCTATATATTGTTTCTCTCCTATCCATTATTCACCATGTGCATTATACATCCCCATACATATTCACTAAGTATACTTTTCTAACCAAGTAATGTACTATTTAGTTGGACACTTCACATCCAATAGACCGCGCACCTTTGCATTATGTTGAGTGTACCTGGCATCAATTAAGGCCTTGGCCTCTCTAACAAAAATATCCATTTTTTTCTCGATCTCCATCATTATGTCAATATTTGAATTTAGTAGGATGTAGTCAGTCACAAAAAATGTCATCATAGCTACTGTGAGCATTCCTCCCTAACTATTCCTCCAAGTTTCAAATTGCTACAACTCACATTTGTGGTTCAATATCAGAGGCATACCACATTCTTCAAACTCTTTGAATAAATTCAACTAACTTTGGAGCTGCATACCTAGCTTTCCATGAAAAGTGGTTATCTCATTAATCAATGCAATAGTTTGCAAAATGTTAGTAATGTTAGTAGGTGCCTCAGGATCTTCCTTCATTCTAGGCATAATTTCTTTTAAAGCACCCACCCTAGTACTCCATTTACTCCCTTAATTTTGGAAGGCTTCCTGGACTTGTTGATATTTCATATTTTCTTCATGAATATTCTTATAAGTGACCTATACATCATCAACTTTTTTGACCAAATTGTTCACTCTATGTTTCAATACATCCTCAAAGATTTCATTAGACACCTTAATAGTTTCAATTTTAGCCTTCTTGACATTTTTCTTTTCTATAATTAGCCAATCATTCAAATATTTGATTCTCAAGGCCAAGGTTTCCCTATCCTGTGTACACAAGTCTAAAGAAGAAGAATATGGCAAGGATAGTGTCTGAACTGACTGACTAGCTTGAACAGTGGCTCTCATCTTTTTTATTTCATCCAAGGCCTTATTATATTCTTTGAATAAAGAATCATACTTTTTTCAGAGAAATTTGTGCAATATCCACACTAAGCATTGCAGAATGAGCAGTTAACTTAGTTGCTTGGATAGGAATTATATCTATGGACCTCTTCACCACCAAGGTACCTATAACCTCTTCAATAGGTCTAGCAACCTCATGCTTTCTATTATTAGGTGCCTTTGAAAAAATTGCAAGAGTATGTAGCTTTGGACTATATCCAGATCCAAACACCTTATCTTCAAACTGCTCCTCATATACTGAAGCCTGGGGTCTCTGCTTACTACATCATAGGCTATAGCTGAGGTGATAGTGCATCTTGTTAACAACATGATTCCACTATCTATGACAATTTTCCTAGCATCATCGAGAGTAATAGCTACAATCTCAGCCATGGTATTTTCTTCCTTTGCTCTCTCAACTTCTTCCTATTGAGAAGTTTCAACACTAGCCTTTGCTAGTTCAAGCCTTTCTTTTATCTCTTTACTCCTTTGCTAAACCATAAATTCCTAAAATTCCTTAGATTGTACAAACTTATCATCCACAAGGAATTCATCACAATCCTTGACCATAGGATCATCATCATTTTCTTTATCATATTGTCATTTGACAATTCTATTAGGGGGAACTTCTAAATGAAAGGTTTCTTGAATATTAGGGTGAGGGAATTTATTCTCCACTTCCTCATCTCCAGGAACATGTTCTACCTTTTGTTCCTCCCCAACTTCTTGAACATCCATAGACTACTTTTGGATATCCATAGCCTGAGGTTGTTTTTCACGGAGAGCCTGTGCTTTATTAGAAGCTTCTTTCACCTTCACCTTGAAATCACCATTTTGATAATCACTTAGCTTTATGAAGGCTCTTTCAAATGGGTCTACAATTACATCATAAGGACTCACATAAAAGTAATTCATTTTCAAGATATTCTCTTCAATGTCTATTATGGATCATGTCAATTCCTTCTTTCTAGATATGATAACCTCATCACTTGTCAAGTTTTTCAATACATCATCTATGTACAAGAACTAATGATGTATTACTGATAAGTTTTTATCCTTTCTCTTTCCATACACAAACTTTCTGGGTCAAAAATCCTAACCTGATTAATAGGAAGCCTAAATACCCTTTAGGGGAAGTAACTTTAAAGTAAGAAAAATTGCATTGGGGATTCACCACAGTACCCTTCCTGGGATTTTTGAACATTTCATAATCCATAAAATCAATCTACCACATGAGTTCCATAAAGGCCAATATGTCAAAGACATATAGGGGAAAATAGTGTGGTGCCACTTTAGATCCATAAGCTCTGATTAGAGTATATTCTGAATGGAGAAACCAATCTTCTCAATTACGTGTTGCATTTTATTCTAGTATGTCTCTTGGGTGCATGATACTTCTGATTCTTGGAGAAATACTGTCAATAGGTGCTACACCCAACACTTCTAGGTGTGCCATGGAAAATTGGACCCTCTTGAGAAAAGAGACAATTTCACGCATAATTAGACCCGCTTTTCATCCCTTCACATCATTTCCCCTTCAAAACAACATTTATATGTCCCTTAGACCTATTAATTTTCATCTAGATGCTCATTTCACATGTGAAATCACATAAAACTCAACAACCCACTTTCAAACAACAGTAGTGGGACCCATTCTCCACCTTGGGTGAATGAGTCCCCTCTGGTGGGACCCATTTTCCAAGGGTGGTGAATGAGTCCCCTTTGAGGGAAAGTTCAAATTTATGCAGGAATTTAATCAATTTAACTTTTATTTCTAGTGAATGTCATCCTCTTAGATCTAATTAACAAGAAAATAAGATGTTTCCTATAAATACACATTTCAATTGCTTCCATCTTGAAAAATTGGTTACAAGTCCTTTGAAAACATTGATTCCAACCTCTCACATTGATCCTCTTGAAATTGAATATAATGACATGGAATTGGTCTCTAAATGATTTGGTGATGATTGGGGATCCTTAGAATTCACACCCTTATTTATGGGTGAATACATACTTACATAAAAGAAAGATGAAAATCCTGAACAACCAACCATTATGTCCACTCAAAATTTTGCAAAGATGTCTCAAACATCTGTCTCTTATAATACAGATGAAAATGCAACATACACAACAAATTTTGATGAGATAGATTATCAATCCCTGCCTACCCCACGCGAAATGGAAAGAATTTATGGGAAAGGTTATAAATTTTTAAAGCAATTGGGCTATATTGGAGAAGGGTGTGGAAAACATGAACAAGGTATTTGTGTCCCTTTTGAACCTAATACACAATAAATGAAAATGGGAGTGGGATATTATTTTTCTAAAACAACTAAAGCTACTCAATGACCATCCTTAAACATTAATGTGATCACATATCAACCACAACACAAACTCACCATTACTCATCCTGACTTGCTTGATCCAACCCTCCCACCTTCATTGTTGTATGTCCACAGTGATGAGGCCTTGAAACACATACTTGGTGTTTATGGTACCCCATCCTCCCCTGCTTCCCTTAAACACATTGCTCATGCTATAAATGTTACCGAGCAAGAAACAAGTGATATCAATGAAGAATTTTTGGAATCTAAAATTCCTAAATCCAATGCACTCCCTTTAGGAGATACGATTGACGTACTTATGGAAATTAATGATTAGGATAAAGTTATTAAAATTGGGAAGTTCCTTGATGATGAAGAACAAGAAGATAAAACTACTTTACTTCATGATTTTCCTCAAATTTTTGCTTTGAAATATTCTAACATGCTAGGAATTGACCCAAAAAATTGTGATGCATAATATTGTCCTTGATATCAATGTTAAACTTTTTGATCAAAAGATCCATAAAATGCACCCTAATGTGGCCTTGCGTGCCAAAGAACTTGAGAAAATTCTTGATGCTCTCTTCATTTGACCTATTTATTATTCTCCTTGGATCTCACACATTGTCACAGTTGTAAAACCTGATAATAAAATTAGGATGTGTACCAATTTTTGAGACTTGAATAAAGCGTCTTTAAAAGATGATTTTCCACTTCCTGATATCAATATGATAGTGGATTCAACTGCTGGCCATGCTTTGTTGTCATTCATGGATGGATTTTCTAGTTATAATCAAATCCTTATTAATCCTCGAGATCAATACAAAACTATCTTTACAACTGTTTGGGGAACATTTTGTTGGGTTGTGATGCCCTTCAGTTTAAAGAATGTTGGTGCAACTTATTAATGTGCAATGACATTAATATTTGATGATTACATTCACAAAATCTTGGAACATTATGTCGATGATATTCTTGCTAAATCCTTAACTCAACAAGATAATGTAAATGTTCTTTTTAAATTATTTGAATGAATCAAACAGTATAACATGCGATTAAATTCAAAAAACTGTGGCTTTGGTGTAGATAGTGATAAACTCTTAGGATTTATCATATCTCATAGAGGCATTGAGGTGGACACAAAGAAAATTGATGCAATTGTTTACATGCCACCTCCAAAGAATATTTCTCAGTTATGTACATTGCAAGGATGCATTCAAGCTATCTGATGTTTTGTCACATCTTTAGCTGATCCCACATTACCTTTCACATGTCTTCTTAAAAAGGGTGTTACTTTTGATTGGGATGATGATTGTAGACAAGCTTTTGAGAGTCTAAAGGAATATTTAGCTACTCTACCTATTTTACAACTAGTTATGCCACATAGACCATTTTTTTTGTACATTGTTGCATCTGTCCATGGTCTTGCAACATTGTTGGCTCAACAAGATGATCATGGTAAAGAGAACCCTATTTATTACATTAGATGCACCTTAATTGATTATGAAACATGCTATTCACCAATTGAAAAACAATGTTTGTCTCTTGTATTCACTACTAGTAAATTGCAACATTATTTACTAAATGTTGAAGTACAAGTTGTCACAAAATTTGATCCTCTTAAATATCTTTTCAACAAAACCAATCTCTCTGGATGCTTAGCTAAGTGGTTGATGTTGTTAACTGAGTTTGACCTTAATTTTTTTTCACAAAAATAAATCAAAGTTCAAGCCTTAACGATCACTCAGTTGATACTCCTTCTCCCTTCGCTTTCCCTACCATTCACTCCTTTCTTGATGATCATGTTTTCACCATTGATATTATAACATGGGAGTTATTATTTGATGGGTCTAAGTGTCGAATAGGTTCCAATGTAGGAGTGGTCCTCCTTCCACATGACGGTAACCCTATTCCCTTGTCCTATAGTTTAAATTTCCTATGTACAAATAATACAACTGAGTATGAAGCATCAATTGTGAGATTGCAAGCTGCTTTACCCTTTCACGCCCGACATATTAAGATCTTTGGCAATTCACAATTAGTCATCAAACAAATCAATGGTGCATATCAAACTAAACATGAAAAGTTATTAAAATACAAAGATCTTATCATGAAATTATTAGAAAAATTTGATTCATTCACCATTGATAACATCCCATGAAAAGATAGTCGACATACGGATGAAATGGCTAGTGCAACTTCTCTCATATCCCCACATGATCCTTCTACTGATTTCACATTCATTATTCATACCATCATGAAACCTTTAATTGACACTCTGTTTGAAGACATTTTAGTAATATCTCAAGCACCTTCATGTGAATGGTATGATACGATATACAATTATTTAAAGGGTGGTACCATTCTCGAACTGACCACAACAAATACTTGAAAGTGCTTACGAAAAATCACAACTAAATACGTGATTCTTGTAGATGCATTGTATAGAAGATCTTTTAATGGTCTCCTACTATGTTGTCTTACGGATTCTGAAATCCCCTTAGCACTTTAATAGGCTCATGTTGGTGCATGTGGAGGTCATTTTGAAGGAAATTCATTAGTACAAAAACTTGTTTGTATGGGATATTATTGGAGACATATGGAGAAGGATTGTTTCACCTATGTTAAACAATGTCACAAATTCTAAGAACATAGCAATTTGATTCACACTCCTGATGTTGAACTCCATGCCCATGTTCCCATTTGGCTATTTTTAGTATGGGGGTTAGATATTATTGGAAAAATTTCACCCCTTCTTTTGCTGGACACACATTTATCATAACAATGACCAATTATTGTACAAAATGGGTTGAAGCTATCCCCCTTCATTCAACAATTGCTAAAGTAATTTGTTGTTTCCTTGTGGAACACATAATTTATCACTTTGTACTTCCTTCCAAAATCATTTTAGATAATGGAACACCCTTTAAGAATAATGAAGTTCAACAATTTCTCCAAGCCTTCAACATTCAACACTGCTTTTCCACACCATACTATCCACAATCCAATGGACAAGTTGAGTATACTAATAAAATTATTCAACAAATCCTTAAGAAAACTATTAACAATAATCATAAAGATTAGCATACACAACTCCCTTATTTGCTTTGGGCTTATAGAACTAGTGTTCGTTCATCCATTGGTACTATCCCTTATAGCCTTGTTTATGGTACTGATGTGATTATGCCCTTGGAGTTAGAAATTCCTACTTTGCAACTTTCTCTCCTAGATCTTTTTGATGATGACACTTATAAAGCTCAACGATTACATCAACTTGAGATGCTTGATGAACAATGCATTAATTCTCTTAAACATCTACAAGATCACATCAAACAATTACAGCAAAAAAACAACATTCACGTTATTCCTTGATTATTCTCTAAGGGATATTTTGTTCTTATTGAAAATCAATGAACTGTTAGTGTTGATAATGAAGCAAAGGATACTAGTTATGGGTTTGGTGCTTATATTTTAAAGCAGATTGATGGAACACCCCTTAGGGAACCTATTAATTCCATGCATTTTCATTGGTATTATCTCTAATATTCTTTGAATAGTATGTTTGGTATACCAGTGTTGTTTAGAGTTATTTGATGTTATTCTAAAATAGCTTTCACATTGCTTCATTCTTGACAACTAGATTTGTGTTTGTCTTGAACACTAAAGTAATTATTTATATTCATGTTATAATTTCTTTAGACTTTATACTATTCACATTCCTCTTATGTTAAGTTAGATCCTTATTAGTGCATTTAATTTAAAATATCATTTTTGTCATCACCAATGTTTTATCTATTCTAAAACTACAATATGTTTTCCATTAGATCACATAGATTATGTTAAATCATGTCGCCATTAATTAAATACTTTTACCATAAGTCCTTTAATTAATCACATAGAATTTATCATTCATATCAAAACAAAAGTTACATCATCATAATATCAAAGGTGCATGTCTCTATATATATCTATCAAAGTCTCATATACATATCAGAATCACATCATAATGGTCTATGAGAGCTAGACCCCTCAGGATTAGGCATTCCCGATCCAGTCCTTGGACATCACGAGATGGTTGTATGTGACTATGATCATGTACTATCGAGTCTCAGTGCATACTCTAGACCCTGTACTCATCCAACAACTATAAGCTGCTCATCTGCCATTTGGTCTCTCTCCGCTCATACCTGAGCTAGCTCTGCACATAGTCTCCATACCTTTGTAGAGGTCTATGCTGACTGTAGTGCACTCTCAGCCTAACGGAGTCACCTCCTCACTCTCTTGTGCATTGCTCGCAGTCTCGCAAATGGTCTAAGTGACTCTGGCTCCTCCTCCATGATCGGTGGGGGCACGTAGTTAGGATCTATCTCATCCTCCTTGAGGGATGCTGGTACTATCTTTGTAGATTCCTGATGATAGAACTCTCACCAATCTCTCATTGCTCCTACAAGATAGATGATGAACATAATCAGTAACACATCATCATGATATATATACATAATACAAATTAAGCATAAATCACTAAAAGGACATGCATAAAATCAAATGTTATCACCTATGACTCTAGATGCATGAGGAATGTCTACCTCCTCATCTCTGGGGGGCATGGAGGATGTGCTATCTTCCCTCTGACTCTGAATGCTGATGTTTGTTGTAGCTACTGCTCATGATCTAGTCTTGTAAGTATAGTGAGGACTCTCCATACTCGTACTGATCCTCAATAGCTGGTCCAGGAGCACCCAGTACACACAGTTTCAACAATTCATCCTTCAAAGGAAGGCATTAGAAATTTAGGGGTATTTGAGTAAATTAATGTTAAATAAGGTCTTTGAGACTATTATTCATGTAATTGTTGGTTTTTTAAGGTTAGTTGTTCCAAAAATGCAAAAGGTTGCATTATTTTGTGTTTGTTGTTAACAAATTGTCAAACAATGCAAAATTAAGCATATGTAAGGGTTAAGTTAGTTTGTGGTCAGTTATAGGCACCCCAAGAGGTATTTTTCAGGTGGTATCATGATATATTGTTGTAATATCTCGAAGGGGAGGCTGTTGAAGAATTTTGGAATGAGTTTCTAATAAGAAATTTGCTATTTTTTGTGTTTTCCATTAACAAATTGCTGATCACGTGCATTTTACAACCTGTACACATTGTTCCACACTCCAAGCCTATAATGGATGGATAGATAATTGAATAATATTTCTTTTTGATTTGGAATGGTGTTATTTCATTGAGAATCGAGTGAGATATCCTCATTTTACTACCAAGTGGTCTGAAATCCCATGTTTTTCCTATTTTCCTGAACTTTACTTGGCTGGTACAGTCCGTACAATTCCAGATCTTGGTTAAAGACAGAAATGGTATTTTAGGGCACTGAGTCTACTTTCAAATCCTTCAGGTTTGATTGAAAACTATTAATTTTGGAGTGAGTTATCTCTATTTTTCTGAAACTGCTCTGGTTTGGTGCAAGTTGGTGTTTTGAGAGTAATAAAATGAGTTTTTAGGGCATTCCACCTACTGTAGAAATTGTAACTTGGTGGAATGACCCAATTTGTTGTAAAATAGGTTTCCAAATGCTGTGGAGGTCAGAGGAAGTGTGTTTGTGGGTTTTGGCTGTTGCCCTAGGTTGAATTTGGGTGATTTTCCTTGTGAAAGTGAGGAACTAAATGATGGTTTATGAGTTTTTTGGAAGAAATAACCTATGTGATGAATTTTAAAGCTTTTTCAGGCATAATTATGAGTTTTTGAACAGGTGGCATGGTTTGGAAAGGTCTGGAGGTATGATTTACAATAAACCCTCCTTTTGAAGGCCTAGAATCAAGGGTTTTTGGTTTTGCTATGTTGGAAGAGTGATTTATAGAAAATAGTGGTGGATTTAGTAGTTTTTGGGAATTTTAATTGCTTCCCCAAGGTTTCATAAGGTTTGGTGGAGTTTAAAGTGTACCTTCTTTGTAAAAGTGGGCTAATCCACTAGCCTTTTCCATGGCAAGAGTATTGGATCTTTGAATTTGTCCAAAAGAGTTGATATTGGTTTTCCTGTATGTTTTATAACTTGCAAAAGGGTATCTTAATCATCCTTGATTTTGTTAGGTGTTTTGGAAAATGTTGGTGAAAATGCCTAAACTAGGTTTGCACTGAAACTGGGGTTTAGGAGTGAAATTGGGAAATTGTGCTTCTGATGATTGTTGAACTTGGAAGATTGGTTGAATTACTTTATATGGTCATTTTAATCTTTCTAGATGCCTCTTGAAGGTAGGTTGCCAAGTTGATTAAGGTTGAGCCTCCTGACTCTGCACCAGAGTGGTATCAGAGCAAGGAAGTAGATATCTTGAAGATTGCAGGAGAAGCATTGGTAGATACAAGACACTATGGAATTCAGAAGGTTGGATGAGAAAGAAGGAAAAATGAGGCATGCTACCTTCTAGACCAGATACAAATGCAGAGGTAAGATCTGTAAAGTAATGATTGATTCAGGTTCATTGAGTAATGTTGTTTTAGGAGAAATGGTTGAAAAATTGCATTTGACAAAGTTAAAACATGAATCACCTTACAAGGCATATTGGGTAAATGATAATTAGCATGTTGTGGTTAGAGAGAAAGCATTGGTAGATTTTGAAATTGGTCCTTATAAAGATGTTCTATTATGTGATATTATGCCTATAAGGGATTGTCATATGATACTAGGAAGGGTTTGGCAATATGATAGATTTGCTATGCATGATGGGAGGCTTAATGTGTATGAAATTGAAAAGGATGGGCAAAGGTATATTTTGAGTTGTTTACAAGAAGAAGGGAAACAAAGAAGGATAGGGATGCATGGAAAAAGAGAGATGCTGGAGAAAAAGGAACAAGGGAACCTGGAAGAGACAATAGGGCATAGCATAGTTGCAATGGAGAAAGGAAAACACCATGAAGAAGCATTGGGAAGGACAGTGCAGATTGAAGACATAAGAGAGACAAGGGAAGTGAAGGTCAAACATGAAATGACCTTAAAAGAGAAAGGTAAGCTTGAAGGTTGTGTTGAAGATAAAGGACAAAAATAAGTTTGTTCATTAAAGGTTAATGGTGTTCTAGGGCAGACACCTATGAAAAGTATAGTGGTACAAGAAGCTGAGACAGAGTATTGTGAGTAGAAGGCACTTGGGGCAGAGATCTCTCAAAGAGAAGAGAATAAGAATGTAGGATAATTATCAATGGAGAGCCAAGTAAGGCCTAGTGAGGTCTATAAAGGTAAGAAGCAATGTCTACTGAATGGACAGGGTAATGGGAAGCCACAAAAGTCTAATAACAAAGAAGATGAGTTGTAGTAGGGTAGAAGATCTGATGACAGGGAAGTTTTGAAGGTTTAGAATGTTAAAGGAGAAAGAAGAGATATAGACAAGATAGGTGGGAAGGATGGAGAAAGCCATGAAAGGCTTGAAGATTATAACAAGATCATGATTGGGGCAGTGGAGTGTCCCTTAACAGCAGATGTAAGTGATAAGAAGACATGGATTGTGAACATAGTGGACTGTGTGACAGAGGATATAGAGGTCAATAAAATAATGGTACTGATGCAAAGCCTAAAATTTAAGGAACTTAAAGGTGCAGAGAAGATGAAGGAAGAGGAAGATGTCTTTGAGGATGCTCATGAAGACTTATTGGAAGAAGAAGAAGATAAAGTAAAAGAAGGGGAAATGAGTGAGTTTGTAGGAGAGTGTGAAGTTAATGAGAAAGGTGCAGTCACTTTGACTGATGAAGAAGATCGACTAAAATGGATAAGTGAATTTACAAGAAAGGCAGAGTTGATGGTGAATGGCCTAGTGAAGGCTAGAGGAAAACAATTTGGAAAGTCTCCAATTGGGATGGAGCAGAAAACAAAGAATATGGATTAGATAGGGGTTATGTATGCTACTGTGCAGATTATTTTGAGCATGGGAAAGGTGGGAAAAGTTGTGAGGAGGAAAATGGAGAGGCAGAGAATGAAGAGGATTATTTACTATTTTTTTGTTTTGATGATTTTGATGATGGAGGTTAAGCCAAGATTCAAAATGAAAGGTGAAGCATATGGTGTGGTGTTGTGTGAACATGTTGAGAATGTTGGGAGTAGTTGGTTAAGGTATGTAAGTGCAGGTCTGAGATTGATAGTGCAAAACCAAGGAATCAATGCAAGAAAGGGAATGCTACACATGGACAAGACAAAGCCAAAGGTCAAGATGAAGCATCTACAAGGAGTATCATAGGATGGAGATCCAACTTTGTTGCAGGTGAAGGCTTCCAAGAGACTTGGAAGAATTTTCAAGCCAGGGTGCATGGTGCAGGAGCACCCAGTACACACAATTTCAACAATTCATCCTTTGAAGGAAGCCACTAGAAATTTAGGGGTATTTGAGTAAATTAATGTTAAATAAGGTCTTTGAGACTATTATTCATGTAATTGGGGGGTTTTTAAGGTTAGTTGTTCCAAAATTGCAAAAGGTTGCATTATTTTGTGTTTGTTGTTATCAAATTGTCAAACAATGCAAAATTAAGCATATGTAAGGGTTAAGTTAGTTTGTGGTCAGTTATAGGCACCCCAAGAGGTATTTTTCAGGTGGTAGCATGATATATTGTTGTAATATCTCGAAGGGGAGGCTGTTGAAGAAGTTTGGAATGAGTTTCTAATAAGAAATTTGTTGTTTTTTGTGTTTTCCATTAAGAAATTGTTGATCACGTGCATTGTACGACCTGTACACATTGTTCCACACTCCAAGCCTATAACATATGGATAGATAATTGAATAAGCTTTCTTTTGGCTTTGGAATGGTGTTATTTCATTGAGAATTGAGTGAGATATCCTCATTTTACTACAAGGTGGTCTGAAATCCCATATTTTTCCTATTTTCCTAAAATTTACTTGGCTGGTACAGTCCGTACAACTCCACATCTTGGTTGAAGACTGACATGGTATTTTAGGGCACTGAGTCTACTTTCAAATCCTTCAAGTTTGATTGAAAACTATTAATTTTGGAGTGAGTTATCTCTATTTTTCTGAAACTGCTCTGGTTTGGTGCAAGTTGGTGTTTTGAGAGTAATAAAATGAGTTTTTAGGGCATTCCACCTACTGTAGAAATTGTAACTCAGTGGAATGACCCAATTTGTTGTAACATAGGTTTCCAAATGCTGTGGAGGTTAGAGGAAGTGTGTTTGTGGGTTTTGGGTGTTGCCCTAGGTTGAATTTGGGTGATTTTTCTTGTGAAAGTGAGGAACTAAATGATGGTTTATGAGTTTTCTGGAAGAAATAACCTATGTGATGAATTTTAAAGCTTGTTCAGGAATAATTATGAGTGTTTGAATAGGTGGCAGGGTTTGGAAAGGTCTGGAGGTATGATTTACAATAAACCCTCCTTTTGAAGGCCTAGAATCAAGGGTTTTTGGTTTTGCTATGTTGGAAGAGTGATTTCTGGAAACTAGTGGTGGATTTAGTAGTTTTGGGGCATTTTAATTTATTCCCCAAGGTTTCATAAGGTTTTGTGGAGTTTAAAGTGTACCTTCTTTGTAAAAGTGGGCTAATCCACTAGCCTTTTCCATGGCAGGAGTATTGGATCTTTGAATTTTTCCAAAAGAGTTGATATTGGTTTTCATGTATGTTTTATAACTTGCAAAAGGGTAGCTTTATCATCCTTTATTTGTTAGGTTTTTTGGAAAATTTTGGTGAAAATGCCTAAACTATGTTTGCACTGAAACTGGGGTTTAGGAGTGAAATTGGGAAATTGTGCTTCTGATGATTGTTGAACTTGGAAGACTAGTTGAATTACTTTATATGGTCATTTTAATCTTTCTAGATGCCTCTTGAAGGCAGGTTTCCAAGTTGATTAAGGTTGAGCCTCCTGACTCTGCATCAATAGCTACCTCATTACCCTCACTGAGGGGTGGCTCCTCCTCATAATAATACTCCTCCTCATAGTTAGTATCAACATCAAACTAGTAATCCTCATCAATCACATTCATAAAAATATATGTTGGCCTATATCAGACCTCCTCTACTTTCTCCTCTAGCTCATCACCCTTATCTACTGTTGCCTCTAAATCACCTAGGGGGAAATCCGTGGGAAACATAGGATCTGGTCGTGCATATTCCCACCACTCCTTGAACTCATCTGTGCTACTGACATCATCAACATCAGATACTAGTGGTTGGTCATGATCTAAATCATCATAATCACTCTCATGAACATGATCTATAGTCAGTTGAACAGTATCCCCTGGCCTCTAGGCACTCTGCACTGATTGTGTAATGAAGAGGCATGCCCTAGCTAGTGTATGAATCTATCCAAATTGCTGCATGACTCATACATAATAGAATGATCATACGATGTAATCATGTCTCCCTACTAGAAATCTATCCATCTGCATCCTTCATAGCTACCTAGTGGGATCTAGCCACTAAAGAGTGAGTAGATAAGGTCTCCATAAGATATCATCCTCCTCCAACCGGTTGAATCTCACCCTCCAAAACTCTAAATCCCCATACTACCATAACCAATACAAAGGGTAGCCTAATTCTCATGGGTACTCTACCACTATAGTACATGGATATTTGACAAGCCTGGTACATGTGATATGGTTAAGGCACCACACATGTAGAAGTGTACAATGGACCATATTGTCGATCTCTTAGTATACAAATCTCCCCAAATCATGTAGTACAAATGTGCTAGAATGCAGTGACCCCATGCATAGATTGTTCATTGATCATACATCCTTTGTACTGGGTGTACTAGTCCACCATCTAAGTGTGTTGCTCATTCATTTGGATTGAGTACTAGTGCCACTGGGTGCATCACAATCTGTCTCACCATAGGAGCTCATGAGCATAGCAACATAGGTAGCTCAATCTGTGCTCTAACCCTCTCATCATGTATATAGGTCCTCCTAGGCAGTACTGTAAATCTCTCTTCTTCTCACGAAATGATTGATCCCCCCAGAAATACACTCGCACTCCCTGAATAGGAAATCAGAGAATGTGATGTACGTCCTCGAGTGTGATCGTCATTTCCCTAGTGGAAAGATAAAAGTTGTAGGTATCTGCGTCCCAACGCTCACATAAATCCATCAACATGGAATCGTGGTATCTCATAGGTGGCATCATGTATGCCCAATAGATACCCACTAACCGTAGATGCTCTGTCTCTGCTATTGATAGCACTGGTTATAGATCTCTCAAAACTAAAAACTATTTGTAGACATGGAAAATATATCGACATACTTGATCTCAATTACTAACACCATTCATCTTAAATCATCCTTCAATCTAACCATTTAATCAAATACTCTTATTTGATTAAATTCATCAATTTTCCTCTCTTAATTAAAATAAATCATTTTATCTAATTAAGTCATTCTCCCTTGTTAATTAAATCAATCAATCTGATCTAATTAACCCTAAGTCCATATTTAATTAAATAATTCACTTTATTTGATTAAATCTCTAAAGTCTACCTCGTAAATTAAATAAATTAAACCTTATTTAATTTAAGCTAACCAATCATCCCCTTTAGTTAAATAAAACAAAATATTTATTTAACTAAGTCTAAAATCACATTCTTCTAATCTTTGATTTAAATCAACCTATAAATCTAAGTCAAATTTGTCACATCATCTAATCTCTCATTAAATTAATTAACATTTGATTAATTTAATCCTACTGCATGCCCGATCCTCTAGGTTTTGTCACTTGCACCTGAAAATAGATTTAATTCATTTATTAAATCTCTATTTTCTCTCAACATGGCATAATGGAGGATTATTCTCTCAAATTTGAAAATCTTTCCAAGTGGACTTTGTCCTTCCAACAAGATGTTTACTTCACCTAATAAGTCCTTTTTCCTTGAGCCAAGTGGCATTTAAGACATTTTTTTTCCCTCTTACATGTCATTTCAAAAAAATCAAATACCACCTAATTGCATTTATGGGCACATTCATCAAAATGTGCACATCCTTCATCCATCCATCTCTTGACAATTGCATTTGGCAATTAGTTGAACGTTAGTCCCACATTGCTCCATTTTGGGCATTTCTCCAACTTGTCATTCTTTAAATAACAGGCTTCTTTCCTCATTTCATCATCAAAAATTTGAACAAACTTACTATACTCAAATCCATACTGAAGCATAGCAATTCTCATCCATTTCATCAAGTCTTAGCTAGGTTATTTAGATTTTCATCTTGGAGCACACTTCAATCTTCAAGAAAGTGGATCACATCTTCAACAAATCATCAAAGCTTGCATAGGAGTTGGGAAAGGACAAACTTCCGCATCAAATTGCCACCAACTCCCCCATAAGATCAAGAGTTTGCATGTTCTTATTAGGATTTAGTTTGTTTGTATCTTCTTTCATTGTGTTCTTGTTTTATTCCTATTTTGAGCATAGTTAAATGGATTTTATGGGAAACCTTGGTCTTATCTTGCATTTGAATCCTCTAATTTGTTTATTTGGTGTCTATTATAGGTACTAGGATCTTGGTTCGACATTTTTGCAGTAGAAGGAGGGCAAACGAGAAGTTCTAATCATGTTTTTTCATCAAATTTTGTGCTTTTTTGTTGTTTTTGTGTCTCTACAGGGAACTCCACTACTAGTAGACCAGCATCGCTATACAAAACTATTGGGACTCCAGTGCCGCTATATAGCACTGCTACAAATTTGAAACTTCAATGCTTTGCTATTGTCTCCCAAGATTCAAATTTTCAAAGTGCACCACTGGCTCTGTTTTGACCTGCTAGAAATTTGAAATTTCAAACTCTACCACTAACCAAACTAATGACGTAGTCATGCTCTCTATCCCTACTATAGAATGATGTTGAATAGTAAGTGGCATTATATAGCACCACTGGAGGGCTTCAAACTACACCACTTGTGCAAACTCCACCATTGAGGGAAAGTAAAAAATGAAATTCAATTTTTTATGACATGTGCATTTTTCAATTTTGATCATTTGGGTTATTACATGCTTTTCTGACTTCTATTTTGTAGATTTAACTGGTTTTCTTTTAGGTTGACTTGGTCAAAGGTGAAGGAGAAAAGAGGCATAATGACATCATTATCTCATGATACCAAGTGTTTCTAAACACTTTAGTGTTTGTTTAACATTCTTAAGAGAATTCATAATTTCTCTTAAAAGATTTTTTGTCTTTCACATGCTTAGGACCTACTAGATTTCTTTTCGGTTCTAAAAAGAGCATTTCAATTTTTTTCTACAAAGGGATTAAAATGAACTTTAGGACAAACTCACTAGATTTGGTTTGAGGATTAACAATTGAACAAGGCAATTTTCACATTTCCTTTGGTGCACTAAAAATAATTCACTTTTGATTTGTGGTTTTAAAATGAACAAGTGCTACTTTGTTTTGTGATTGCTTACTCAATTAACACCATCCAAAATATGTATGCACTTCTCTTGCACCTAATGGTGATCTTGAGAATCAAAATGCTTTTTGATGGTCTTAAGTCAGGATAAAGTAATTGCCTCCACACTTCATTTTGGGTTTAAAATTGAAGAAAAAATTGTGTGAGTGTGAGTGGAACATATTGCGTGTGTTCTCTCTTTGTGTCTCAGCAAAGATTGATCAAACTACGAATATGCTTGCTCGCTTTTTTTTTATCTTAGAGGGCCTACCTTGTGGGAAAAGTACTCACCCAAGGGAACGATCCAACTGGTAACACACTAAAGCCAAGTGTATTTCAAGTTGGGATATAAAAGTGGGTATTGGAACAAAAGCCAATAACATGCGGTTGGTTCCAACGAGAAGGGAATCAATGGTCTCTCGCCCTGATGGATCAACTCCTACGAATGGAAAGTCCGAATTAAAACCCTTGTTGTAGAAAGGCCAAAATCCCTATCTATTTGTTGGTGCAAGAATAGTCATTCTGAAGCCGCCCCACACTTTTACGATTTGTAGTAGAAATGGAAAATATGCCATGGGATTTTTATGGGTATTGATGCTTGGCTGCCTCGAGAAGTGAGTGTCATGGAGGGGAGCCAGTGGGGTCAAGAATCTAACCATTTGCAAAAAATAAGCATACCTAGACTTGTCCAAGTGGGGACTCAACAAATAAAGTCTTTCATATCCATAGGATTGTGCATGTTCTTGGTTACAAAACAATTTGCTTGTTCGTAAACATTGGGAAACAAACATTTAACATTGGCATCAAAATTTAAAACCCTTTAGAAAGAAAATACAATTGACCAAAGTTAAGTGTTATTGCTTGCCCTAGGGATTATATCCTTAGAGGTTTCTAAACACTTGATTTACATCTCAATTTTCTTACTAAAGTCAACAATAGGTAATTTTTTCCTTGAATTCATCAAAGTTCCACATGATATACCTTGTGGAATAAGAAGAACATAAAAAATTAGACATCTAGTGCAAAAGCTAATCAAGAAGTGTTTGTGGTAAAAAGAAGTCATTAATTAAAGATAAAAATAGTTGAACCTCACACATGTGTATCCAATGATTTCATGCAAGATCAAAATTCAAAAACCCAAGGTCAAAGCTCTTAGTCCAAAAGATCGTCAAAAGAATCTCTCAATGCTATACGAATTTAGAAAAGATTACTTTTTAACTTTTATAGAAGGGCTTCAAGAAACAATCCAAATTTGTATTTGTTCTATTATTGTCAAAAACCAAATCTTTTTAGGGAATTTGAACATCTTGTCTAGAGTAAAGTGTGTTCTTCTAAACTAAAGTCTTGTAAACAAGATTCTTTTTTAGGTTCATTTAAGATCAAAACAAATCACTTTCATCCATCCAAACATCAAACCAAAAATCATTTCACCATCAATTCTTGAAAATATTGAAAAAATCCTCCATGTTAAACTTTGGGAAAATCAAAATTAAATCAAATCCTAATCATCTTGTTTGATTGAATGTGTACATAGATGCATCATTCTCCACATATTTGATCAAATTATCAAATATTGTGAACAAATTCATCCCTTGATAACATCCAACATCTTGGGATTTAAGAGTTCATTATCCAAAATCAAAGTCAAACCAATCAAAATCATCTTGTTTGGATAGGTGTGTTTAGGTGAATCCTTCTTCTCACACCTAGACAAATTAGCATCTTGTGAAAAATTTTAATCTAGGACAACATCCAACCTCTTAGAGTTTATGATTTTACCATCAAAATCCAAATCCAAAAAGTCAAACATCAAAATCAAGTCCTAAAGTTTAACATACCCTTCAAGATTTTCTCAAGAGTTCCAATCATCCATCAAACATGCATCTTTCATATATCTCATTTTCACCCTTTGATCTTTAAATCATCCTAAATATTTCTCTTTTGTACCTTAAGATATACCATTCTAAAGAATTAGAGGTTCATCTCTTATATTCTTGAAAAATTGATCCCTATTTTATGGTGCAAACTAGATCTCAACACAAGGACATGGAAGCTCACAAAGAAACATCAACTTCAAGTGACCTCAGTGAAACCAACTCTGAAATGAATCTTGTTGGATCAAGCAATATCACGGAAAATATTTCACTTCCTCAAGATCATCAAGATGATGGATAAGTGGAAGACCTCACAAAAACTCCTTTTGGTATGACTCAAGATGAGATCACGAAGATCATTCAAAATCCTGAAAAATAATAGGATTGTCAACATCATGATGAAACCCCATCCCCAACAATACATGCTCGAACTAGCAAAGCAAGGGACTAAAATCCCTTCTGATTATGACATGAGCACCATTATGGAGCCACTTTCAACATCATTCACACTTCCCATATCATCCACACCCCTCATCACATCAACACCTCCATTTCAAAATATCACTCAATCCATCCCACATATCACATCAATTACTCCAACTCAACCAATCGTTAACAAAGGGAGTGCATTTCTCAATGCATTACAAACAAACCCTCTTGTAAACAATCAAGATTTGGATGAAAACACCATTTTGGGTCAATCCATCCCACAAAATCCATTACATACATGCATCCCCCTCACCTTTCATAATGACCCATCATCATCATCATTTCATGTAACACCTCAAACTTCTCTCCCCATGACCTCACAAGGATAAGGTGATTTTTTTGGACCAAGGGGAATTTTCAACCCATCATCATCATCATTTCCCCAAGGGAGCATACCACTCACTTTCCCACCACTCCCACCCTTTCTATTAACATCTATATCACCTCTTGGTTTGGGGATACCACTGCTACCACCTCTCATTCAAAACACCACCCTAACCATCAATCAAGGTATCATACCCAATCCTCCTACCTTTCCATCGATATTGCAAAAAAATATGGAAACCATCCCCATATCACAAACAAAAAACACATCATCTATCATCCCTCAGAACATGGTCTCTCAAGGACCAACCATATCCATCACACCATCCACTATGCAAATCCCTATCACCAATACAATGATGCCTCTCATCACCACAACAAACACTATCCAAAATCCACCACCACCACTACAATCAAACATAATGAGTCAATATAGAATTGTGTTGCAAGTAGCTTAGTAAGTTTCATACCAAAAATCACTTCAGAAAATGCAAAATCAGCAAGCTGTACAATTAGCTACTCAAGTTTCTCAAGCTGCTCAAGCTGGCCAAGCTGCATTACAAGTGCAACAAGTACAATAGGCTTCCCAAGCCCAAGCCTTATTGAAACAACAACAACAAGAAGTTGTGCAAGCCCAATCTCAAGCCCAAGCACAAGCTCAAGCTCAAGCTTAAGTTCAAGTTGAAGCTCAAGCACAAGCATAGTATCTCGCATAACAACAAGCTGCCCATCAACAAGCATATCAAAAAGTGTTGAAGCAATACCAAGAACACCAAGAAGCAGCCCAATTAGCAGCTCAACAAAAATCATTTTTGGTACATAAACAACAGTAGAAAGCTCAGTAATAGGCCTTAATAACACAACAACAACATGACCAACAACAAGTGTTGTTGGTACAACAACAACTACAGGCATATTTGGTGCAACAACACATGAAAACACAATCCATCAACATACCAACCAATCCACCCATCCCTCCAACACCTCCACCTTTCCAAAACACATTCATTCCACCCCTTGATCCACAAGATGATATATCAACACAAATCAAGTTGCTCTCACAACAAGTGCTTGATCTTCAATCAGGGAAAACTATGAAAACACCTAGCAACTTGTCTCCTTATCCATTCAACAGAAGCTTGACAATGAAACCATTCTTAAAGGGATTTGAGATCCCCAAATTTGAAAAATATTGTGGGATGGGAAACCTTGAATATCACATTAGGGAATTCCAAGTTCATTGCATGGAGGTCGCATATGACGATACCTATTTGATGCAGCTCTTTCCTAGAAGTTTTGCAGGTTAAGCCATGGAGTGGTTCTCCCGCCTTCCTCTAGGCATTAAAAGGTTCCAAGAGATTGTAGATGCATTCATCAAAAATTATGCATTCAACATTGCGATGGATGTTAGTCTAGAGGAACTATCAACTCTGAAATAAGGAAAGAATGAATCATTTGCTTCTTTCCTACAATGATGGCAATCCAAGGCCAATCGAAGCAAATGGGCCTTGCCTAAAGAACAACAAGTGTGCACTATCATCTCCAACCTCGACGGTGCCTTGGATTTCCATCTCAAAGTCCAAGGGATCACCACATATGATCAATTGATCTCAAAGGTTCTTAACATCGAACAAGCCCTTGGTACACAACCAATGACACAAGAATATCCTAATCAGAAAAATAACCGCCCATCCACAAGCTATAATGACAAACCTTGCACATGGGAAAGAAAAAAAAATGTCACCAAAGATGGTGTTTTTGACGCCAAAGTTGTCATTGGTGCACCTCAACGAAACACACCAGCACCTCAGCAACCCCAAAATCACAATCAAAATAATCACCAAGCTAACATGGTGACTCAGTAGCCAAACTATCAAACCATCAACAACATCAATGATCCAAGGGGACCAATTCAGCAAAAAAAACTCCCCCAAGCGGAAGTACACTGCCCTTGGGGAACCACTCGAGGTCATCATGAAGAAATTGATAAATAAAAATCTCATCAAGGCTCCCACCTATGAGAATTACTAGGAACCAAACGTGAAACTAGCCTGGTACAATGAAAACCAACTTTGTGACTTTCACAAAATCAAAGGGTACACTAGTAACAACTGCATGAGGTTGAAGAACCTGGTCCAAGACCTCATTGATCAAAAAATCATAAACATGGAGTAGCCAGCCAGAAATCAGAATCTCAAAATCTACATGAATTTGATGCCAAACCATAACAATAAAGGGAAAAACAATAAGAACGATAAAGGGAAGAACATTCAAAGTGTTAATCATGCATATGACCATTTTATTGCACCCTTGGATGAGTATTGCACCACTATCACTATCAAAGGAGCCCACGCTGATTGTGGAGTCACCACAAGAGGCGACAAAATTACCATCACAGGGTCATCACAACCTAACAGAGCATCCACTTCCAACACAAGATCTGCTCCCAATGGCTATAATGTGCTTGATCAATTGAAAAGAACCCCAACTCATATCTCCATCACAGAGTTACTGAATATATTGTCAACCCATAAAAATATCCTTGAAGAAGCATTAGCCTCATCCACCGTCTCTATAAATCTTGATGCAGAGCAATTCCAAGCTATGGTCAGAAATATCATTATTCCAAACCTCCTTACATTCTCCCATCAAGAATTTCCTACCCAACCATCTCACAATCATGCACTCCACTTGGAATTCTTGGTGTATCAATGGGTATTTTTCAGATTAGGTTATTAGCATATAAAATAAAACCCAAAGAACTATCGAGTAAAATGAAGGCAAAGACAATAAAAATTATACCGATTATTCCTCGAATCTTCCATGATTCATCTCCATAGAACCTTCTAACTTGCTGCAAATGTAATTATTTCCCTTAGATCAAGTGTGTGAACATTCTTTGACTATGACAATGTCCTAAACAAGCTTTGAAGGATTTTGAAAATGAAAAACAATGACTATGCCTATGACAAGTAATCCAATTCAATAAACTAACTGCAAATTAAACTCTAAGAATAAATGTGTTAGAATAACAAAGTGGTAGTCCCAAAATATGAGAAAAATTGACATTTTATAGAAAAAACAATTTTGGACAGATGAACGAGATTGCAAGTTGACAAAGCCTAAAATTAGTGGACGAGATTTCATGTGACAATCCCTAATCAAGTTTAGGGAAAAATCATTAAATGAGAGGTCAAGATGTCATTTGAGAAAATTGAATCAACGGTCGAGAATAAATGTGATAATTAGTCAAAAAGATAAAGATTTTTGAAAATCAAGAAGATAAAGACTGCTTGATTTGTAAGATTCAAAAAATCAATAAGATAAAGATTGAACTAAAAAGCAAATTTGGAAAATCAAGAATTTGCTCAATTACTTGATTTTTGGAAGAAATTACCATTTTGAATTAAATAAATTCAAAATATGGATTTTGTGTGACAATAAATAATTGATTTTTAGATTATTTACCAAAATGAAGTGGCAGTTAATAAAATGAAATCATTTTAAATAATTTCATTTATTTAAAATTAGAGAAATGTTAAATTAGGTAATTAAATAATGAAAGATAATTATTTAATTTAGAGGATTATGACTGATAATTAAATAAATTAATAAATGTATTAATTATGAAAATTAGTGACATACAAAATAAATAAATAAATAAATTGATTTATTTAATAATCGAGAAGACATAAATGAATACAGGTAATTAAACAAATTATGATATTTTTTTAATTGTAAGAGGACACTAGACGGTCCTTAGTGATGTATTGAATAAATAAATAAAATTTATTTATTTAATAATCATGAAGAATAAAAGAGATATGAATTAATTAAATAATTATGAATTATTTAATTAACAGTTGAATGTGGACCAAGGACATAATTAAATGTCATAGGATGAAAGTGGAAAAATAGAGCTTGCAGGCCTAGGTCATTTTTAAGTGTACATTTTGCCCCTCTTTGTCATAATGTAGCATTGTTGTCACCTAGAAATTGCACCCTATGCAGAGTTATGGAAACTGAGCTTTCGAGAGAAACATGGGATCATTTCAAGGCTGTGGGTCACCTAAAGTTGAAATGAACCTCCGGAGAAGGACGGCTTCCTTGTTGGGTAATCACCTAAACTATAGATTTTGTAAAGGGAAAGGGAGAAGGAATACATAAAATTTAAGCTAACTCTATGGTGATACACCAAATTGATAAGAACAATGAGATACTTTAATTTCACTTTAATACTGATGATGAACATAAGATTACACATCAAATCTTGTACAAGCTATGCATCAATATGTCACAAACAGGTTTGATTCACCCACTTTTTCAAGAGAGGAAAAGATTCTTCACAGACTTGAATCCATATTTGATAATGTAAACATAGTTTGTGATTTATATAATGATACTTTTTCAAAGGAAGGCATGAAAATGAAGGATAAAGTCATGAAGGAATAAAAGAAATTCACAAAATAACTTGATTATGAACCTGAAATGCACAACACTTTGCAAGAACAAGATGGAAATCTGAACATCAATGAGTTACAAAACATAGCCTCTCTTCTGCAAAGAACTCTACAAGTTATAGAAACAGAAAAGTACCAAGTCCAAAATGATTACAAAAAAGGAAAAAATGCCATATATACAAAAGATGTTGGCCACTAGGGCTTACAAAATATTAGACCACAAAGATCTGTCCATAGATATTTTTGATGAAATTAATGTTGCATCCTCATGTCCATTTTAGTGTGGAGTTGGTCTCAGGAAAAGCCTTCAGATCTTTTGTAGCTACCACATTCACTTCGGGTCCTCGTGTCTCTCTTGAATTTCTTCGTCGAGCTACTTCGAACACTCCTGAGGCATTATCATTAATGCCAATCTCTCAGAGCAGATCCACATTGCCTTTTCTCCGCTGATCATTTTTTGCCGGGGAGACTAATTAGTCAAATCATCAATTGTTCATCTTTGGCCTCCTCTGGTTGGTTGAACGCGCTCCGTGTAGTATTTTGAAAGGGTCAAAGATCGCCTCATCGACATTGCATCTCGGTGAGACATTAGAAATGTCTCACTAATGTGATTACACCATTTTGCAGCTTTCGGCATCACATCTCGATCGACAAGAGCTCATAGCTAGCCCCAAGAGTCATATCTATGTTACAGAATGGCATCAGTGAGAGTATACTGATATCACTCCAAATGCACTCCACCCTATCAAGCTCTACATGTCTTTTGGTGAGACACCGACAAGTTGGGAAGACTTCATGGTGAGCTCCATTAGTCATACCGATACCTACTTCCATCGCTGAGACCACACTATGTCGGAAAGACATTACTCTGACAGCTGGAAGCTACACCGATGTCATATATGTCGGGGAGACCTTCTACATTTAGCGAGATCTTATGGCAAAGCTCAACCACCTCCTCGGGCTCTAACATCCTTTTGGTGAGACACTCATGTGTCGGTGAGACCTCTTACCGAGGCATCATTATCCTACCACTATGCTCCACAGTTGGGGAGACTCATCGAGTTGGGGAGAATTCCTTTGTTCACTGAGACATCACACCGGGCTTCATTTCATTTTGGTGAGACCCCTCTGTATCGGCGTGACCTCTCGCTGAAACCACCATCTCTTGTTGAAGCCCCCCCATCTATTGGCAAGACCCTCAAGTTTCGGTGAGAGATCTTACCGAAGGAAACATGCTACCCCGAGACCTCTCATATTCGGCAAGACCTCATGCCTTCGCCGAGACATCATGGCGATATCAATTTCTCTCGACGAGGCTCTCGCCAGTCACCAAGAAATCTTGGCAACTTGACCTTCCTTTTGGCGAACTGGGACCCCATCGGGTTGACTTTCATGTGTCGGCGAGACTTCCTGCCAAGCTTCTCTCATGTTACAATGAAGGCACAAGGCTATCTGGCGTGACTTTTTGTTATCGATGAGACCTCCTACTGAGCTCGCTTCCCTTCGGCAATGCTGCTTTCCTTTGGCGAGATATTGCTCATAGGTGAGACCTCCTGCTAACATCTTCCCCTCTCGATGAAACCTTTGCTATCGGGGAGACACCTACCGAACTACTTGCTATCGCCGAGACCTTGGCCCATCGGCCAGACATTTGCCCGAGATGTCATCCCCTGCTAAGAGCACTTTGTTTCAGTGTGAACTCACTTGATCGGTCAGACCTCATGCCGATAATGTCTCCTCGATTCCAACCTTGTGAGCTACCTTCGGTGAGACATCACGCGGAGATACACATAAAGAGTCATAGCGACCCAATGGTCCCAACGACTAATGCATTCAAATAGATAGGGTGGATTGCTAGTTGGCAAGACAATAAGAAGGTCTTGCCGACTTTCTTCTTTGGAGGGTTTTGTGCCAAAATGATTGAGACATGCATTTCAACTGAGCTCCTTTGTGTAGTAGCATCAGATGTATGACATGACTCTTGATGCAAATGTCCCACTTGGGCCTTTATGAACCTCTAAAACATAATTTGTCTCCGTAATGAGCCCATGGATGAAAATTGGGCAACAAGCATGTCGCATTGTGACAAAGAAAATAAGTCAAAAATACTCCCCAGTGCAAAATAAGATGAGGAAGAAAGATGAGGAGGGTAGCAATATGCCCCCTCGAGAGGACAAACAAGTTCCAAGAACACGGGTGTGCTCTCGAAATTGATGAGAAGACTAGAATATGAAGAGACAAAGAAATTTTAGTGAAAATGATATGGATAATGATATGGATGCAATGTCTATATGAGATGAGCAAGAGAAGATGACAAGATAGAAGGAGATGCATGTTAGTTCTTAGACCAAATCCTTGAACATATTACCATGGGCCTTTAATATTTATTGCTCTTAATCATCGTTGGGTGGATTATTGTAATGGCCAAAAAACACCATGATATGACAAAGATCAAGGTGTGCAAGGTCATACCATCACATAAGACAAGTAGTCACAGACAAGGATGATCATGACTCATACTAAGAACGCGATTTCCCTAGTCTTTTTGTCACAATCAACCATGAGCATAAAAAGACAAGAAAGACAAGTCATGAAATGTCATTGCTCCTCTATATCCTGTCATCAGGATATCCTCGAGGAACTAGCAACATGAGTACCAAAAATACAAGATGAGACAATCATCATGATACGTTGTTGCTTCTCTAAATCCTATTGTCAGGTCATCATAGAGAAACTAATAACATGACAGTCCAAAAAAAAAGAAAAAAAAAGACAATCATCATGATACATCGTTGCTTTTCTAAATCTTGTTTCAAGGACATCATAAAAAAAAATAGTAGCATGATGAAAAATAAAACCAACCATCATGATACATTGTTGCTTCTCAAAATCCTGATGTCAAGACATCGTGGAGAAACTAGTAACATGATAGTTTGAAAAAGATAAGACAAGTCAATCATCATGAGATGTCACTGCTTTTCTAAATCCTGTTGTCAGGACCTTGCTGAAAAACTAGTAACATGATGAAAAATCCAAAGTCAAGATAAGACAATCATGATACGTCATTGCCTCTCTAAATCCCATTTCCAGGACATCCCTGAGAAACTAGTAACATGAGTGTCAAAAGACAAGACAAATGTCATGATACGTCATCGCT
The DNA here is from genome assembly GCA_007258455.2 of Sequoia sempervirens. Taxonomy (NCBI): domain Eukaryota; kingdom Viridiplantae; phylum Streptophyta; class Pinopsida; order Cupressales; family Cupressaceae; genus Sequoia; species Sequoia sempervirens. The sequence goes on along the minus strand of VDFB02271358.1, from coordinate 185,232,729 downwards.
TCTCTAAATCCTATTGTTGGGATCTTGCTGAAAACTAGTAACATGATGAAAAACCAAAATACAAGTGCTAAGTGTTTGCCAAGTTTTTTAATGTCAAGATGTCAGGTTTGATGATGTTGAGATGCTAGGGTGTCAAGGTTTTGACGATGCCAAGATGACGGATGCCGAAGATTGCCAAATTTGGGAAGGACGCATCTTTAATAATATTGATGTCGATAGGATTGATCCCTAAATGTCAAAAGGGATCCCTCAAAATTCCAGTGACAGTGACAGTGATGATGCCTAGGAAGGACACATCCTAAGGCATAAATGATAGAGTTTGTTCTTTAGAAAGACACATTTGAAAGATACCGATGTCGAGAGGAGTGATCCTTAAATGTTGAGAGGATCCCTCAAAAATGTCAGATGACAATGACGATGCCTAGGAAGGACACATCCTAAGGTGTAAATGATAGAGTTTTTTCTTTAAAATGACACATCTGAAAGATACCGATGTCGAGAAGAGTGATCCTTAAATGTCAAGAGGATCCCTCAAAAATGTTGGATGACAATGATGATGCCTGGGAAGGACACATCTTAAGGCATAAATGAGAGAGATTGTTCTTCAGAAGGACACATATAAAGAATACTGATGTTGAAAGGAATGATCCTTAAATGTCAAGAGGATCCTTCAAAAATGTCGGATGACAATGACGATGCCTAGGAATGACACATCCTAAGGCATAAATGACAGAGATTATTCTTTAGAAGGACACATCTGAAGAACACTGATGTCGAGAGGAGTGATCCTTAAATGTCAAGAGGATCCCTAAAAAATGTCGGATGACAATGACCATGCCTAGGAAGAACACATCCTAAGGAATGAATGATAGAGGCTATTCTTCAGAAGGACACATCTGAAAGATAACAAAGAGTTGGCAGTTTGATTAGTTGTGACAATTTGACCTGTTTAGACCAAGTTTGACCGAAGTTTGGCAGATTTTGACTTCTGTTGACCAAATGTCAATATTGACATGCTAGTGTAATTGTCATGTTTGAATAAATGATTGTCATACTTTTATTTAGGATTTTTCCCGTTTGGAAAATGATTTTTCTTGACTTGAAGAATTTTGACGTGTGTGTCAGTGTAGTGCTATGAACCCTAATGGACTAACCTAGTGTGGCCTCGGGGGCTCATCGATAGATGGCCTTGCCTACGTCATACACTCAGAGACCTTGTAGTTCAACACAACCAATGAATTTTTCTTGATGACCAAAGATTGCATCATGACTTTATTTTGACAAATTTAAAAGGACTGACCTAATGTCTCGAGGACTCAAAAATGAGTCTTGCCTATGTAGCAAATGTGCAGAGACAACGTAGTTCAGAAAAATGACAAAGACTGATTGATTTGATGGAATTGACAAGGAATGACTCTATTTTGTGTTTTCTAGACATTTTGACTTTGTTGGGGTTTCTTCATGACGCTTTTCAATTATTTTTAGGTCTTTCTTCAGGACATTTTGTAATGTTTTTATCTTTCTTTAGGATGTTTTGTGATTTTTTTGTCTTTTTTAGGACTTTTTGTAATGTTTTTGTCTTTTTTCAGGACTTTTTGTAATGTTTTTGTCTTTTTTCAAGACTTTTTGTAATGTTTCTGGTTTTTTTCATTTTATGATTTTTTTTTGGGGCTTTTTGCAATGTTTTTGTCTTTTTTAATGGTTTGAGAGGATCATGACAAATGCATGTGACTAATGCCTACACATGATAATCTCAGGACAAACATGATTGTGTCCCTAGTCAATCTGAATACCAATTGATAGGTGATGACAACGTTACTTGACATGTGAAGGACGCATCCCGAAATAATGTGAGGATGACGAAAATGTGACGAATGTATTGAGGTCTACAGCCAAGCCAGGAACAAAGTCAAGTAATGTTTTGGATAATGTGTTTGTATAGATTAGACTCATTGCATTTGGAATGACTTGGTGAGGACTAAAAGGATGATGGAGTATCCTTAGATCGTTTGACAAGGGAAAGCCAAAATAGGTGACAAACATGAAAGGATGAGAGGTTGCCTTGGTAAAGGACATGAGACATGAGACTAAGGGAATTGTCATATGATTTTAAAAGATTATTTTGCATAAGGATAATGAGGTTATGTCAGCAATGACATGATGTTTCATGAATAATGTACGACTAAAGGATAAACATGTCAAGCGTTTTCCCAAAGCATGATTTATGTGTGCCAATTTTATGTCAAGGTGAAGGTAGGTGGGAAAATGGATGAAAATGATATGAATGAAATGGTCGAATGTCAATGTTACGAGGAAAGCATGGGAAATGAGACGACTTGCCCCCAAGTGCAAAAGTGCACATAGACGATTTATTTTATGCATGACACCTGTTTGCCAAATTTTATCATGGTACTTATCCAGGGTGCCTGTTTCCCAGGTTTTCACCATTGGAAAAAAAATTTCTCTTTACTATTTGCTTGACTTTTTTGATTTTTTATTTTTTTTGGTGTCACGAAGATGCCTGTTTGCCAGGTTTTCATCATGGTGACAATTTTTTGATTTTTCAAATTTTTTTTTTTTTGATATTTTCAGATAACCTTGATGCATTAGATGACCATTGATTGTTTTTAAGTTTTTCATGGTGCCGATGTAGAGAATGGTGCCATGATATGCCAATAATTTCCTTTTTGAAGTAGTTGCCTTATCAAGATTGTAGCGCTTGCATACAACTGATTGATGTCATCGTGGTCCTTTTTGATACTAGAGTTGCCTTTATCAGAATACACACATCGCAATAGAGTGCCATGAGAGTCCTTGTGGTAAAGAGTTGCTGCCATGATGTGATGGATTTGTGACATGGGATCTTTGGACTTTAGATGAGATGTAGGATGATGACATATGATGGTAGACATGGAAAGGTTGTTTGGACATTTGGATGAATCACTTTTTATTTTCCAAACATGGGATGGTGGATGATGGATTTTGGAGGGATGGTGTCTGGAACCAAGACTCTTAGATGCCTTTATTGATAAAATTTTTGAAGGAGGTGAACATTTTTTTATGTGTGAGTCCTCTTGTCTTGTAGCTCCACATTGTAATTAACTTTTTCTTTTGACATATTTTCTTTGCTTGATCCACTTTTCTTTGGGATCCATTTTAATTTCATTTGTCCACTTTGATTCAATGGCCTTTGACATTTGATTTTTGACTTTGTAAGAAATTTTTTTGTTGGTTCCAAAGGGAAGGTTTAAAATGTTGAGAATGATGGTTTATGGTGTGGATGGAAGGGGTGATGGCAACAACCTTCTGACAAGGATTTCTCATGGACTCTATTTTGACATTTGTATCTGACAAGGTTGCCCCCAGTATCGAGGAGGTTCCACTGACATCGTTTGATTTGCTAGCTGAAGAATAGCCAACACCTTGATGTCTATAATTTTCCTGAAGTTGTATTGGTTCGTGAATGCCTTGCTCATGTATGCCTAGTCCTTTGCCTTGATATTGCATACTTTGATAGATTCTGTTTGCGATGGGGTATTTATTGTTTTGAAAGCAAGAGGCTAACCCATCATGGTGTATGTGGACATTGTTACCAAGAATATTTTCGTCTATGAGGAAGCCTGCTCTGACAAAGATAGATGACCCTAGTTGATAAAGTGCCTTAGCTTCATTGTCATGTGAGACATATTTCTGACTGATATCTTTGGTCTGATCTTGTGACATTTTAGGTTCAGATGATTTTATTGGTACTTCCAAGTTGATGTCGAAGCCATTGTTATGGTCAGTGTCATAGAGTCTAGTAAATTCAACTATAGCTCAATCATTTACAAATATGTCCATAATGGAAGAATCTTGTTCTTGAGGAATATCGTCTATGTGTGTCATGGAGGCAAGTGTCTCATTTTGGAAAGTGTCAATAGTCAAGGCCTGTATAGGGTTGGCAAGTGTTTGATCATGAGTGGCGTAAAATTCAAGGAGTGGATCGTTTTGGATTTCTTGGTCAATGGTAGGGTTTTGGTGAAAGATGGGTTGTCGTGGATGATATAACTGGGATTGAAATATTTGTCAAGGGTAGGTGTATTTTGGATGTCATGATTGTTTTGAAGGACTTCTTGATTGGAATTTCAAATATGGTCATGGGATGGACTACCTTGTTCTTGACATGAGGGTGAGATTATAAGGTCATTCTTTGGGCTTTCGTTTTGACATGTGTCCTCAAGTTTAGAAAATGGGATGTTCCTTTGAGTAATGACAATTTTTTTATGACTAGATGTGGCTTGTGAGGGAGTGACTTGAAAAGGATTAATGGATGAAGGAATAGAATAAGACATGGGGACTTGGACTGGACTAGTATGAGGATATGACATGGGTATTTGGATTGGAATAGTATGTGAAGGACTAGGATATGACATGGAGACTTGGATGGGACTAGTATGTGAAGGACTAGGATAGGACATGGAGACTTGGGCAGGACTAGTATGTGAAGGACTAGGATAGGACATGGGGACTTGGATTGGACTGGTGGATGATTGTATAGAACATGGCGTGGGGACTAGCATTGGATTAGTTGGTGATGACATCGGATACGACATGGAGACTTCGACTGGACTAGTGTAAGGTTGATTGAAATAGGATGCAGAGACTTGGACCAGATCAATATGGTATGATGTGGGGACCTAACATGAGTTGGTAGATAGTTGATAAGGCATGTAGACTTGGATAGAATCGATAGGTGAAGGGCCAAAATATGACGTGGAGGTTTAGAATGGACTAGTGGATAGTTGGCTTCCCTTGTCAAGGTTAGGAAAAGGGTGATAAGTGGATGTTTGTTGTGAATTAATGGTAGGATTTATGTTAAGTGACTGTTGATGGTGAGGGTAGACGGATGGAGGTCCCAAAGTATTTGTGGATGCTAAATCTGCATTTGGCTAAATAACTAACAATTCAGCAAGCATGATTAGTGTTCAAACAAAGCAAGATTTTAACATCCATATGAAATGAGTCAACATGCTTTAATGATGCAATCAAAACAACAAAAGGATTAAAGATAAACTAGATGAAAGCATACAATAAATCATGAAGTAAATAACATCTCATAATGGATTGGTGCTATTGTAGAAAATATCCCTTTCCCAATCCTTGCTTAAGCTTGATGATGATGATAAGATGGGAAAGATTAGCTCTCAATTGAAGAGAGTAACCTTGTATGAGATTGTGGAGTTGAAATGCTAAGATTGTGGAGTTGTTGATAGGGAGGTTGGATGAAACAATCATTGTTTCATGCTTTGGGTCTTGCTTGCAAGACCTCTAGGGTGTTTCACTCCACTAATTGAAACCTATAGGACCTCTTCCTTCTAAGGGTCCCTTGATTTATCCTTGCCAACCCAACTATCAACTAAGTTCCTTCTACCAAGTCAAGACTTGGTGCACTCTTGAAACACTTGCCTTAGCCCTTAATCCACCCTAAAGGCTACAAATCCTCCAAATCTTGAATTTAACTTTGCAGGGGTGTGGAGGTGTTTCTAATGACTTCAATCCATCCTAATTTGGTTCTTGAGGGTCCAATTGACTCCATTTCCTAGTCACTTCCACCAAACCCTCATTTAGGCCTAAAAAGGCTACTAGCCTTAGGAGCCCCAATTAGGCCTCCTTCTCTGAGAAATCAGGTTAGTTCTCCAAATCTTTTCAAAGAACACCCCTATCTTTTCATGGGATTCCTGGTTCATGTGAACACCTCTCAAAAAATTTTGGGGTCTTGGGTCTCAACTGTCTGTACAAAGGCTTAACCCACAACTTAGCATAATTAGGCCTTACAAACCCTTCCCTGACTTCACTGCAAACTATTATGTATTCCTCACACTAGATGGATTGATGGAGCTTCCTCCTCCATGCTATGTCTTGGCAAGGCACGTACCTGCCCTCTCCACACTATGACTTGATAGGAAATGGACACCCCTAGAAATCAAGTACTCTGCACTAAGGTCTTCCCTAGCCGGATTCTTCCTGGCTCACCTAGAGTAAGACTTCCATAGTAGCTGCTATGCTTTCAAAAGCCCTAAACCCTACCATATGTACGTCCATGGAGTCTATTCACTGTTCCCAAAGGGCTATACAATTTGTATGGTGGGAAAGTGAACTAACACTCCATTCTAACAAAACTGCCTAGTTCAAACCAGCAACAATATGAAAACCAAATTATTTACAAACTAAGCTTGAAATAGAATGAGGAAGCTATCTAATGCCACAAAAAGCTTGAAGAATAATTACTCTACCTCCTACACAATTTACAGTGCCATGATCAATCCATTAAAACCTCACTTCAATGCAAAAATCAGAAATTTCACTCTCAAACACAATTGCTTTTTCTTGAATTCTCAAAACATCCAAAACATAACAAATGCTTCCAACCCCACTTCAATGTCGAGGCATCCCATAAATAGGATCTCCCATTTAGTTATCCTCTTCTTGGTCACTTGTATCTCCAATTGAGCAACATGTTCAAACACTTTGCAAGAATCCTCAAAATTCAAGACCTCATTTTGAGCTAAAACCTAATGACACCTATTCTAAGGTCAACATGACCTTCATCAGATGATCAATACCCAATCAAAAATGCAACTAAGGCACAACCAAAAATGAACAAGAATAGACGAAAGGTTGGCCTAAACAAATTGCCAAAACATGACCTTCTAGACAATCTATGGTAGCCTATGGGTGCTCCTGCACCATTCTCCCCCCCTCTGCACAAACACTAAGGAATGTGGGGAGAGATTAGAGACAAATCAATACCCTTCTTCTTGAACTGAGCTTCATCCACCCATGTAGCCTCATATTATGGTTTGTCCTTCCATTTGATGAGATGTTCCATGTATTCCTTATGTCGAGTAGACTTCTTCACCCTTGATTCCAAGATCCTCTCTGCTTGCAGCTTGTCTTTTGGAGGTAAGGCTATGTTACTCACATCCTTCAAGACATCCACACTTGTCTGATCCAAATCAGTGACTGGTCCTTTATACCTGATCAAATCAGCTACATTAAACACTGGTGAAATGCCTAAGTCTGTAGGTAGCTCCACCTTGTAAGAATTCTTTCCATACTTGGCTAATACCTTACATGGTCCCACTCTCTTCATCTGCAACTTGGTTGATGTTCCTTTCTACAACCTAGATTTGTTGAGATGGACCATGACATAGTCCCCTACTGCAAATTGTAGATATTTCCTAGACATATCCACCTTAGCTTTAAGTTTGTGAGTAGCCTTTGTAATTGTCTTCTTCACTTGCTCCTGAATCTCCTTCATGGTCTGAGAGAAATCCTCTGCATGGCCACTCCTATTCTCCATAGCTCCTAGATCTCTAAGTTTACACACACCCCTTGGGTGCATTCCATACACTATTTCAAAAGGACTTTTGCCTATGGTCAGATTCACACTATTATTGTAGGCATATTCAACTTGTGATATGACCATGTCCCATGTCTATCCATACTCCTTGGTGAGGCACCTGAGAAGGTTACCCAACACTCTATTTATCACCTCAGTTTGTCCATCAGTCTAAGGATGGTAAGCTGATCCAAAAGACAAGTTAGTACTTAATCTGCTCCATAGAGTCTTCCAAAAATGACTCATGAACTTCACATCCTTGTCTAAGACAATGCTCAATGGAAATCAATGGATCCTCACAATCTCTTTGAAGAAAAGATGAGCAATATAGCTAGCATCATGGGTGGTCTTGCAAGGAACAAAGTGACTCATCTTACTAAACCTATCTACCACCACATAGACACTATCAAACCCTGTCTTAGTCTTAGGGATTCCTACCACAAAGTCCATGCTAATACATTCCCATGGTCTATTGGGAATGGGTAGAGGTTGGTACAAACCTACATTACTAGCTCCCCCCTTGGATTTCATACAAACTATACACTGCTCCACATACCTTCTGACATCTCTTGGCAACTTAGGCCAATAATAGAACCTCTACACTAGTTCCATTGTCTTGTTGATACCAAAATGACCACTAAGACTACCATTGTGCTTTTCTTGAATAAGACTCTCTCTCATTGAACCTTTTGGAACACATAATTGATTCCCCTTGAACAAAAGTCCACTCTGCAATGTATACTCTAAGAATTGACTATGAAAGTGATTCTCAAAATCAGAACATACCTTATATGCCTCTGAGAAGTCTTCATCTTCTCCATAGAGATCCTTGAAACTCTGTATCCCAATGCTCTTTATTTGTATCTCTTGCACTATTAGTAACCTCCTAATTAATGCATTAGCCATCTTGTTCATCTGTCCCTTCTTGTGTTTGATAGTAAAAGTGAAGGCTTGGAGGTACTTCATCAATTTCAAGTGTCTGTTACTCAACTTTTCTTGTGTGTTGATGTAGCTAAGTTCCTAGTTATTAGTAAACACTACAAACTCTTTAGGCAGGAGATAATGTCTCCACTTTCTAAGTGACTATACTAGAGCATATAGTTCTAGGTCATATGTAGAATAATTTTTCTTATCTTCATTGAGCTTTTCACTAAAGAAAGCTATAGGCCTACCTTCTTGGCTTAGTACTCCTCCTATTGCAATTCCACTGGAATCACATTCCACAGTGAATAACTTCTCAAAACTAAGTAACAAAAGGATGGATTGAGTTGCCACTTCTTGTTTCAGTTTCTCAAAACCGCTCTCTGCTTCAAGAGTCCATTTGAACCTTTTTTTTTAGGCCACCTTTGATTGTATCAAGTACTGGTGCACATATTCCACTAAAGTTCCTTATAAACTTCCTATAAAACTGAGCTAACCCATGAAAACTCCTTACCTTTGTTCTGGTGGTTGGTGTAGGCTAGTTTAGGATAGCTTCCACCTTGCTTGGTTCCATCTTCAATGATCCTTGGGATACTACAAACCCCAAATACACAAGCTCTTGTTTGAAGAATTCACACTTTTCTAAGTTGATGGCTAACCTCTCCTCCTGCAATCTTTTAAGAACCAACTCCACATGCTTTAGATGTTCTTTTGCTGTCTTGCTAAAGATGAGTATATCATCTAGATATACCACCGCAAATATACCTATGAAATCCTTAAGCACTTCATTCGTGAGCCTCATGAATGTGTTAGGGGTATTTGAGAGGCCAAATGGCATAACTCTCCACTCATATAACACATCAGTTGTCTTAAAGGCTGTCTTCCACTCATCCCCATCTTTAATTCTGATCTAATGGTATCCACTCTTGAGATCCAACTTGGTAAAATACTAAGCTCCTCCAAGACAATCCATCAAATCCTCAATCCTAGGAATAGGGAACCTATATCTGAATGTAATTCTATTTATAGCCCTAGAATTAATGCAAAGTCTCCACTTACCACCTTTCTTGGTTGCTAAGACCACTGGTACTACACATGGACTGATGCTCTTCCTAATTAGTCCTTGGTCTAACAACTCCTGCACTTGTCTAGGTACTTCTAGGTTCTAATCTGGTGTAAGCTTGTAAGCTTCTTTGTTTGGCAATAAATCCCCTAGTATGAAGTCAATATGATGGATGATGGCTCTCTTTGGAGGTAAGGTTGCTGGTGTTCCATCACTTACTATGTCCTTGAACTTCTCAAGCAACTTCTGGACTGCTCCTGGTATGACTGTTCTTAGTCTTATCTTCCTCCTTGGGTTGCACCATGACCACATATCCTTCCCATCCTTGTTGTAGAGTGTTGATAAACTTCTTGCCACTACTTAACAAGACACTAGAGGTCTTTGAGTGTCCTTCTTCCTCATCTGATAGTGACTGCAGTTTGAATGTCTTTCCATCCTTCTTGAATGAGATAGTGTTCTCCTTTCCATCATAGATGGCTCCTCTGTTATATTGCCATGGTCTACCCAATAGAAGATGGTATGCATCCATGGGGAACACATCACAAATCAACTTGTCCTTGTATCCTCCAATGGAGAACTCCACCGTTGTTTGCTCATTTACAAGAACACTCTTCCCTTTGTTCAACCATGTCACCTTGTAAGGGTTAGTGTGGGGTACTTTCTCCAAGTTCAACTTCCTCATTGCCTCCTCAGAGATTATGTTATCAGTAGACCCTGAATCCACTATAACCTTGCACACATTTCCAAGTATCTTGCATCTTGCCCTGAATAAGGCTCTCCTTTGCTTTGGCTCTTCTTTGACTGGTTGTCTGATTAGAATCCTACTACACATCAAGTTCTCCCCCATTTCTGACTCAATGTGACTAACTTCTGGTGACTTGACACTCATAGTGTCTTCTTGAGCATATGCTACTCTCTTTTTTGTATTTGAAGAAGATGCTTTCTCCGAGCACCTATAAGTTGGATGTCCTACTTGACCACAATTGTAACACTTCATACTAGAAAAGTATGAGTTACTTCTGCCTGCTCCTCTTCCTCTATTTTAACCTCCTTGAGGTCCTCTAACTCTTCCATATCCTCCTCTATAAGTTGTTTCACTACCATGCTCTATGAGTTTAGACTCTCCCTAACTTCTTTGTTTAGTCCCTCTACCTTGGTATCCACCTCTATGTCATCTTTGATCTTTGTCTTTACCTCTACACTTAGAAGCCTGGTCTTGTTTCCTCTTACTCCTTTCTTCAATCTTTATTGCCAATTGATAGCATTGGTGCACTTTTTTGGGACTTAGAAGAGTCATCTCCTCTTGTATGTTCCACTTCAAGCTGTTAAGATACCTAGCCACCTTAAGACTTTCATCCTCTGAAACATTAGACCTCATACAAAGTTTTTGAAACTCCTTAGTATAAGAATTCACATCTTGGTCTCTTTGTCTCAAGCTCTTTCTTTTCTTATGCAACTGAATTTCATAATCATCTGGCATGTATGCTTCTCTCACTTTGGCAACCATTCCCTTCCAAGTGGAAATAGGTTTCTTTCCTTCCTTTTCTCTCTCTATCTGAATGAACTTCCACCATGTCAAAGCAGAACCTCTTAATATTGAATTTTCCACCTTCACCTTCTGTGATTCAGTGAATCCATCACACTCAAAATGGTTTTCCATTCCCTCTATCCAATCCATGACTAGATCAGCTTCCATTTTCCCACTAAACAGTGGTATGCCTTCAAGTGATTTTCCACTCAAAGCCTTCAATGCCTTCAAGAAAGGTTCTTCTTGCAAAATAGGGTCAGGTTCAGGGATCTTGTCTTCCTCTGCAACCTCTTCACTCTTGAGTACCCTGCCTTCCAACCTATCACTAACCTCATCAGTCTTGGTTTGCACATTATTCATTGCATGCTCAAGTTGAGCTATTCTTTCTCTCAATAGCCTATTGTCTTCCTCATGTTCTTTGACCTTCTTGGCCAATTATGCATTTCTCACCATGTCTGTAGAACCACTAGACTCAATCTCTGACATATATTATTCTATCCCAAATATTTTGTTTCTCTGATACCAATCTGATAGGGAGGTTGGATGAAACAATCACTATTTCATGTTGTGGGTCTTGCTTGCAAGACCTCTAGGGTGTTTCACTCCACCAATTGAAACCTATAGGACCTCTTCCTTCTTAGGGTCCCCTAATTTCTCCTTGCCAACCCAACTGTCAACTAAGTTCCTTCTACCAATTTAAGACTTGGTGCACTCTTGAAACACTTGCCTTAGCCCTTAATCCACCCTAAAGGCTACAAATCCTCCAAATCTTTAATTTAACTTTGCAGGGGTGTGGAGGTGTTTCTAATGACTTCAATCCATCCTACTTTGGTTCTTAAGGGTCCACTTGACTCCATTTCCTAGTTGCTTCCACCAAACCCTCATTTAGGCCTAAAAAGGCTACTAGCCCTAGGAGCCCCAATTAGGCCTCCTTCTCTGAGAAATCAAGTTAGTTCTCCAAATCTTTTCAAAGAACACCCCTATCTTTTCTTGGGATTCCTGGTTCATGTGAACACCTCTCAAATATTTTTGGGGTCTTGGGTCTCAGCTGTCTGTACAAAGGCTTAACCAACAAATTAGCATAATTAGGCCTTACAAACCCTTTCCTGACTTCACTACAAATTGTTATGTATTTCTCACACCAGATCGATTGATGGAGCTTCCTCATCCATGCTATGTCTTGGAAAGGCACATACCTGCCCTCTTCACACTGTGACTTAATAGGAAATGGACACCCCTGCAAATCAAGTGCTCTGCACTAAGGTCTTCCCTAGCCGGACTCTTCCTAGCTCGCTGAGGGTAAGACTTCCACAATAGTTGCTATGATTTCAGAAGCCCTAAACCCTACCATATGTACATCCATGGAGTCTAGTCACTATTCCTAAAGGGCTATACAATTTGTACAGTGGGAAAGTGAACTAACACTCCATTCTAACAAAACTGCCTGGTTGAGACTAGCAACAATATGAAAACCAAATTATTTACAAACTAGGCTTGAAATAGAATGAAGAAGCTATATAATGCCACACAAAGCTTGAAGAACAATTAGTCTACCTCCTACATAATTTACAGTTCCGTGATCAATCCATTAAAACCTCACTTTAATGCAAAAATCAAAAAATTCACTCTCAAACACAATTGCTTTTTCTCAAAACTTCGAAAACATAACAAATGCTTCCAACCCCACTTCAATGCCGAGGCATCCCATAAATAGGGTCTCCCATTCAGTTATCCTCTTCTTGGTCACTTGTATCTCCAATTGAGCAACATGTTCAAACACTTTGCAAGAATCCTCAAAATTCAAGACCTCATTTTGAGCTAAAACCTAATGACTTCTATTCTAAAGTCAACATGACGTTCATTAGATGATCAATACCCAATCAAAAATTACACTAAGGCACAACCAAAAATGAACAAGAATAGATGAAAGGTTATCCTAAACAAATTTCCAAAACATGACCTTCTAGACAATCTATGGTAACCTATGGGTACTCCTGCACCAATTGTGAAGTGGACAAAATCAGTTCTCAGTTTAAGAGAATGCCTTTGCATAAAGATTATGGAGGATTTGATTAAGGATAAAGCCTCTATTTGTAGATTCTCAAGTTGAAAGAATGCTTATGAGAGAGCAATGTGGGATAAAAAACAAGCCAATAAGATAAGGCCACCTATCAAATTGCCATAGGATGAGGAATGTGCAAGATTTGGGAAATGTTCCCAAGAGGGGGAAATTTCAAATTTGAAATGAGAGTTAATGCTTGGTTTGACAAAGGCAAGGGGCATGTAAGACCCATGTAATAGCTCATAAATGACTTGTTGGATGTACATGTCCACTTGTCTTTGAATTCAAACTTAAGGGGAGATGCCATGTTGAGTGAAAATGCTGATTTAATCAATCAATAAATTGATTTATTGGTGCAAGTGGAAAAATCTAGAGAATGCAAGTGGTTAGGATTAGCATTTAATCATGGTTAGATTAGTTTAATGATTATTAGGATGATTTGACCAATTTGACTTGATTTAAGGATTTAAATCAAATCAAAGGGAGATGAATGATGATTTGAGATTTAATTAAATAAATGATTGGTTTATTTAATCAAAGAGGGAATGAGAGGCTTAAATTAAATAAAGCTAATTTATTCAATTTAAGTGAATGACCTTAGGAGATTGAAATTGATTCACCCTGATGAATGGACAAGTGTGAATTTGATTGAATGCATAATTCTAATTTTGCGTGTCTACATTTTGCCCCTCTTTGAAGCAATGTACTTGTTGCATTGGTTCAAAGAATAAACTTGCCACGATCAAAATTAAAAAATTATTGATTTTTCGGGTGTCCCAACGGAAAGTACACTGGTACATTGCCCCCTCGAGAGATCGATCGAAAAGATTCAATTTGAGGGCCGATCTCACAATAAAGACATTTAAAATGGATGGTTATGGACGATTTTAAGATGCTTAGAATAACAGATCTATATTATCTTAAACAACTTAAATGATGATATGATGTGAGATGGATGGGATGAATGATGTGATATACTATGATTATGCAATGGATGATTTGTGTAGATGCTTAGACTAACAGATCTATATTATGATGATGATGCAAATGCAATGCATGTGAAATGATTGATGTTTCCTATTATGTATGATATGAATGATATGCCGACTGCTGATGGTTTGTGGATGCAAGATGTATGCATGATGGATGCATTGGTGATGATGATGTTAGTGTGGAAATGAGATGATGACAAGAGGATCCAACAAGTCCATGATCTGACAAGACTTTATTAGAGATGATGATGATGATAAATGATGATGATTTGCTTATCAAGGATTGGGATTTTAAAGGGCTACTTACCTTATGTTTGATAACACACGTAGGTACGATGCATCAAGGTATAAAGAACTAGGATTGTGTTGTACCTAGTGCGATGGACTTTGACTTGACAAATAGATCAGAGTATTCTTGTTCACACTTGACATACAGAAACCTTGCTAGGACTTACCTAACAAAGCAAGTATTCGCCAAGTTATTTTACAAGAATGTCCAACAAGCATAGTAGACAAAAGATAATGATCGTTGCCCAATTCCTATCTCTCTAAATCCTTAATTCGGATATCATCGAAAGGGTCCTTGGAATGAGCGCAATAAGATAAATCAAAAGAAAAGACCAAGTACGCAAACAAGTCAATGTTCTTCATATCTTCAGCCAAAGGGATGTGTTTTGATAGGATAAGAATCCAAAGTGATATCCAAAATGATGCCCATTATCGGAATGATATATCCTAGGACATGCATTGTATAGGATGATGATGCTATGATAAGTTGATTTATAGGTTGTTGATATAAGTTTGACTGACATGTTTGAAAATGATCAAGAATTTGATTTTGTTTTAAAGGTTTGTTGTTTGCTTTTGATTTTATGATTGAAGCTTGATTTTTGTGACTATTATGATTTTTTCCGTTTGTGTTGCCAAAGGATGAAGGTGATGATCAGTTTATTATGGATGATTGATTATCTCGAGTGAAAGTGAGATGGGACGGATGGATTTTTTCAAATATTTGGATGTTTTTGGAGTTTTTGCAATGTTTTGAGGTTGTTTTCTAGTGTTCTTGAGATTTTACAAATGTTTTGATTTTTCAATTTTTTGAATGTTTTTGGATTTTGGTGTGATTTTGGATGTTTTTGGATTTTCTTGTCTTTTTGAATGTTTTTGGATTTTTGTGTCTCGGGGGTTGATCAAAGATTAGCCTTGCCTACATTTAAGCTCATAGACAATGTAGTTTGGATTCCATGTTTTTGATGTTTTATGTTTTCGATTTGTTTTTAGATTTTGATATGTTTTGAATGTTTTTGAATTTTTTGCACAATTTTGATGATTTGGATATGATATGTGTGATGATATCAGTGCTCTATTTGGGATTTTGTTGAAAACCAAGCTAAGGTTGACTAATTGAATCAATGGATTGATGATGATGATAACATTGTTGAGGATACACAACAATGCAAGGATTGATTGATCAAGAGTGATGATGATAACATTGTTGAGGATGCACAACAATGCAAGGATTGATTGATCAGGATTGATGATGATAACATTATTGAGGATGTACAACAATGCAATGATAGTGTTAAGCAACACAAGGATATCCTAATGATTTCTTGATTGGATTTGATTGATCATGATTGATGAAGCTTGGTTTGAAACAAAAGATGTTTGAATGATTGTTGTGGCGTTTGAAGGGTGCATTAGATGTGACTGATATTGATTGTTTGGATTGATGTTTAATGAAAGATAACACTTGATAAGGAACATCATCTTGTCAAAATATGCCATGGGATAGTGATTTGAAAATTTTCTCACAAGTGGTTTGACCAATTTGATTTCACATTTTCCATTGTTTGGATCACCACATAATTTGGAGGATATAGATCAATATTTATTCCTGAAGTGAGATCTGAATATTTTCCCCCAGTGTCTAACAATGTATGGAATGCCAAGGATGGATGCTCAGATAGGTGTATAGATTGATGGATATGGATTATATCTCGATGAGATATAAGGTGTTCAGATAAAGAATGCTCCTTCAGATAATGCTTCATGGCTTAGATAACACTAGGTAGCATAGGATTAATGAAAAGGACCCGTGTCATGATGTTTACCATAAGCAAGCGTAAAGTGTGCCCCAAACTTTCATCAAGATCAAGATAACTTGCATGATGGATGTAGATGGATGGAAATGGATTGGATAGATGGTTCATGGATGAATGGATTTATTATGCATAAGATGGATGGAATATTGGATTTATTACGGATGGGATGAGATGCTTTCACCTAAACTAGTGCACGTAGATGCTTGATTCTACACATGACGCCTATTTTCCAGGTTTTCATCATGGTCTTTCCCAAAGCGCCACCATAGTGGTTTTCACTAGAGGATGATTTTTTTATCCTTTTTCTGATTTTTTTGGATTTTCATATTTTTTTGATTTTTTTGATTTTTCTAAAAGATTCATGTTGACCCACCTAGTGGCGTCAATGTAGATGCTTCTGTCATAATGTACCATTGGTATCTTTCCTGAAGAAGTTGCTTTACTAAGATACATGTGCTTGAATGCACCTTTTGGGATTCTTGATCTGCTTTATTGATAGCGGAGTTAACTTTGTCTTGGTGCGCACATCGCGATAGAGTGCCTTCTGAATCCTTATGATGAAGGGTTGCTACCAATACATGGTCAATGTGATAACTGGATATCATGCATGTAGGCGTGGATGGAGTGTGTTTAGGGATAAAAGATGGATTGGTTGACAGCTTGGAATATTTGACTCTCCAAACTTGGGTAGATGAGCAATGATGGGTGGATACAAAAGTGTGCATGGAATTAGGACCAACTGCTTGATACACTTTGTACGTCACTTGAAAAGCCTGCTTTTTCTTTTTTGGACATCTTTGATGGATACTTTTCCCTCTTTAATCTTGCCCCATAGTTTCTTTGACTGATGGAGTTTGATAGGGATGATCTTTCTTTGTATTCTTTGGTATCCATGTGTATTTCATTTGTCCATTATGCTTCTCATCTTCTTTTTCTTTGATAATGTTCTTCATGCTTTGATTCACATCCTTCATTTGATGTTGGTCCCAATAAATGGATGGGGTGATGGGTGGATGAAGATTTGTGATGTGGATAGTTGTAGTATTGGCATTAGTTTCATCAGAAGGATTCTTCGTGCTCCCTATGTTGACATTTTCTTGAGACATAGATTCCCCCAGTATTCTGGAAGTAGTACCTTTATTCTTTGATTCTTCCTAATCTAAGATGTCTTGTTCGATAAGCGTTCTCTGATAAATGACCACCATAGGTGACGTTTCAATTTGCTACTCTGCTAACTCTGAATTATACTATTCTGTTTGACTCATTTCCTTGAGGGGATAATGCTAGATATCCTTATTCATGATGTCCCCAGTCTGAGTTTGGCACATATCTAATCCTGTTGTTCACAACTCAGTTTGATTGTAGGAATTGATAACTTGCTCTTTCTGTGTAACAATGTCAGGAATAAAGGAATCCTTTTTTGAATGAAGATCATCTATGTGTCCATCCACATAAAGCATCTCATGGGTAGATGGAGGAGTGTGTGCCACATGGATATGATCATCTTGTATAGATAGGAGAGTTTCCATTAGATTATTGTA
This sequence comes from Sequoia sempervirens, assembly GCA_007258455.2. NCBI lineage: Eukaryota > Viridiplantae > Streptophyta > Pinopsida > Cupressales > Cupressaceae > Sequoia > Sequoia sempervirens. The sequence goes on along the minus strand of VDFB02271358.1, from coordinate 185,215,136 downwards.
GTATCTTGAAGATACAAATTCTTGATCTTGAATGATTTCGAAGTTGCTTTCTACATGCTTGGATCAAGTTCTTGACATGGATCAGGTTCAAAGGATGGATTGCTTACAAATGGTTCTTGGATGTCATCATTAGACATGGTAAGTGGTTCAATATCCTCAAGTGTTGAGTTCAAGGTTCTCTCACTATCTATAACCATGAGGTCAAAGGGGGTCAACATGTCTTGGAAGGGACCACTGCTAGACTTTGGTGAAGGATGTTGATCATGCTTTTGAATAAATCTTTGAGATATGTCCTCTAACTCATTAGGCGATGTAGAGACATTTTCATCATGATCATTCGTCGATGGATTGCGCATTATGTCAATAGGATCAAATAATCCTAATAATCCTTGAAATAGATCACTAAAAAGTGGCTCTTGATGTATGGTGAGTTGATCATCGGATGGGGTGGAAACATCTTCAAGGTATTCATCGATGGAGAGATTTTGATCATTGTTTTCAACAATTGTGGTGGAGGGATTTCCAATGTCCTCAACCAAGGGGTCAAATATTTCTTGAATTGGATCATTTTTGGTTATTGTTGGTGGATTTTGATCATGACTGAAAAGTGACTCTTGATATGTGTTGATTTGAGCTTCAAACAAGATAGAAACATCTTCAATGTGCTCTTTGATGGATAGATCTTGATCATTTCTTTCAGCAATTGTGGTGGGGAGATTGTCAATGCTATCACCAGTGGTTGAATGTTCATCATTATCCCCAATAGTTATCATTCTTTGTGTTTGTGCTTGTTCTTGTTGGGCGGCTTGAGAGGCTTGTTGCACCTGTTGAGCTCGTGTTGCTTGTTGTGTGGCTAGATATTGTTGGATGGCCTTTTGGTAGGCCTGGTGATCTTTTAGTGCAATGTTATATTGTATTGTTGCGTTTGGTTATGGTGGTAGTGGTGGTGGATTCAGAATCATGTTGGATGTAGTGACAAGTGTTATGCTCGGAGTGATCATGGTAGTGAAGGGTTGAGATATGATGGGTGTGATAGGGGTGATTGGAGTGATCAAGGTGAGAGGAATGGTTGGAATGACCGATGTGATAGGTCCTTGGGAGACCCTATTTTGACTTGCCAGGATTGATGTTGTCATTTGATTAGATACCATCTGTTGGTGTGATGTCGATGGTATATTCAAAGGATTTGATTTGACGGCTTGATTGGCATTAGGTGGATTGATTTGGATGGAGTGATTGGTGCTAGGTAAAGGGGGGAGCCCTAAACCAAGGAATGATGTTGATATGGGAAATGGTGGTGGAGATGTCTCTTGGTGCAATGACTCAACTATTTTGGTAAGTGTAGCAATTTTATCTCACCAAATTTGATCTTGATTTCAATCTTGACTCCCTTGATATAGTTGATTTGGTTTTTGTTCAAGCAGATTTGGGGTGTGTACTTGTGTTTGATTTTGGACAATGTTTTGATTTGGGATGACACTCAGATTTGGCATGATAGGTTGAAATTGACCATTGTTCATGTTTGGAATATTCATATGATTTGCAAATGTATCCATCCCAAATTTTTTCAGATTCATGTTTCAAAAACTTGTTCTTGGTATATTCTCTTTTGGCATGTAGGGATTTGGTGGGATGACGTTATTCATTTGAAGGCTCATGCATTGATTGTTTGGTTGCTAGAATTGTAGGTTTGGATTTAGATCTACCATCGAGAAATGTGTTCCAATCTTTGATTTGGGAATACTCACACTTTTTGTGCCCTTGACATTTGTAGAAGGTAATGATCCCATGTATGGATTCTATAAGTGTGAGTTTTGATAATCAATCGGTATTGTAAGGCTTTGATAGCTTAGTTGAATTGGATTACTCATGATGTATGGATCAAGTTTACATTCCATGTTCCTCTTGTGTTTTCACCTTGTTGCAAAAGTGACCTCTAAGATTCTTAGGACCAATGATGAGATGAAGGATGAAAGGGGTGAATGATATGGGTGATGAACATTTAGGAACTTTAGATCAATGCTAGACTTAGGGTTTGATTTTGATTGTTTTGATTTTAATAATGAACTTGTAAAACCTAAGATGTTAGATGTGATCTGAGGATGTACTTTTTCAAAGGATTGCTAATTCAATTAAATGTATGAGAAAGGATGCATTCCCACACACCTAACTAAACAAATGATTTTGATCAAGTCTAGAATGATGTTTCTAAAGCTCTAAAGTTATTTGTGGGATGAAGATGATAAATTTTTAGATGGATGAAGTGTTTGATTTGATCCTAAATGAACCTAGGAAGGACTTGTTTACTAGACCAAGATAGTGAAGAACATTCCTTTCTCTAAGAGTAATTCAAAATCAAAAGATCAATGTTTGCATGAAAACCATATTACCAAAAGATGCCAAGCATATGTGTGGGGTCCAATTGATTTAATCTTTGCTTAATGGATTATTTTTACCACAAACACACTCTTGATTAGATTTTGAATCTAGATGTCTAATGTCTCAACTTTCCCCTTATCCCACAAAGTGTGTTATGTGGAAACCAAGGAAATTGAGGCAAAAGTTACCTATTGTTGACCTTAGTAGGAGCAAATTGAGATGAAATCCAAATGCTTAGAAGCCTCTAAGGATACGAATCTCAAGGGAAAGCAATAAAAAGTGAATTTTTTCAAGGATATTTGCTTCTCCTAAAGGGTTTGAGATTTTATGCTCATGTTGAATGTTGGTTTTCAAATGTTTTCTATAAAAGCACTGTGTTTTCAAACCAAGAACAAGTACAAACCCTATGGATGTGTAAGGAAATATTTGTTGAATCCCCACTTGGACAAGTCTAGCTACACTTATCTTTAGCGAATGGTTAGATGCTTGACCCCACTGGCTCCCCTTCATGGCACTCACTTATACAAGGCAGCCAAGCATCAACACCCGTGAAACTCCCATGACATGTTTTCCATTTCTACTAAAAGACCGTAAAAGTGTGGGGCGGCTTCAGAATGACCGTTCTTGCACCAACAAATAGATTAAAGGATTTTGGAAAATTCTAGCACATGGGTTCTAGTAAGGACTTTCCATTTGTGGACATTGACTCATATGGCAAGAGTCCCCTTTCAGATCCATCTTGTCGGAATCAACCATGTGATATTGGTGTTTCTTCCAATATCCACATTTATATCCTAGTTGGAAATACTCTTGGCTTTAGAGTGTTACCGGTTGAGTCGTTCCCTTGGGTGAGTACTTTTTCCCCAAGGCAGGCCCTCTAGGATAAACAAAAGCGAGTAAAGATAAAATTCATAACTCGATCAATCTTTGATGGTAACAAAGAAAGAGAATATACACGATGATGCTCTACTCACACTCGCACAAGATGTTCAATTTTAAACCCAAATCGAAGTGTGTATGGGAAATTATTCATGCAACTTAATGTCACCAAAATCCTTTTGATTCTCAAGATCGCCATGAGGCGCGAGAGAAGCGCATACATCTCTTGGTGATATTACTTTGTGTAAATAATTACAAAACAATAAAGACACACATTAATCTTATCCTTCAAAGCAATGATTCGACTCGTTTTAAAACACCAATATCAAGCGTGAAGTTTCTTTGTTCAATTTTTAAATCTTAAAACCAACTTTAGTAAGTTTGTGTCCTAAGGTTCATTTTAAACCCTTTGTCATAAAAATGAAAGTGTTCCTTTTGGAATCCAAAAAAGGTTTTAAGTTGATCTAAAATAGAAAACTATAGAGTAAAATGGAAGCTCTAGTTTATCATAATGAGCATTAAAAAATTCCTTTTGTCAACTTCAAATTTTAACGCTCAATTCTCTTTTACCCCAATCTTTCATTATTTTCGATTGATTCCTACGTTCAATTCCAATGCTTGATTTTGTCTTTGCTCGATTTCAATGCTTGATTTTAACCTTCACCTAAAAACATCACAAAATAAGATCTTAGAAATGAGATTTATGATAAAATGAGTACACTTAATGATAACTTTTAATGCAAGAGTTACTTTCCTAAATCTTGCATTGATAAGCTCCTAAATGTACCATAAAGCTTTATTGGTGATCCCCTAAATGTGTTTGAAGCATGACAAATGACTATGCGTTCCTCTATTCGTACATCATATAAACAGATCAAACAAGAGTACAATATATTTGTTAGATCTATTTGTTTATTGAATTCCCACATCAATAAATGTGTTGATCAAGACAAATTTTATTCCCAACATTCAATGAAATACTTTTCTTATCGTAAAATACTTTAAGATTTTTGACCTTTCTAACTTGCAAAACACTCATCAAACACCGCATGCTAGCATATAAAATAGTGGGTAGAGTGAATCCATCAAACCATGAGTCAGTCTTGTGAATATAAAGTGAAAGATTATTATTTTCTACAACATGAAAGGAATGTTTCTAATTTATTATAGATCACCTCTTTGAAATCAAATAGATGGCCTTCATGTGTCCTGAAATATTCCCAGAAGATATGTTATTTAATGTAGTAAGATGATGAAATAAAAAAAGAAAGCTCAACCTACCACTTTCCCACCTGTTGACAACAAATGAGGAAATCAAAGCATCATCATCTTATATTTAAAGAAAATATCATATTTCGATTTACGAGTGAGAAACAATAGACTTAGCGTATTCATCTTGACCTATCAATATGTTTCATTCCTAGTAAGGCACAGTGATGATCACCTATGGAATCATTCGTGAGATACAAAGTTAAGTTAGTGATGGCTCACACAGTGTGTGCGGAATTTATGGGGCTGTCACTTCAACAACTGAAGTTGTATTCAATGGAGAGAAGATTAATATTACTGGTGATTGTTTGAGCATATAGCTGTGCAAATATTTGAAATCTGGGGCCAACTTTATTTTCGTTAATTTGCAGCTAATAGACCTTACCCATAATTGGTCCTAAAGTGACTATATTTACTTAAATATATATTTGCATTTGACTATTTGTACTATTGCAGTGCCTAGCACGTCTTTCTACACCTTTCACCCACTCATCTAAGTGGTATGACACAGGATATGATTGTGATTGAGCCTAAAAATCACACCTACTAGGTTGGTTAGAGGTTCATCTACCCAGTGTATGATCCATAAGTGCCTGAAAAAATAAATATTTAGTGTGACCTGCCTACGAATAAAGGAATTTTAATGCAATGAGCAGGTGTAAATTTTAAAAAAATGAACTTTCAATGCTATTAGCAGGCATAATTGAACAATAGTGAACAAAAGATGCTACAGGCTTTCAAGCAAATGCATTCAGAAGGTGTAAAGCTAGTCGAGCAAGTCGGAAGCACAAATAGGGCGCGTGAAATTTTTTGATAGAATGCTTGGAAGAAACTTGAAGCATAGGCAAGGCACATGAATTGTTTGACTATATTCCATGCGTGAAAGCATAAACAAGTTGTATGAACTGTTTGACAAAATGGCTTAGAGAAAGTGCGATCCTAGATGTGTGAGCAATGTCAGCGAGTTTGAAGGGCCAACGTAAGCTATTTTCTGGCAAGTCACGGCAAGTCACAACTTTGTTTGTAAGATGACCCATCCATATAAATAAAATATTTATCAGCATCTATTGTATTCAAGGATTGGATGATGTGACTAGACAGTGTAATAGACTAAATGGTGATCATAGGATTAATGCCTAGAGAAGCGGGGAGCAGGCTGCCATCAGAAACAAACAAGCCTTGGACTTCTCTATTTTAGCAAACAAGCTTCTCTATTTTAGCAAATAGGGGCTTTCTTTCTTTTTATTAGTAGATTATTATAGAGTTAGAAATATTTATAGTGATGAAGCAATAAAAACAAGCTCAAAGAAAACTTCAAAATGTCGCCTTCTATAGCAAAATGTAGCAGCTGTGGTTTTAATACAGAAGTGACATTCATTGATAAATGCAACGACTGGCAAGTGATAATCTTTGCAAGAAGATTAGTCCTTCTAGTGCCATACTTAATAGGCAGAAATTTGATGCTTAAAACTATCCTTTTCCTAGCATGACCCTTAGGAAAAATGCATGAACAAAGTATTTAAACAGAGAAAGCATGAAACGGTGAGTGCCAGAATGTAGACCCTAAATCTGCAATGTTCTTCAAACAATAATCACCATTAGCTTGGTTAATCAGTTCAAAACAAGCAAACCTAAGATCCCTATGAAATAATACATTAATGCTTCCCAAATGAAAACAAATGACAAAAAGATAAGCTAAATATGCATATGAAAAACATGAAGTATCTTTATTTCATAGTGGATTGGTGCAATTGTTGAAAATAGCCCTTTCCCAATCCTTGATAGATAAGCTAAATGATATAATGCCAATCATGATGATGGAATAAGATGGTGGGAAAAATCAGTTCTCCTAAAGAGAGTGACTTTACATGAGTGATTGTGGAGGATTTGATTAAGGATGAAGCCTTTATTTGTAGATTCTCAAGTTGAAAGAATGCTTATGAGAGAGTAATGTGGGATCAAAAACAAGCCAATAAGATAAGGCCACTTGTCAACTTGCCATAGGATGAGGAATGTGCAAGATTTGGAAAATGTGCCCAAGAGGGGGAAATTTCAAATTTGAAATGAGAGTTAATGCTTGGTTTGACCTTGGCAAGGGGCATGTAAGACCCATGTAAGAGCTCATAAATGACTTATTGGATGTACATGGACCCACTTTTCTTTGAATTCAAACTTGAGGGAAGATGCCATGTTGAGTGAAAATGCTTATTTAATCAATCAATAAATTGATTTATTGGTGCAAGTGGAAAAATCTAGAGAATGCAAGTGGTTGGGATTAGCATTTAATCATGGTTAGATTAGTTTAATGATGATTAGGATGATTTGACAAATTTGACTTGATTTGGGGATTTAAATCAAATCAAAGGGAGATGAATGATGATTTGAGATTTAATTAAATAAATGATTGGTTTATTTAATCAAAGAGGGAATGAGAGGATTAAATTAAATAAAGCTAATTTATTCAATTTAAGTGAATGACCTTAGGAGATTGAAATTGATTTACCCTGATGAATGGACAAGTGTGAATTTGATTGAATGCATAATGCTAATTTTGTGTGTCTACAGTATTTATGTCAAAGCCCCGTGATAACTTAGTCCCTTGGTCCAAAAGCATGGCTAGATACCATTGAGGGTCATGTAAGACTAAGTTTTCTACAAAGGAGGCTATATCAGTATTTTGTACTGCAGCTTCTAAGTCTTCTGCATATACTCGTCTATTTTGGTCTCTTTGTATGAATGGTTCAGAAGGATTTCATGATGAATATGACATGTTCATGTAAGATTGCATGTTCATGTTGTGAAATGGGTTGGAAAAAGTCCAATGTTGGTTCATGTCATAAGTGTTATTATCGATGTTGGGATTGAAATCTTGTCCAAATTTTTCCATTTGTCCTCTCTATCTTTGAAGCCTACTCTCAACCATAAAATGGGATTGCTCAAATGAGGATGATAAGAATGACAATTGAATGCCAGGATGATGCTAGCCTATGTTTTTGGATTTTTTTTGGATAAAGGATGACAATGCAAGACTATGTTTTTGGATTTTTTGATAATAAGGGATGACAATGCAACAATGTTGTCTAAAGGACGTGGCTAATGTAAAATGAAGACTAGGATGACAAGTTATGATACTATTTATTTTGTATTTTTGGAATAAAGGATGACAATGCAAGGTGATGATGACGTTTTCCTAAGGAAATGATTAATGCAAGATGACAAGGTTGTCAAGGCCAAAGTAGCAAATGAGGACTAAGATGATAATGTTGACTAAGGACTAAGATAATTAATGAAAAGTCTAAGTTCAAAATGAGGACTAGAGATGGACAATGCAAAGTCTAAGTTTAAAATGAGGACTAAAGATGGACAATTTTTGGAAAAAGGTTTTGCTTAACTACTTTAAGCTTGACTTATGTCTCAATTTAGGTTATCAAGGGACTTGCTAAGGGGGCTAAATGATAAGGTCAAAATGATGAGTGAGTCTTCCTATGTAGACTGTTGAGTTGGGGCTTCTCAGAAAAAGGACAATGATCAAAAAGAGGAATAATGACTAAGTCCCAAGATAACCTAGTTTTGAAAACAATGGTTTTTGCAAAGTGTGGAGATTTGGCCTAATCCAAAGTTTTCCAAGATGAAACCTAAGGACAAATTTATGCTAAAAATGACGATTATGATGCATAGGGAATGCAACTTAAATTTGGAAATTTCAACCTGTGGTTAAAATGCAAGCTAAGGAATGTAAATGATGGAAATTTTGAGCCATTTAAATTTTGGTTTCTGACAGAGGCCTTTGAAAAACATGTTTTGATAGTAGGTTAAGATGTTTGAACTTGAATTCTGGTCTGAAATAGGGTTTGTTTTGGTGCCAGTCAAATCCATTGTTTGAGGTCATAAATGTGTTGTAGTGATCAAATGCAGCCCTAGAAATGGAAAATGCAGTGCAGTGTTGCAAATGCAGCTTTACAGATTGCAAATGTGGTGCAGTGTTGCAGATGCAACTTTATAGATGGAAAATGTGTTTCAAGGCTGGTGAATGAAGTGTTTGGATTAGCAGATACATTTTAGCAGAGCATATGTGTTACAAAAGCTGGAAAATGCAGTTCGACAGAGTGATTGCAGTCTAAAAAATGTGTTGCAGAATGTAAAAAGTCAAATTTATGATGTTTGTGGTAAAAAATCTGAATTGTTTAAAGTTTGACAATTTGTTTCTAGATTTTTGAGTGTTGTTTGTTTCATTTCAATAATGAGCAAATACTTGGCAAGCACGATATTTTGAAAGTAATCAAACACAAAAGAGAACAAGTACAATCATATGGTTAAGCTAGGACAATATTCGCTAGATTCCATGTGGGTTTCCCCAGCCGATTATCAGTAGCGTGTGAATTTAGAAGCTTGGTTGCACGAGCTCCCCCTTATAGTGCAATCTCTTCTCAGGCCAGCCAAGCTTCCAACCCCCATGAAACTCCCATGGCAGATTGATCACCTCTGTTATAGACTGCGAAGATGTGGATTTTTTCACACCGACCGGTGTTGTGCTAGCAAATAGAAGGTTTTTGGCTACTAAACAATGGTGTTTAATTCGGGACCCCCGTTTGAGTGGCCATACATGGGGCGCAAGATTAAGCTCTATTAAGGAGGAACTCCAATATGAAGAGGTTAAGCTCAATAGGGTTTTGGGGAGTACTACTTAGTCTGTATGACACATCCACACTCCTAATCTTAGATTTTCCCTTAAGATTCACATTTATATACTAGTCAGGGGTAGCTTGGATTTAGCTCCATTGCCAGTTTTAGTCACCTAGAGGTGATGAAATCCCCTAGTAGGCCCAATTTCTAGAGGCAATAATTGTTTCTCTTACACCCAAGATCACATGACTAGGCAAGGGGAGATGATACTTCAGTTATTGCATCATGGTTACATAGGGACAAAATGCGTTTGGCTTTCTGATCACCTAGTTTGCACAAGGTGAGACTATATTTTCCTACCACTTTCAAACACAATCAGATAGAATTGAAAAAAAATATATTTTAAATGCACCAAAATAAATGTTTTCTATTCTAAAAAGAACAAGCACAATGTTTTTGGAATGAATCTTGGACACTCAAACTTGTAAAAGCACAAGTTAGGATTTTTATCAACTAGTCTTGGACCCATGAGATGTAACTGCCACACACTGCCAACAAAGATTAATAACAAGAAAAACCCCTATGCTAGGCAAAATATAGAAGAAAACCAAAATGTAAAACAACCAAGAATAGAAAACAGAAAAATCCAAATGCAAAATTTGAAAAGAAATTTTACCAAGAAAATGCGTCATATCAGAGCAATTGCATCATGTTCCCGCATTATGGTTCAACAAGAATGTATGTCAATTGAATCATCAAATGCGACTCGGTCTTTCAAATGCGGCTTTCTTGACTGCGATTGCAGTTCATCAAAGCAAATGCATCGTTTAGTCTATCGAATGTGTTGCGATTCATTAGATGCGGCTGTAAATATATCAAATGCATCATTTTGTACTTGTACCTGTAATAAAAATAGAAAACTAAAAACTAAAAACTGTACAGAAAACACAAAAATAAAATACGTTGGGTTCACCAATGTATCAATGGGTTATTTTTCAGATTAGGTTATTAGCATATAAAATAAAACCCAAAGAACTATCAAGTACAATGAAAGCAAAGAAAAGAAAGATTATACCACTTATTCCTCAAAGATTCCATGATTCATCTCCATAGCACATTCTAACTTGCTGCAAATGTAATTATTTCCCTTAGATCGACTGTGTGAGCATTCTTTGACTATGACAATGTCCTAAACAAGCTTTGAAGGATTTTGAAAATGACAAACAATGACTATGCCTATGATAAGTAATCCAGTTCAATAAACTAAATGTAAAGTAAAATCTAAGCATAAATGTGTCAAAATAACGAAGTGGTGGTCCCAAAATATGAGAAAATTTGATATTTTATAGAAAACACAATTTTCAACAGACAAACAAGATTGCAAGTTGACAAAGCCTAAAATTTGTGGATGAGATTTCATGTGACAATCCCTAATCAGTGTTAGGGAAAAATCATTAAAAGAGAGGTCAAGATTTCATTTGAGAAAATTGAATCGGCGGTCGAGAATAAATGTGATAATTAGTCAAAAAGATAAAGATTTTAGAAAATCAAGAAGATAAAGACTGCTTGATTTGTAAGATTCGAAAAATCAATAAGATAAAGATTGAACTGAAAAGAAGATTTGGAAAATCAAGAATTTGCTCAATTACTTGATTTTTGGAAGAAGGTTACAATTTTGAATTAAATAAATTCAAAATATGGATTTTGTGTGACAATAAATAATCGATTTTCAGATTATTTACCAAAATGAAGTGACAGTTAATAAAATGAAATCATTTTAAAATTTTCATTTATTTAAAATGAGAGAAATGTTAAATTAGGTAATTAAATAATTAAAGATAATTATTTAATTTAGAGGATTATGACCAATAATTAAATAAATTTATAAATTCATTTAATTATGAAAATTAGTGACATACTAAATAAATAAATAAATAAAATTCATTTATTTAATAATCGAGAAGACATAAATGAATAAAGGTAATTAAACAAATTGAAAATTTTATTTAATTGTAAGAGGACAATAGACCCTTAGTGACGTATTGAATAAATAAATAAAATTTATTTATTTAATAATCATGAAGAATAAAAGAGATATGAATTATCTAATTAACAGTCGAATGTGGACCAAGGACATAATTAAATGGCATACTAGGATGAAAGTGGTAAAATAGAGCTTGCAAGCCTAGGTCATTTTTAAGTGTCTACACTTGGTATATAAGAACAAAGTCAAAATGGTTTTGGTGGATGGAGGTGCAGGTTTAAACATTTGTTCCCTCTAGTTAATAAAGCATCTAGGAATCTCTGAGGATACCATATACAAAGGCAAGGGAATCACAATCAGGGTGTACGATGATGAAGAGAGAGTCTCACAAGGCACTATCCAACTCCCTGTCCAAGTAGGACCAACAATAATGGAAACCACTTGTCAAGTCCTAGACCTTGATTTTCTGTATAATATTCTCTTCAGGTGTCTATAGATTCATGGGATGCAAGTAGTGGCATCGACCTTCCATCAATGTGTTAAATTCACATATCAAGGCCAAGAGATCACAATTCATGGGGATACTGAACCATTCTCTTACTGCAAGAGTCTAGAAGCCAAATACTATAAAATTCCCCAAGTGCCAAAAAATGATGAAGGCCCATCTACTCCATATATTGACCCAACCACTCTTGCCTCCACTTCTATGACAGAGACACCTACCATCCCTGCCATCCCTGCTATCACTGACATCAAGCTTATTATCCAGGGTGATGGGTGTGGAAACTATAAAATGCCAAAGAATTCCTTTGTGGTAGGAGAGTTACTGCAATCTCCCAAGTCAAGAGGACAACCACAATCAAATGAAGCCTCCACATCCCAAACACCCACTCAAGGATATTCCAATTTTAGAAGTTGGGGAGATCTCAATCGAGAAGTAATAGAGGAGGACCTATCCCGTCTCTTATATGAAGATAATAGACCAATAGTGGATCTACCAATGGATGACAGTAGTAAGTGTTTAGAAATGATGTTCGCCATGGGTTATGATAGAAACAAAAACTAGGTTAGAATGACAACGAGCTTCTAATACCCATCATTCTTGAGACACAAATGAGAAATATTGGCCTCAGATGTAACCCTCTGAGTATAACCATACATTCCTGGAATCCCCCAGTTAGAAAGATTAGAACTCCTCAGCAAACAACAACCAAACTTCGCTTACCTGTATCTATAGGTTGAGTCATAGACAACTTCACATTTGACATAACTAATGTCTGTAGTAGTAGTGCTGACAAAGATCCCATAACAAACCTACCTAGGATTTTTTAGGACACCACCCTTCTTATGATCAACACCCTATCCTATGAGTCTGAAAACCAAAACCATGATATCCATCTAGTATACCCTCAACTCATTGATCATGACCAATGAGGACTGCCAATTCTTGACACATTCAAAAATGATGAGGTGCTCTCAGAATTCATGGGATTGTGGGATAATATTCCATGTGGGGATCATAAAGCAAGATTTATCATGGAGCTAGACACATAGGGATATTATGGAGAAATTATTGAATCCCTCAGTTGCAAAAGTGAAAAATTAATAATAATCTCTAGGTCCTTGAGTGAGAACCACATCATGGCACTCTAACCCAAAAATAGTAAAAAGAAAGGATGCATCCAATAGTGAAGACCTCTCCGAGGTGCTCGAGGATGGGGGATTCAATCTTCCTCTTAGAGCACTCCATCAAGAAAAATCATCGGTCCTAGCTGAAAAATGCAATCCAGTCAATTTGGGAACATAAGAAACCTCACACATCACATTCTATGCAGAGTCATTACTATCAAAGGAACAAGAGCACTTGATAGCCTTCTTAAGAGAAAGAAAATTTAACTTTCCATGGAGCTATGCGGAAATTCCTAGGCTTGATCTAGAGATTGTGGTACATCACCTAGCAGTTTATCCAGAAGCAAAACCTGTTAGACAAAAGATAAGGAAAATGCACCCCCAGATTGCTTTATTGGTCAAGATTGAATTGAAAAAGCTACTTGATGTAGGATTTATATGACCAATTGACTATCCAGAATGGGTATCAAATCTAGTTGTTGTCTTGAAACCTGATGGGGGCATCCTAATCTGCACGGATTTTAGGGACCTAAACAAAGCATGTTTGAAAGATGATTTCCTGTTGCCTAACATTGACATGATTGTGGACATGACAGTAGGACATGAGATGATTTCTTTGATGGATGGTGTCTTAGGATACAACCAAATAATTAATGCCAAAAAGGACCAACACAAATGGCCTTCACTTGTCCATGAGGGACCTACTACTGGAATATGATGCCATTTGGCTTAAAGAATGTTGGAGCCACCTATCAAAGAGCCATGACGTTAATATTTCATGACATGATGTACAAAACTATCAAAGATTACGTTGATGACATACTAGGAAAATCCAGAAAGAGGAGAGATCACATAGCAACCTTGAGTGCTATTTTTGATAGGCTAGAGTAATACAAGGTCCGCTTAAATCCAAAGAAGTGCTTCTTCGACGTAAAATCAGGAAAGCTACTGGGCTACATAGTGTCAATGAGGGGTATTGAAATAGATCCTGCAAAGGTAAAAAGCAATCCTTGAAATGCAAGCACCCAAAACACTAAAATAGTTGACAGGCCTCCAAGGCAGGCTTTAGTCCATCTGTAGATTCATAGCACAACTGGCAGACAAGCAAAACCCATATTCTCACCTAATTCACAAGGGAGTAGTGTAAAAGTGGGATGACAAGTGTGAGGAATCCTTCAACAAAATCAAAGAATATATGCTCACACCTTCGATCCTCATGCCACCGATCCCAAGAAATCCACTAATCCTCTATGTATTAGCAGCTCTTAGTGCCCTTTTGGCTCAACACAATGAAAATGGAATAAAGAGGGCCATTTATTACATTAGCCACACAATGGTCAGGCATGAGCTAAACTACTCATTCATCAAAAAATAATGTCTAGCAGTAATGTTTGCTTCACATAAATTTAGACATTACGTGTTGGCACAAAAAATCATACTCATCATCAAAATCGACCCCCTCAAGTACCTACTATCAAAGGAAATGCTCCGAGGAAGAATGGCCAAGTGGGTCATGATTCTATCTAAATACGACATTGAGTATGTGGAATGGAAATCAATCAAAGGCTAAGTGATCGCAATCATCTTGCAGAAGCTCCCATGTATTCAGAGAATCCACACATATCAGAGTTTTTAGATGAATCCATACTCAATCTCAACATAGTAGACCACTAGAAACTCTACTTTTATGGTTCCTACACGCAACATGGATTAGGAGCTGGTGTCTTCTTCATCACCCCAAAGGGGGATTGTATACCTAGATCCTACAAATTGGCATTACCCTACACTAATAACATTGCATAATATGAGGCATTAACCATAGGTCTTAGAATAATAGTGCAGTGGCACATCATGGCCCTCAAGGTATATGGAGAATCTCAGCTAATAATAAATCAAGTGAATGACAAGTACCAAACAAAGGATGATAAGCTGACTCCATACCAAAAGTTGGTAGAAAGCCTCAAAGAATCATTCATTGATATCACATTTGAGTAGATTCCCAAAGTAAACAATAGAGCAACAAACACCATGGCAATGATTGGATCCCTACTGGATGTCCCTTGCAATGTCTCAAAACATGAATTCTTGGTAGAGTAGCTTCTCATGCCTACATTCAAGGTACCAGAGTTAGAATTTGTGTGTGAAATTATTGGTCCTGGTGATTCTTGGTACCATGAAATTTATACCTACTTGTGAATAGGGGTCCTACCTGTTGACCTACCCTCAAGCCTAAAGTGAATCTTTATCAAGAAAGCATCGCGATTTGTCATCCTAGGAAACACCCTTTATCGTAGGAGCATAGAAGGAACCTTATTACGCAGCTTAAATGTTGAGGAGGCATTGACCGCCTTAACTGAGGTGCATAATGGTATTTGTGGATCACACTCAAGCGGAATGACCCTGGCCAAGAAATTGTTGAGGATAGGGTATTATTGGCCCACAATGGAAAGAGAAGCACATGACTATGTCAAAAGGTGCTTACAATGTCAGTAGCATGGGTACCTCATCCATGCTCTAGCTCAAGAACTTCATCCCATCATCACACCATGGCCCTTTTATTGGGGGCTTGATCTTGTTGGGAAAATCAGTCCAACCTCATCTAGTGGCCACAAGCTCATCATAATTTCTGTTGAGTACTTCACCAAATGGGTGGAAGCCATCCCCATGACATACATAATGGGAAAGAAAATATCTAAGTTCATCCTGAACTACCTCATATGCCGATACAGAGTTCTCCAAGCTATTATCTCAGATAATGGGACACCATTCAAGAATCAGGATGTCTGTGACCTATGTGAAAAATTCAAAATCTAGCATCGCTTTTCCACCCCATATTATCCCCAAGGTAATGGCCAAGTAGAAGCTACCAACAAAACCATTCTGAAAATCCTCTAAAAGATAGTCAATGGTGTAGGTCGTGACTGGCATCTACAGTTAAATCTCTCCCTTTGGGCCTATCAAACCAACATCCACACACTAACAAGTGCCACCCCATTTTCCTCGGTCTATGGATCAGAAGTCGTACTACCCATCGAGATCGAGCTTACATCATTAAGAATATCACTACAAAACATCATCATAGATGAAGAATACCGAGTATCAAGACTGAATGAGTTGGAGTTGCTAGATGAGCGGCATATGGGAGAATTGAACCATTTTCAAGTCTATCAAAACTAACTCAAGAGGATCTATAACAAGAAAATCAAAAGTAGGACCTTTCAGGTCAAAGAACTTGTCCTAAAAGAGAACCAAAAAAATGTCCCTAATCCAAATGGCAAAGGAAAATTTGAGCCCAACTGGTTAGGACTATTTGTCATCATAACAAGCTACAAGTCAAGGACATATCAGCTATCAACACCCAAAGGGGAACCTCTGTAGGAGCCCATGAATACCTCCCATCTCAAAAAGTTTAATGCCTAAATCTTTCAAGGTATAGAAACAAAAAATCAAAAAATTAGAAAAAGTCCTAAAAAAATGGTTACCTTAATGAAAATTTGGCAAACAGGCATCTTGGTGACAACAAAAAAATAAAAAAAATAAAAAATCGGAAAAAAGATTGAAAACGATAAAGAGAAAAATCATCCTCTAGTGAAAACCACTTCGGTGGCACTTTGGGCAAGTACCTTGGTGAAAACCATGCAAATAGGTGCCTTGTGTAAATAAGCACTTTCCATCCACCAGGATCTTCGCAAATTTTTCTACATCACTTACCCATCAAGATTCCATCATCCATCACATTCCATATCTCCATTCATCATTCGTTTGGCATCCGCATCATAGCTTGGTCTTGTGTTCATGTCATGATCCCTCCTAGTACTACTCGACCCATTCTCAAGGTTAGTTTGTCCTGCCTTTATCAGAGTAGTCTATTGCATCACACTGGGGGCATTTTCTCATTGGATCAAATTCATGTATATTTTTAAATCCCACAATCAAAAAATATAAAAACATTCAAAAAATCATCAAAATCCAAAAACATCAGAAAAATCATCACAATCCAAAAAACATCCAAAACATATCAAAATCCAAAACCAGGTCAAAAATTCAGTCAAAAAAAGTCAAAAAATAGAGTTGTCTTGTCGAACTATGGGTCTCTAAGCCTTGAACATAGGAAAGGTTGATCTTTGATCATCCCCCAAGACACTTAGGTCAGTCCTTTAGGAGTTTGTCATAATAAACTAGCAATCCATTTGTTCATATCTCATCAATAATTGAGTCTGTGTCTTTCAAACTATGTGGTCTCTGTGTGTATAACATAGGCAAGGCTAATCTTTTGATCAACCCTCGAGGCCCCTATGATAGGTCCTTAGGTTAGTCTCTTGGTTAAAATCTCATAAAACCCCAAAACATTTGAAAATCGAAAATCAAACATTTGCAAAATCTTGAAAATACCAAAAATAGCCTCAAAACATTTGAAACATTCCAAAAACATCCAAATATTTAAAAAAATCCATCTGTCCTCATCTCGCTTTCACTCGGAATAAACAATCGTCATCCTCAACCTTTGGTAAAATAGTCAGAAACAAGTCTAGCAGGTCAAAAGTGAAAACCCAAACGTCAAAGTATCAAATCAAGGTCTATAACTAAACAAGTTGGTCAACTCTTTATGTCAATAGCCTATCATCTAATCAATCCCATATCAAATCATCTGATATTGTCATATCCTTAGATGCATTCTTCCTACAATGGACATCAACATCAGGCATCATAGTAGTTTAGTCTTGGCTAGCAGTTTTGAAGAACATCAACTTGAAGAACATCCTCTACCACCCTAATCCCCATCCCCTCAGCCTCGTCTGACTTGCCTACCCCTAGCTCTCTGGTGAGTAGATGTTGTGCCTAGAACTGTCAACCTAAGTGGCAACCTGAACCAATCTCGATATGCCTATGTGGTCCTAGGATCTACCTGTCCCTAGTCATATGGCCACGACCTAGACAATAGCTGCATAAAACTTTGAATTGCCTCATGGGAAGGTATGTACCATCCGCAGGAGGTCTGCATCATGGTCCTTGCAAAGATGACGATGTACTGATCATCAGGCCTATCCTGTGGCTCTCCAAACTATCTTTCTACCCAACCTAGTAGATACATCTCCAACATGGTATGCTCTTGCCCCTGCATGAGTTAGTCCTAACGAGCAAAGAATAACTATTGCATATCGTCAAACCAAGCTGGTTGTCCAAGGTAGGGCTGCCATATAAAAACTTGCATATCATCAAAGACCCTCCTCCAGTGAGGAATCTCGTGTTGTCCTATGTAGGTAAACGAAATACCCCCTCTATATCACCAGACCACTAGATCTTCTGGCTCCATCGGAACTAGAAAAACTTGAGGACAAAGCACAAGGATGTGCTCACATGCCCAGATATGCAGGAGTGTGACCCCCACTCCAAGCGCTCTTCCATCTAGATAAGAAAACTTGTGAAGATCCCTATAAAGTGAGGCTAGCAGAACTAGCCCACATGCAAAGAGTGTTGGTCACTGTCAGACCATGCGCACCCCATCTAGGACTGAAGTATTGGCCCCACTAATCTAGTGTGACAAGACTCGATATGATGGCTGCAATGACTAATCGGTAAAGTGATACGAGGGGCCTGTGGCACTCCAACTTGATCTGGCCCTCACAAAATACAATCTAATCGGTGCCCATAATGTCATAACAGGCCTCCCTCCTAGAATCCATATAGTAAATGACCCGCTATCCATGGATTGGAAATCTCAAGATCCACCACACATCCTCTAGTGTGACTATGGCCTTGCCCATTGGAAAGTGGAATGAGGAGGTATCACTATTCCATCTCTCAGCAAGAGCTGCCATCATGCCCAAGTGTGTTTGCATGGCTGGTGCATAGGTGATGTACCAAAGTCCCATCTCTCCTAGGCACTCCTACTCTCACTCAAACAAATCCCTCAAAAAGCCGAAAATCTCTTGGGACCTATGTTCCCGTGAGTAGATCTCCCTTGCCTCCTCCTACATTAGGAAAGTCACCATGTTTAAAAAAATAAAAAAAATCTTAATCATAGCTTGTCCCAGCATCCCGAAGTGACTCCAGTGTCGCTGCCTATGAAGACGGTGTAGTTTGTAAACTTCAAACTATGCTGCTAGAGCCTTGAAATTCCCAAATTGTATCGTGGTGGTTCAGTTTGCAATGGCACTGAAGTTTAATTTGAAACCCTAACCCTAAAGAGCACCATGGCGGTGCAATCTACAAAGGCGGCGGAGTTTGAAATTTAACCCTAAATTTCAAACTGCACCGCGACGTCAGATGTTGCAATGACGACGTAGTTTAAACACCAAGTGTCGTTGTTTGAAAATTCAGTGGGCCTATATAGCGCAGCTCCTAGGGACCTAGTTTTTAAACATCATAAATGCATGCAAAAATTAAAAAATCAAGTTGGGTCAAGTTGAATCAGTGGTGGTCTAGTGCCAGGAAGTATCTAGTGTGTTTGTACCCTATCGAAAATGTGCATGGGGAGCTGTCATTGCACCATCTTGTCAAGGTGTCAGAGCTCAAAATCGTAGGATCTCTTAAGGATGAATGTGAAAATGAATTGGAAATGGCCCCTCAAGGCCTATTTATGCCTAAAACTTAGGGTTTTTTCTCCTTGTTTAGTTGTCTTATCGAGGTTTTGATCCCCTGATCCCATTTTCATCCGTCTGGGGGCCGTTTTGCATTGTTTTTTGCATTTTATCTCATTTTGGACCTCCTGGAGCCTTTTTGGACCCGTCAAGCACCTTGTCCTCTTTTTTCATGAGATCAGCCAAAAAGTTAAAATTTTCGTCTAATCTCTCAATATTGGTATATTTCTCTCATCGGGGCAATAGTGGGGAAATTTTTAAAATTAGAAAATTTTTGATTTTGATTGAGACAGTTTATTCTTTGAATCAGTATAATGAGTACTTTTCTTCAAAGAGGGGAAAAATGTAGACATGGAAAATATACCGACATACTTGATCTCGATTACTAACACCATTTCATCCTAAATCATCCTTCAGTCTAACCATTTAATCAAATACCCTTATTTGATTAAATTCATCAATTTTTCTCTCTTAATTAAAATAAATCATTTTATCTAATTAAGTCATTCTCCCTTGTTAATTAAATCAATCAATCCAATCTAATTAACCCTAAGTCCATATTTAATTAAATAATTCACGTTATTTGATTAAATCTCTAAATTCTACCTAGTAAATTAAATAAATTAAACTTTATTTAAATTAAGCTAACCAATCATCCCCTTTAGTTAAATAAAACAAAATATTTATTTAACTAAGTCTAAAATCACATTCTTCTCATCTTTGATTTAAATCAACCTATAAATCTAAGCCAAATTTGTCACATCATCTAATCTCTCGTTAAATTAATTAACCTTTGATTAAATTAATCCTAATGCACATCCCATCCTCTAGATTTTGCCACTTGCACATGAAAATAGATCTAATTTATTTATTAAATCTCCATTTTCTCTCAACATGGCATAATGGAGGAATATTCTCTCAAATTTGAAAATATTTCCAAGTGGACTTTTTCCTTCCAACAAGACATTTACTTCACCTAGTAAGTCCTTTTTCCTTGAGCGAAGTGGAATTTAAGACATTTATTTTCCCTCTTACATTTCATTTCACAAATTTCAAATATGACCTAATTGCATTTATGGGCACATTCATCAAAATGTGCACATCCTTCATCCATCCATCCATGTCTTGACAAGTGGCATTTGGCCATAAGTTGAATGTTAGTCCCACATTGCTCCATTTTGGTCATTTCTCCAACTTGTCATTCTATAAATAAGATGCTTCTTTCCTCATTTCATCATCCACAATTTGAGTAAACATACTATACTCAAATCCATACTCAAGCATAGCAATTCTCATCCATTTCATCAAGTCTTAGCTAGGTTATGCATATTTTCATCTTGGAGCACACTTCAATCTTCAAAAAAGTGGATCACATCTTCAACAAATGATCAAATCTTGCATAGGAGTTGGGAAAGGGCCAATTTCCACATCAAATTGACACCAACTCCCTCATAAGATCAAGAGTTTGATGTTCTTATTAGGATTTAGTTTGTTTGTATCTTCTTTCATTGTGTTCTTGTTTTATTCCTATTTTGAGCATAGTTAAATGTATTTTATGGTGAACCTTGGTATTATCTTGCATTTGAATCCTCTAATGTGTTTATTTGGTGTTTATTGCAGGTACTAGGATCTTGGTTCAACACTGTCTTCCCCCTAGCCGGTGTTGCGACCGGGTGGGAACCTATCAAAATCATCATAAAATGCTCTAAATTTCATCTAATATCTTCAATTTCCAACTTATTCATCAAGCCAGTGTGCTAAATTCAATCTAGTGTGCTATCCTAATGGCCCTAGACACTTTAGAACCCTTTTTGACCATTTTGCAAAGAAACGGGGACACTTTGTGAGGAAATAGGACACTTCCCAAATAAACGAGACACTTTGTGAATTTTTTTTCCAAAAACCCAAAATTAACCCATCCTTGCATAAATATCATTACAATATCATCAAATCACATGGAAAAAGTTACAAAATTTACTCACCTCATGATACCGCTCACCACGTGCTACTTGCTCATGAAGATAGTCCAGCCACGAAGGTGTGTAATCTCATCTACTTGGCATCTTCTTCTCCTAGTTGTCACTCTCAAGCTATAATGAAGGAAAAATGAATAGTAAGTGAAAAATTAGTTTCCTCCATTTATTTTCCTTAATTTTCATCTCTTTTTACTCTCACATTTTAACCTAATGTTATAATCTTTTTTCGACAAACTTATAATATAGCCTTTCTTAAACTTAACATAACAGGCGCTAGGGTAATCTATTTTCAATGTCATTTGATGCATTGGAATAATGATTCTGCACCTGACATCCTCATTTACCTATCTTTATGTGGAATGGTACTTGGAAATTCCCTATAGTATGGTGTTTCTTCTTCAACATGGTTATATTGCTACCTTGATTCCACCTTCATAAAGCAAGTGGAATCAAGGGGGGCATACATCTATGCTTGAATTGGATTCCTACGAGTTAGATAAAAGTATTTTTGGACAATTAACAAATGTGTGTTATAGGATGTGGTTCCTTATGTTGTGGTTTGTAGATAACTACATTGGGGGCTTCATTCTCCTGTCTTCTGAATGAGTATCCTTTTATATAGTAAGGTGCATCATTTAGAGTCCTTTAGATTACATATGCACATATAGTCATATGGGCACTAAAGTGGGGGCTAAATGTACTATAGAAAATTGGACCCTCTTGAGAAAAGACAATTTCATGCATAATTAGACCCACTTTTGACTCCTTCACATCATTTCCCCTTGTAAACAACATTTATAGGCCCCTTAGACCTATTAATTTTTATCTAGAGGCTCGTTTCAAATGTTAAATCACATAAAACCCGACAAACATTTAATAGCATCATACCCTGACAACCCACTTTCAAACAGTAGTAGTGGGACCCATTCACCAACTTGGGAAAATGACTTCCTCTGGTGGGACCCATTCACCAAGGGTGGTGAATGAGTCCCCTTTGAGGGAAAGTTCAAATTTAAGCAAGAATTTAATCAATTTAACTTTTATTTCAGGTGAATGTCGGCCTCTTAGGTCTAATTAACAGGAAAATAAGATGTTGTTTCCCATAAATACACATTTCAATTAATTTTTCACAACCTTTTGATCATTTTTTATCATCTCAAGAGAAAAAAACATTCTACAACAAGTTTCATAAGAAAAAGTTGAAGTTTGATGACAACAAACTAGGGTTTTTGCAGGTCTTGAAGCTCACTAATCTTGTCAAGATCCAACATTGCAAAGGGTTGATGATGGATGCCTATGGTGAATCATGAAGAAATATAGGGTGAAGAGGTGCAACTAGACACCAAATAATGCCTAAGGACTTCATTTCCTATTGATTCCCTCTTCCATTATTGCTCTATCTTTAGACTAAGGTTTGCATTGTGTTTATTTAGCATTTGCATGTCATTTCTTATCCATGTTCAGCTTTTCCTAGTCTTTAACACATCTAAGGCTAGGGTTTATCTAGATTTTTCTCTATTCAAGGTTTAATTACCTACCTATAAGTTTTACTAAGGAAAACCCCCCATTATATCAACTCTTTTAAGCTATTTTGTAGGAATTTTTTGAGATCTGGAATCGGGTTTCCATCAAAATTTGTTGTGTAGGTGTCAAGGTAAAGATTTGAGTTCTAAGTTTGCAAAAATCAGAAAGAGGACTGATTCGCCATGCTTGGTTAATGAGTCCCACCTAAGGTGTAGAATTCAGTCAGATACTGTTTTAGATTCCCAACTGTCAAAAAGCAGGTTTTGTGCAAAAAGGTCTTGATGTGGGACTGATTCGCCGAAGGTGGTGAATGAGTCCCAGTCAGCCCAAGTTCAGATTTCATTAGATTTTTAGATTTTCATTCAGTCCTCTACAATCTTCCAGGTGCACAGATTCTGAAGAATAACCTTTTGTTTAGTGAAAATTTGCATTTCATTCATCATTTTCAATCTTTTTGCATATCACGCTGTGTTTTCAAACAAGGCATAAATCTTAGTTTTGCATTCATTTGATTTCGTTTTAATCAGTCAATTGTATTTATTCAAGTTCATTTACATCATAACATATTGCATACATCCTAATTTGAGTGGGTATGTGCAGGATCATCATGGAAAAAATAGGCCCTTAAGTGGTGAAAAAATTAGAAAAATCAAAGTTAGGCAACTTGACATAAAAATTTGAATAAGCTATGTATATTATTTCAAAAATATGTAAGAATATGATTTTTTGAAAATTGAATGTAGTTTCTAAACTACTAGGTTTATTTTAAAAAATATATATATTTGGTGAAAATTTGAAATTTCAATGCAGTAGTACTTCAATTTTAGGGAAAAAATAAGAAGTAGGTGTTTGTCTGACCACCCTAACCACAATAAAATGATAATATTTTTTTAAAATATTTTAGATATAAGTAGAGGACTCATATGTCCCGATGTAATGCATATTTTTCTATAATTGTTTTCCAAGTAAATAATTAATTATGATTTTTTTATTATAACTTTTTAAAAATATAAAAACTCGTATGTCTGACCACCTTAACTTGGTCAAAAATTCATGAAAATTTAATTTAATTTTTTTAATCATATAGTATGTGAAGCATAGAATTTGGCGCATGTTTTAGATTCAAAAAATGTGATACCGTTTAAAAGCTATAGATCTTTTTCAATTTGCCTATCAATTAAGACTTTAGTCATAATTCAAATAGAAAATGAATAATAATTATTTGTTAAATTCAAAGTAAAGCATAATTAATATTTGTGGAAATCTGAGAATCTGCTTTAAAAACCCTTTTTGTTTCATCAATTTTGGGTAAAAAAATGTCGTCAGCCACATACCCTACACATACCCATCATATCGCCACTTTTTGGCCCATCATGATCCTCCAAATACCCGAGTGTTGCGTAAGCATTTTGGACCTATATCT
Source organism: Sequoia sempervirens (assembly GCA_007258455.2). NCBI lineage: Eukaryota > Viridiplantae > Streptophyta > Pinopsida > Cupressales > Cupressaceae > Sequoia > Sequoia sempervirens. Next base: position 185,190,869 of record VDFB02271358.1, on the reverse strand, counting down.
CTCTTATTTTAGGTGAAAACCCCTAGAAGTGCAAGAGAAAGCATATAGGGTCCCAAAATATATGTCACACTAGGATACCAAACCTTATAACATTAGAAAACATGAAATAATTGGAATTGGGACAATCCTGATCCCAAATGTGTTTCCACATTTGTACTAGAAAAAAATTATTCTCATTGTCCCTTAATCTCAATTTCAACTTCCTTTTCTAGCCATAATCACCCTCAAATAGGATCATATGCATTAATAGAAAATAATGAGGGAAATGCAAAGGGAGAGCCTCTTTCTTTAAACTAATGAAATCCTTGTGCATTTGTTTAGCAGCATAGGCGGCATAATCAAAACCAATGTTCTGATTACGAGCCTATATATTCGCTACCATCACCAACAAGTCAAGGGCTATTCTCACTTTAAAATTTTGAGCCAACACTTGATTTAGGAAATAGTAGGTGTTCTGAATTTAATAATTCATAAATTCTTCACATTCAAAAGGTTCAACATCCTTTGGGAGAAATCTCTCCTTACTCTTTCTATGCCAAACAAGTAATATATTTTTGTATGAAAATTTGTTATACTCATATTCCCCATATAGCTCTACAGGCTTAATATTCACAGTATAATTATAATTTAATCCAAATATCTCCACTATCTTATCCCTTGTCACTTCAAGAATCACATCACCATTTCACTCCTGATTGTTCTGTCAGTGGAATGATAGTGCCTAGCCAAATCCATCATCATATCCACCTCCACAAACACATTTAGCACCACCAGCTTCCCAAGGTTTAACCCCCATAAGTAACATGTTAGCTTGCTAGAATAATGCCTATTAAAAGCATACATAAATAGTTGCCACTCGATCTGAGGTTGGGCGTTTTCACCAATTTCACCAACACCATAAATTAACCTAGTGGTCATGGAAAATTGACCTGTAGTTCTCTTGCCAATGTGTGACCCTCCTTCCTTTACATCTCTAGAGGCCTCTTGTAGAAACCTTTCCTTTTTCTTATTTTTGTTTATGGGCCTAGTAGACGTTGTAGGAGTACTTGGTGTAGGGTTAGATACTACAAGTGGTTCCAGCTTAACCACTAATGAAACATCCTGAGTTTTAAGCCTTCTAACCCTTTTTTGTTTAGGTTTCCTCTCTGGTCTAATACTAGACTCACTCGGCTCTGGTTCACTCATGTTTGCAATGCAGTAGAACTAGGGTTTACAATTTTTGGTAATCAAAAAGACCCACCTAGATACAAAAACTCAAGGTACCACTTACAAAACAAAAATATTTCCAAACTTTTCCCAACACCCTATCACCAAAATTGAAAATATTCATAAGGAAAAAACCACAGAAAGATTATCTCCCCAATTCCCTATCACCCTTCTAGAATGATGCGATTTAATATTTTAGATAGGAGATAATACATAGTTTTCTTACCTGAGTGAATGATTGATACAATTACAGTTGAAAAAATTCACTGGAGCCTTCTGTACAATTTCTTTAGCTTCTCGTATTTCCCTCTGCTTCCAAGAAATTTTCCAAATGTGCAAAAAACTAGGTATCTATCTTCTTTATGGATGAGAGATGGACATACCACCATTAATTTTTGATAGTAAGTTCACACGAGTGAACTAACATCTAGCCATTCACATTCAAACCTTGGTCGTGGATCACTCTACTTTAAAACCATAGTAATGGTTCTCAATTCACCTTGCTACTTTCTTCTTTTCCTTATATAATGTCCTCTAGATACCACCACATTTCCTTTTCATTTAGTTGCTATCGCTTATCACTGACACATTTCATCCTTCACTAGTTCTATCAGCAATGCAAGCATCCATGTGATGAAATATTAGCCCTTGAAAATATGGCCCATCCTGGATCATGTTCATTTTCCCATCGTGCATCGTTGATTTAACTTCAAACACTAGATCACATCATCGACAAAAGATAAAGTGATGAAGAAATATTAAGACACATGCACCTACATGAAAATCAATGATACAAAAGACATCACTCATAGGATCAATTCAAATCAGCAAAAGAAAGTTGACAGATGACTCCATCGCTCATCGCTATTTTGAAAATTAAGTTTTGGAAAGGATCCACGATGAGCGAGAGGAGAAAAATACAAAAGCACTAGGGAAATCAATTAGTGATGAGAGATCCCAACGATTAAATAGAACATTTGCATCACATATCTCTAATACAAAACTTAACATTCAAAACCCATCTGTGATACACAAAACATAGGAGATACTTCATATTACTCATCGCTATTTGAAAATTACAATCACACAACCATCTGCGATGAATTATGAAGAGAAGAACAAAATTTTGGAAGCCATTGTTGATAGCTAATTCTATACTCAAGGTTCAGGAGTCATTAGCGATAAGGGTATGTGCAGGATCATGATAGGCCAAAAAAGTGGCGATATGATGGGTATGTATAGGGTATGTGGCTAATGACTTTCTTTTTACCCAAAATTGATGAAACAAAAAGGGTTTTTAAAGAAGATTCTCAGCTTTCCACCAATATAAATTATGCTTTACTTTGAATTTGATAAATAATTACTATTCATTTTCTATTTGAATTACGACTAAAGTCTTGATTGATAGGCTAATTGAAAAACATATATAGCTCTCAAATGGTACCACATTTTTGAATCCAAAATATGCGTCACATTCTATGCTTCACATATTATAGGATTAAAAAAAAAATTCATAAAGTTTTGACCAAGTTAAGGTGGTCAGACTATAGTTTTTATATTTTTAAAAGTTTTAATAAAAATTTATAATTAATTATTTACTTGGAAAAAAATTACATAAAAATATGTATCACATCGGGACATGAGTCCTCTAATTATATTTAAAATATTTTAAAATAATATTATCATTTTATTGTGGTTAGGGTGGTCAGACTGACACCTACTTCTTATTTTTTCCCTGAAATTTAAGTACTACCGCATTGAAACTTCAAATTTTCACCAAATAGATTTTTTTAAAATAAACCTAGTAGCTTAGAAACTATATTAAATTTTCTATAGATACTATTCTTACATATTTTTGAAATAATATAGATAGCTTATTAAAAAATTTACGTCAAGTTGCCTGACTCTGATGTTTCTAAATTTTTATCACCACTTAAGGGCTTGTTTTTTCCATGATGATCCTACAAATAACCATAATGGAAAAATAAATGATATAAGAAGAGACAAGAGCATCTCCCATTACTGAATCATGTCAAGAGCTCCAAAAGCTATCCGCCATGAGCGAAAACAAAGAAATACCACTCATCTCTTATCGCCAATTTAAACATACCTTTTAGAAACTATCTACGATGAGAAACAAAGAGAGAGGGCCGAAGGGACTTAAGTGAAAACTTTTAAGCATGTTCCCACAAGTTGTTCTAATGAAGGGGACCATCCTAGGATGACATACGAAAAGGTCTTCACAAGATTTTAAGTCATAAAATACAAAGGATGTAAAGGCCATAAAGGCCTTTTTATTAAACCTTATATAAAAATAAGAAACACATACCTAGGCATGAGGGGCCGATTACTCCACAATCATCGGTGACATAAAAAGTTTTAATATGGCCAACAACAGGAAACAAAAGGTCAAAAAAAAATTAGAACCCTGACATAAAAGAAAACTTGAGGGCTAATTAAGGAAAGTTTCAAGATAACACAAAACCCTAAGCCTTAAGATACCAACCCAATATTCAAAATATAGCAAGATTTTGAGATGGAACATAAAAAAAATTCAAGTTCGATCAAGGTGCTCGATAACCAGGCTAGGTGGGCATTGGGTCCTCTCTTCTTCTTCTAGGATAATATTTTCTCGCATATAATATGATTTGCTCCTTATATATCTCTAGGAAAGCGTATTTAATTGCGAAATGATGTCTTCTTGTTTTGTTTGCATCCAACTCAAATAAGGATGCAATATAGGGAATACATTGTTATGGTATAGTACCATCTTGTAGCATGACACAATGGAAACTTGTTAGATATCACAATTGCTACTTTCCCTAGTGGAGTCGCCAAAAATCTATTAGCGAATGAATTGGCCTCTTAGAAAAGATTACTAACTTTGACTCTATTTAACCCTTAGTGCATTGGAGCCAATTGCTAACAACTCTTGAAATGTCGCAATTGCATGCACAACTTTCCTCTGAAGTAAAGAGGTACATCTCCCTTGTATGATCTATCTAATAATATGGTGGCTTTTAACCAGAAAGCGGTAAGGTGACAAATGCTAGTTCATAAAAATGATACTAACACAAAAGGAAAATTAGAAAGCCATAAATCAATAACACATACTGAAAAGACTTATGATTGCCATACTAGGAAATGATAAATTATACTGCAATAAATGTATGAAATAAAGTTTGTTTCACATATAAAATATGTGTCTATTACATGCTTGACACACATATCGATATGCTAAACACCACATTTAAATTCATAACACACATATTACAAACTATTGCAATATAAAATCAGCATAAATGAAATAGTGTTCCTTCTTGAAATGCAACATAGTGTATCTATGAAGATCAGACCCTCTATCCTTCTTCCTCATTCTAGATATAGTAGTGAATTTCCACCCTAAAACAATTACCAAAACCATTACTAAAATTAGTGACAATTCTTGTAATCGGACCGTCTTCTTGAAAATAGTTAAGAGGAAATGATCGACCAGAATAATTAAAGGGTATGTGCAGGATCATCATGGAAAAAACAAGCCCTTAAGTGGCAAAAAATTTAGAAAAATTAGAGTTAGGCTACTTGACGTAAAAATTTGAATAAGTTATCTATATTATTTCAAAAATATGTAAGAATAGAATCTATAGAAAACTGAATGTAGTTTCTAAACTACTAGGTTTAAAAAAAAAAAAAAATTTGGTGAAAATTTGAAATTTCATGCAATGTACTTAAATTTCAAGGAAAAAATTAAAAGTAGGTGTCTATCTCTCACCCTAACCACAATAAAATGATAATATTTTTTATAATATTTTAGATATAAGTAGAGGACTCATTCCCAATGTGATTATATTTTTGTAATTTTTCCAAGGAAATAATTAATTATGAATTTTTATTACAACTTTTAAAAAAATATAAAACCTCAAGATGTTTGACCACCTTAACTTGGTCAAAATTCCATGAAATTCAATTTTTTTTTTTTAATCCATAGTATGTGAAGCATAGAATGTAGCATGTTTTTGATTCAAAAATATGATACCATTTGAAAGCTATAGATGGGTATGTGCGGGGATCATGATAGGCCAAAAAGTGGCAATATAATGGTATGTATGTGGTGACTATTTTTACCCAAAATTGATGAAACTAAAAGGGTTTTAAAGGAGATTCTCAGTTTCCATCAATATAAATTATGCTTTATTTGAATTTAATAAGTAATTATTTTCTTTCAAATTACAACTAAAGTCTTGATTGATAGGTTGATTGAAAAACATCTATAACTTCAAATTCACATTTTTTGAATCCAAAACATGTGTCACATTCTATGCTTCACATACTATAGGATTAAAAAAAAACTTGAATTTCATGAAGTTTTGACCAAGTTAAGGTGGTCGCATACAAGTTTTTATATTTTTGAAAAGTTGTAACAAAAAATCATAATTTATTATTTACTTGGAAAAAATTACAAAAAAATATGCACATTGAGGCATGAGTACTCTACTTATATAAAATACTATAAAAAGTATTATCACTTTATTATGGTTACGGTGGTCCATTTACCTTACTTTCTTATTTTTTCCAAATTTAAGTACCAGCATTGAAAAATTCAAATTTTACACCAAATAGATTCTTTATTTTTAAATAAACCTAGTAGTTTAGAAACTATATTCAATTTGCTACAAATTCTATTCTTACATTTTTGAAATAATATAGATAACTTATTCAAATTTTACACAAGTTGCCTAACTCGATTTTTTTTTGAATTTTTTGCCACTTTAGGGCCCTGCTTTTTTCCATGATGATCCCTACATACCCGATGTTTTCAATTAGCCTATCAATTAGGACTTTAGTCATAATTTGAATAGAAAATTAATAATAATTACTTATTAAATTCAAAGTAAAGAATAATTTATATCAGTGGAAAGCTGAGAATCTCTTTTAAAAACCCTTTTTGTTTCATCAATTTTGGGTAAAAAAATAGTCATCAGCTACATACCCATCATATTGCCACTTTTTGGCCCATCATGATCCTGCACATACCCTAAACTAACAAATGAAATGACGTTGGGAAAGAAAGCTTGGATTTTCTTCACACCAACGACCACTAAATGATACATTCCATAGACATGCAATTAATGAATATTTAAGGAGACATAACATGATCACACGTGTATGTTGTCTAGTACGTAATGCAATTTAAAAATCATTCACATTAGCCATTAATCCAAATCAAGTTGTCATCTCATAAAATTGAAGAGAAATAGCCCAAATGTCTAACCAAACATCTATAAATTTAACCAGTGCCACCACACTTCACCATTCAGAAGCATCTAATATGGGGAGTGCTAAGAGTGATAGAGTAACAATGAATGATTTCATCATTTTAGAGGAGATCAAATGCAGTCCTCTATTCAGGCATCTATCTGACCAATTGAAAGAAGTTTTTTTAACAAAAAGTTAGATAGAAGAGGAAATTCTTCATAGCATTTTGGGTGAATCCTTTCTAAGCCAAGTGTACGTGCATAACACTACCATGTTGGAGTGTTTTGTGTACATTCTCATTAGGACTTCTAGTTATCATGATTGGGGCATGAGAGCGAAAGAGAATTTGGTGAGGCTAGAGTTTCATGATCATGTCAATGTATCCATTGCTGGGCTTAGTCACTATCCACAGATCAGGTTAGTGAGCGATGCCATCTGCATAGCATCGGCTCTTCAAAATAAGACCGTGGAAGAGGCCATAACTCTTCTTCGTGCAAGGGTTGTGAGGAATGACATGGGGATCTTTACCCACTTTCTGTAGTCGCATGAGAATCTACTATCTCATGCTCAAGCCAAACACCTTTAGATTGTGATAGAGGATGTTCAAGTGTTAATGTTTACCCTAAGTTGCATTTGAAAAAGAAAACCTTCTTTTCTGCTATTGATATCAACTTTTTGTAGTCGAATCGACAAATTTTGTAATGCCACTATGATGTATTTATACATACATATATATATATTATAAATAAAAATACCCTTTTTGATATCATAGTGTTCTTGTGTTAACTATTTTTGTTGTTTCCATTCATATTCAAATCCAATGGCTTTTGTTTCCTTTTCCTGTATACTGCATTGGTCATTCAAAAATGCATTCACTATTATTTTGTTAATCTTCTTGAAAAATGTTTCCTAGCAGTAGGGGTGGTTTGTAGAACTTAGCAAAAAACCACCCAAGTTTCAAATATTTCCTAAAATCTCGCCAAAAAGAAAAAATTACGAAACAATTCATCAACGATATTTTAAGTTGGCAATCTTTTAGTACAGATTACCTAAGATAATAAGGGCTAAATGGGCGGTAAGTTAAAATGTAACCATAAAACACCACCTATATTCAATGAACCATAAGGAAGTGGTAAAGTGGGAGGTTAGCAAAACTAGTGAACATATAGTGAAACATCACTTGGCCTAAAACTTTTTCAAAATTTGACTAAAGGAAAGGGAAACAAGGTAGCATTGAGGGGGATACCAAAATTAAGGGTAACAACTCTCTATTACAAACCTAATCTATTTAACACTTGCTCATATAATAAGAGAATCACCACTCAAGATGCTCAAATTTTCCTAAACACTCCTATGACATGTTAGAGTGAATAATTTATCTATTCACTATAGCTTAATTGTACTTAGGTTGATGAGGTTAGACAAAAAATTGTCTAACTAAATGTGCAACCTTTAGGCCTCTAGGGGTTACCTAGTTGTTTGGTAAACCTCATGTGTACCTTTTGAGATTGAAAAACTTTCCATCTCACCTCAAAGGTCACTTGTTTAGTCATTCAACACTTGTCATAAAAGTTGACGGCTTGACCAAAGAAGTTGTTGGTTTGAACATTCCAAGTGATCCAAAGGTTGACACCTATAGGACACTTTTCTACTTATTTTTGTCACATAATGGGGCACTTTTCAATCCACATGATAGGTGGATTTCCTCTTCCTTTCCTATTTAGGAAAGATCATATTATACATTTTAATCAAATCTTTTATCAATCTCTTTAATAATATAAATTAGGTTTATTGTGTGTAAGTGTTTTGGTGGAAGCACAAGGTTTTGAATGTTTTGATCTTGTTAGAAATCCTAACATGGTATAAGAATAATGCATGCAAAACCCTTCCAAAAATATTGTATCAAGACTAACTATAGTTCCATGCAAATTGATTTGTGAGTAAAAATGATGTCTATTTGAGTGCAATCTATAGTTTAGTGGAGGTGCATTTTCCTTGTCGCAAGTAGCAGCCATTTCATCTTTGAATGTGCATTAAAGATGATTTAGGAAAAAAAATGTAGTTGGTTCTGTGGAGGGTGAAGTGTTGATTTGCAAGAGAATCATTAGAGAAATCATTGGTAGGAAGGTAAGGTTCCATGGGGAAAACTCTTGAAAGAGGCATTTTGAACACTTCTAAAGGGAATGACCTACATCTGTTCTAAAATTTGTTGAAATTTTGTGATTTCAAGAAATCTTGTAGGTTATTCATAACCATTCTTAACCACTAGATTGTCATGCCTCTTTCAAGAGTTCTTGCATATGCTAATCGAACTACACATTCAAAAATTTAGTGAAGGGATATACTCTACATTTGCAGATATATATATTTACATATATGTGTAAATTTTTGGTTGAATGTTTAAGAGGACAACAACTATTATAAATATTTCTCACATTGAACATCATTGAAAAAAAATAGTGCCCGAAAAATTCTCACTTTCTCTACAAACCTCCATGCCTCTTGCATTTCCCTTCATTCGGGCTTAAGACTCACCCATCATTGCATGACAATTTGTTGAAAGAGGAATCTTGCAAAAAAAGAGCCTGGATCTCATTGATGACGTCTTCATATTTTTTCAAAGAGGCTCGTAGGTATTGATTTTTAGATTGATCAAGCTATTCAAAGGTTTCATCTACAAAAAGATGTTAGTGTAGAATATTCTACCTAAAATATTCTTCTAGATAATTTTGCTATTTGTTAGATTTTTAGGATAATGATTACTTAGTTGTGCAATATTGCATGTATTTGCATGCCTATTTTCTAGTTGGAAGTTTCCATTCTAGATGGCTCTTCTCATGCTTTATATATTGTACTCATTGTTAAGCAATTATCAAGCAAATAATCAATGCAATTATTAAGAGTTTATTTTTTCTTTTCAATTTGTGCAATTCAGTAATTTACAACTCTTCTAGAATTCATAAAATTCTCACATGGTATCAAAGCTTAGGCTATTTTGAGCACAAATTCATCTTATATTGTAGGGCTGGAAATCATGGAGGTAGATGTGAACATTCATTTGTGCATGCACTATTTATTTTTTGCATGCATTAGATTTGCATTTTCTTTTTGATCTCTACACATCATTTATGTTCTTGATTACTTTTCAATCAAATGTTGCTTCATAGATTCTAGAGTTGTGCTAGTTTGTGAGTTTTCAATTGCTCCTTAGCATCGGATCTGTTGTTTCTTTATTATGATTTTGACCTAAGTTTTTCAATGGCTCTAATACAGTTTCTAGCAAACAGAGTATATTTCCTTGCTTTTTGGATGAAGGATTCTAGTGTTGCTCCACAAGTGTGCTTCTAGTGCTTCTTTGTAGTAGATTATTTCATTATGCAAGGGGTCATATGGCTTCACTTTTCATCCTTTGTATGGATAGAGATTGATTGAATTTGTGATGGATATCATTATTGTGTCTTTAGGTTAGGATTTTTTCCCACTGGGTTTCTCCTTTCCTCTTTGTAATTGGGTACCTAACATGGCCTTGTAGCTGGGACCCATTCATGTTTTCATGTATCCATCCTTGCATTTTTTTCATATCTCTCTTCCGCCTAGATACACTTAATGGGGGGTGTTTGTAATGCCCTGCCGTGTGAACCCCAAAGGACAACAACACCACAATATTTTTTTTATTTTTTTTGAAAGTGAAACATTGCATAAGATGATGTACATTCTGAAAGACAATTATACATTTGCAAAGTCATCTAAGTCCTCCAGGGTGCATGAGATTGCCATTACGATTCATAAAATTTTATCAAAATGAAAGAGAGTAAATCCAAGCTTACATAATGATGACATTCAGCCATCCATGATTAAAAGAGAGGAAAACAATACATCATCTTATTTCAACTTAATTCATAGTTCAATGGTACAATTGAGGAGTATATTTCCACTTATATGACATAGCATGGATACAATAGTAAAATTACGTAATGCTTCCCTTATATCAACAAAAGAGTACATCAAGTACTAGAATAATACATCAATGAAGAATATGATACAAAATGAGGACCAATTTTCAACCAAGTGAGGCTCTGGAGACTCTACATCCGCTTCTGCATCACGAACACATCTTGGGAACCCAATGGGGTACATAGCACATTCCACCCGACCATGTGGACCCGAAGGCCCACCCCCTATGCTAGGAGATGACAAGAACGGATCCACATCCAAACAAGGTCAAGAAGAAAAGGCTAACTCAACACTGACATAAAGCAACATCAAACAAGTACAACTTCGCTTGTTTAGGAAACTCTCCCAAATAGTTCTGAAACAAGACTCACAACAACAAGGGTGTACCAAGCATAAAGGCCACAAAACGAATACATGTGTGAGGCACGAACCATCTCGCTCATAGTCATAACCAAAGGCAAGGAAAATCATGGAAAAAGGAACACCCATGACAGCTCAAGAAAAAAGAATACGATCAATGGATCACAAGGGTCTAATCATGAGAAAATGCAACACATGAGAGGTTTCCCATTGCCTCAGGAAGCCTAACAACCTACACCCATAACTTATCAAAAGGGAGTGACTTAAACATTTACGGGTTCCCAACTCATCCAAAATATGACTAAAAGAAAGTCGATGCATAAAGTCTCCTCAATCAGAAATAACACAAAAGGAGTACTCACAAAATGACTAAATAACTTTCATCACAAACATGATCACTTTGTAAGATAGAAATCATTTCACATTGAACAACAATCAAATCAAATTCATTCATGGGAGAACATTAAATCCCCTTTCCTAAAACTTATTACATAAACCCTAACTTTTCATGCTAAACCGTTTACATAATAATACTCAATGTTAATGATAACCTAAATCTAATTTTTGACTTCTTATAATAACCTATATATATATAAATAAATAATTTCTTAAAATATAACACATTCTTTACAAAGTCTTTAAAATAATCACTACCACTTATTGGTACCCCACTATAAGAATCATTTAACACCTCTATCTTAATTTTCATCACTTAACACAATTTAACAAACTCATGAGACCAATATTAATTCCAAACAAGGAACTTTTATAGAAGCCAAGTCAAGATACCCATTTGATTATATCAGTTCAATAGACTACTAAGTTTTATAGACATTCGTTGCACTTTTCAATTAGAAAATGAATCAATTTTCAACTTACATATTTTCCCAATTATTTGCCTACAATCACTTAAATTCACTAATGTAGAATGTATTCCTTCATTACATGGTGATATAATAAATAACTCTACTAATATCCCTCTTGTGAATAGTGAATTAAATTTAAGAAAAATAAATTAAAAATCACTCACATTTAATTGAAATTATTGATATAAATATTAAAATTTATTAACAAAAATATTATTATACCAACAAATATTATTATACTACTATTTTATGAATATGTTATTACCTTAATTATTAGATTATTAATAGTCAATAAACATTAACACTTTTATTAACTTCACTAACTTCACTAACATTTTCTTAACTATATTAATGAATTTACCAAAGAGTTTGGTTTACATTTTAGATTATCTTAAATTAATACAAGAGTCCACTTAATTTAACTATTTCCCCATTCTTAATTTCTTTATAAATTTATGCCATCTTATACCACTAATTTTGTCTTATGTGAAATTTAGGTACGGTGGGTATGTCTGCTCATACATAATTTTTTTTTATATGACCCCGTAAAAGAGAAAGTGGGATTTCGGTGAGTTAGGGGAGTTTTATGGGTGAATCCACTTGGTGATAAATTCATCCCAAGAATTTTGCACACATTCCATATCATTCAAGTGCTATGCAGAGGGGAGTGGGCGGTGGCAAGCACTTAACATATGCCTTCATTCACAACTGTAATATTCTCATAGCTAACACTTAGCCCATGTAACGTGCTGGATAAGGTAGTTGTAGCTTAACCAAGGAAAGTATCATTTATTTAAATAAATACTCACAATTATTGTTAAATGAATCTTTAGCACCAATATTATTATTAACACAATTTAACTCAAAACAACCAGCATTATAAACTCTTAATGCATTTAAAGTAGTTTTTTTTTTTTTTTTTTAACATGGTGCGAATCTAAACATCATTTAATAATAACATTTCCTTAAAATATTGGCGTAATAACTCATGCTTTTACCAATATTAATATTAAAATTCACATTACTGGAGAGTGTAAACTACAAATTGCGGATTTATAAACTTTGGTTTAATGTGGCCATTTTGAATCTTCTTAAATCCATGTATCAACTATAAAATAGTTGTCCATTTGCTGCGCAGATAGCGATGTCATGGGTTTAACTTTCACATTAAGAATGGAATTGTAAGACTTTAAAGTGGGATGTTGATTAAATGCTAATCAATTTATTTAATTAAACAATTCAGAATAACTAAGGAAAATGCTTTCTCCAACAACTGTTCCTATTTTTCTTAGCCATCCTTCATGTGGCACTTCTAAATTTATTTTGTACCTACCATAAATCCTATGCACCAACACTCCCTATTTGAACCCTAAAATATCATTATGTGTATTCTATTAAGTTTACCTTATATAGAAAAAAGAAAGAAGCAGCGACCAAACTCAACAAACAAAAGGATGATTATATGCACAGGAAACAGTGGGTTTTAAGAGAAGGCGTAACACTATTTTATGGTGACTGTTTGTTCTAATATTGTTTTCAATCTCATGCATTAAGCAGCGCTGCATTAGAAACAGGTTGACAATGAAAATAGGGAGATTATTTAAACCTCTACAACATTCTAATTTTAAATGCTGCAGAAGTGATAGGTTGCCAACAGAATCAGGAATGTTATTTAAACTCCTACAACCTTCTATTCTCAAGTGCTATTGCTATGACAGGCTATGGATGATATTAGGGGGATTATTTAAATTTATACACCCTCCATAGTTTCAGCACTGCCGCAGCTAGGCATGTGAACTGTTTGACAGAATAGCTCAAAGAAATGTGCACAAAATGGATTTTGCAAGGAAAATCTCAAAATATTTGAACCAATGAAGCACTCAGGAACACGTCCTAACATTGTAAGCTTTTCTTGTCCTCTAGGTACGAGCAGATAGGCAAGTCTAGAGGATGAGGGCTGCACATACTTCACACATCAGTCACCACTACAAGTATAGTTGATCATTAGGAGTGCAAGGTTGACCTTCTTAATGTGGGTAAAATCCATACATTACTTGTATGTTTTATTTTTCATCTAAGTCTGTTTTAAATTCATCTTCTTGTCATTAAAAGCATACACATAATTGGACATGAGTTCGATAAGCCTACAAACACCCCAGTCATGATCTTCACCATGATGATTTCTATTTTGAATAGCCTAGAATTATACTAAAAATTGTTAGTTTCAAGAGTTCTTCTCAACTCAATGAAAAGATTATTTCTAATCATACGATAGATTATATTTTCAGAACATGAATTTATTTATTTATTTTGTTTCTTCTTTTTACCAATGAAACTTGAAAGTATATTATTAAAATGCTCCTTCTACTAAAACAAGAGTTATCGACAACTTAAAACTACATCTGCTATCATGCATTCTTCACACAATCAACATATTGAGGCCATCGAGTTTGGAAAAATTACCATATGAGAAAAGTATTCATTCTGACCATTATTCAAATGTCAATCAGATGAATTAAGTAACTTCATCCTTAAATGAGAAATTTTACCTATTACTGTACCCTAATCGTAAAGAAAATGTAAAGGACCTTGAAGCACATCAACCCAACAAGTGCTCCAAGCTCTCCTAATTTTGCAACAGGGCCTTGCCAACTTCATGGATCATCTTTTGTGCATCAGACCATAAGTATGGGTTGAAATGAATAGCTTGATAAGCATTCAAGGCAGACTTATAAACAAAATGTGCAATCGCAGTCAAGGCACGAGAAATGTTTTAGTAGAGAGTGCCTGAAAGGGATGTGGTCTCATGGTTTGCAATGACTGCAAAATAAATAGCTCAAAGTTTTCCCCTTGGTAAAAAAAAACATCTCAATTGTTTCCTAGAATCAATAAAAGACATGTGATGATAACCTAAACTTCCTCCATGTGTCCTCCATGCCTCCCCTTTTCTTGCATGTTAAAACTACCATCTTTAATTCTTTTTGACAATCTTAGCTTATTTCTTAATCTCTTTCCTCCAAGTACAACATATGAGCTGTGCGATAGTTGCATTACTTGAATCTCCTTAATTTTACACCATTTTCAATGTCCTCACAATCATCCCATGTCCTAGATTTTGCCTCATTAATTCAAACCCATACTTAGGCAGTAAGGACCACCAACCAAGGTTGCCAGCTCAACTTCTAACTGAATATGACTGATATAAAAAAAATATTTATTTATTCATTTTTACTATTAATATTGTTGTCTTTAAGCTTAATGATAAAAACATATTATTCTCCTCCAAATATTTTAAATCCATAAAATAGAGTAAGGTTAATATTATCAATGTTAATGTGACTGAATATTAAAATTAATTTCACACTAAAATTTATTTCATCATCAAATGTGGAACTAGATAATTTAATTACCATTATATTTTTCACAGGTTCTTTTATACCCCTTTATTATTGGGATCACCTTTTTTGGGATGTTTACTTTAACTTGAGTAATTGTTATTATTGATTCAAGATAACTTCAAAATTATTAATAGAAAACCATAAGGAAAATTAAGAGAATTATTATTACTTCACTTTTAAAATATTATCACTTCACTTTAAAACTCACCATGATATTATAGTTGGATCTAAATGTAATAACCATAATTGTGTTAATAAAATTACCAATATTTTCATCCATATTCACCTATTATTATTAATTTTAGGTACCTATGAGAGTACTATGGTACTTACCCATGTAATACATATCTACAAGATCCCAATTTATCATAGTTTGATTAAGTAAGGGCTTAAAATTCCAATTTATCATAGTTGGTTTTCTAAGATTTATAGACTAAGGGCTTAATTTTGTTTCTTCATAGGTAGGAATTTTACTCTCACTGTTTAAATTAATAATCTGAATATATATAACATCTTTTCATCATGCATTTAATTATTATTTTACCCCCAATTAACTAAGTCGCGTTGTAATCAATTTAATTTAATTTAATTGATTAAATCAATGCTAGATATAATATTAGTTTATCACATAATTTCAAAAAGAAAATTCAACAATACAATAATGAACACAAAAAAAAACAAACAATTCAAATTAACCAAATGAACTCACTCAAGATCCAAAGACGGTCGAAACGGAGGGGCACTACAGTGTTAGTGTAGAATATTCTACCTAAAATATTCTTCTAGATAAGTTTTCTAGTTAGATTTTTAAGATAATGATTTCTTAGTTGTGCAATCTTGCATGTAGTTGCATGATTTTTTTCCAGTTGGTAGTTGCCATTCTAGATTCTCTTCAACATGCTTTATATATTGTACTCATTATTAAGTAATTATAAAGAAAATAACCAATGCAATTATTAAGAGTTTATTTTTTCTTTTCAATTTGTGCAATTTTGTAATTTGTAACTCTTCTAGAATTCTTGAAAATTCTCACAAAAGAGGAGACTAAAGATATAGAAAGGGTAGCACATTACCTTGGACACCAAATGGGTGTTCCTGGAAGATACTTTTGTATTGATTGGAGAGGCATATAAGCCTTTGAACAAGTGGATTGTTTGATGCAAAGTTATTCCCTATTCTATTATTGTTTTGCCTCCATTCAATCAAAGAAA
The DNA here is from genome assembly GCA_007258455.2 of Sequoia sempervirens. Taxonomy (NCBI): domain Eukaryota; kingdom Viridiplantae; phylum Streptophyta; class Pinopsida; order Cupressales; family Cupressaceae; genus Sequoia; species Sequoia sempervirens. Next base: position 185,174,618 of record VDFB02271358.1, on the reverse strand, counting down.
AATTCTAATAAATTTATAATATTTTGACATCCTTGTGTATCCTTTTTGCATTGAAAATGTTGGTGTTGTTGTTGGTGTTGATGTTGATGTTGATGTTGGGATCCTTGAAATGAATGTAACAACAATTGATAGAAGAAGTTTGGAAAGTATGATTTTTTTAATCTTTGTAGATTTACTTGAAATCTACCCTCAATTTCTAGTGGTCTCAGCTCCCATGTGTGGCCTTATTTTAGCAACATACTTCTCTAAATTCTCCAACACACTTGGAATAATAGCCCCTTTGACACCATCACTTGCAGGGATTTTTATCTTTCAAATACATATCCTTGCAATTACACTAATTGAGAGGTCATTTCATTTTTAAAGGAGAAATTTTAATAGCTTGCAAAAAGGGATATTTTTGTTTTGTTATAATTGACAAAGGGGGGTTTTCTCATTTTGTGATAACTTGAAAATGAGGGGGTCTTCTTTTGAATAATGTTGGGGTGATCCCACAATACCAGTTTACAATTTTTGGCCAAACTGGACACTAAAATAATTTTTTCTAACTAAATCTTCACTTTCGGGCACCTATATTAGACACCTATAGTGGCTAAACCGTGAGTAATTTGAAGATGATGTAAACTAGAGTTTTGTGACATTTTTTTTGTAGATTCTAAATATATTTTTTTCAAAATTTTTGGAATCAAATTTCATTTCTTTTTCCATCTCCCTCGAAATCTAGTTTTTTTCAGAAAACAACATTTTTAAAGAGTGACGCTCATCGTATAATGCATAACTTTCTTTCCATGAAGGATAAAATTCTATTTTCTTTTTAATTTAGATTTTTAAGTATGATATCTAGTGCTTCCAATTGGTTAGATAATGTTTTATTGAATATTTATTCCTTAATCAAGTTTCAAAGTCAAACTAATCACAATTCAAACATAGGTAGACCATATAACGTGTAAATTTTTTTGTATGTATCAAAATTCAAATTTTTTTTGTTGGATCAAGGACTTCAGTATCTAGTGCACTCATATTTTTTTTTTTTTTTTATAATCTTCTATTTTTCCACGTGTAGAATAGAGAGTTTGATTTTTGGTGAAAAACCTATGCTTAATAAAACTAAAAAAGAAAATATATAATAAAACCAAATCATATTAAAATTATATTCGTTGGATAGCTCATTCTAAGGAATACCATCATCCAATTGGGTTCATAAATTATCCTCCATTTTCATCCTCAACTCAAGCTTTGAATTGCAAAATTTTGGACTTTTTTGGTGCCTAAGGGGAGAAGGGGGGAAAGGGTGGTTCGAGTGAACTAGTGTTTGGGCGAACCTCAAAAAAATGTTCGATCGATTATGGGTTCAGTTGAACCATAGTTCGTTTGAACCATTTAAAAATAATATAAAAAATAGATTAGCGGGCTAGTTCGAGTGGACTATTAACTGACGTTCACTCGAACCCCCTGCCACGAATCCATTTTATTTTAATTTTTTTACATGTTTCCAATAGTTTTATTTTATAATATATAATATTAATTATATACTTTTTAATCTCTACAGTATAAAATATATCTATATAATAGTTATTAATAATATATAAATCATATATATTATTAATAATTATAAATAATATACTATATACAGTTTATATATTATAAATAATTACAATAAATATTATAATATCAATATACTTCTGAATTAAATACATTAAAAAATATATTGTGTAAATAAATATAAAATTATAAATAAAAATAAATAAAAATAAAAATAAAAATAATAATACATTATAATTTATAAAAAATAAAATATTTAGTTTAAATATTAAATGTTTAGTTTAAACATAATATTTTTCAAATATTATTTTCCCTCATCAATAGTGAGGTAGTGCTTGTTCGCCATATAATTAAAATATGCAATTTATTGAGAAAGGTCATCAACAAACAAGACTTTGACATAGGAATCGTAAATATCATTTTATAGTTTTATGATAACTAATTAATGAATGACATGCTATGAACGATGGGAATGAGAAAAGACCAACAAGTAAAATATCAGGATATGGAGAGAGAGACAAAGAGATAGGTAAATAGAGATGGTGAGAGGGAGAGAGAAATAGGGGAAGATAGAGAAAGGGAGAAATAAGTAGGGGGAGATAGAGATATATGGGAAGAGAAAGGGAGAGAAAGGGTTAAGGGTAGATGGGAGAGAGATAGAGGGAGTGAGTGAGAGAGAGAGACCTGAGAGAGGGAGAGGGGGTATGAGGGAGAGACTTGAGAGAGAGAGGTGGATGGAGTGGGAGAGAGATAGAGGGTATAGGGTTAAGAGTAGAGGGTAGAGGGTTTAAGGGTTTATGGTTTAGGGTAGAGGGCATAGGTTTTAAGGGTGTAAGGGTAGAGTGTAGAGGATAAAGGGTTTTAGGGTGCAGGGTAGAGGGTTTAAGGGTTTAAGGATTAAGGGTAGAGGGTAGAGGGCAGAGGGGAGAGAGATAGGAGTGAGAGAGAGAGAGAGAGAGAGAGAGAGAGAGAGAGAGAGAGAGAGAGAGAGAGAGAGAGAGAGGGGGAGAGGAAGAGAGGGAGAGAGGAAAGAGAATTATGAGGTGCTTGGAGGAGGTCGAGAGAGGGAGGAGAAGTTGGGAGAGAGAGGGGTGTGGAGAGAGATAGAGTATAGGGGTACAAGGGTTTAGGGTTTAAGGTTAGGGTAGAAGAGAGAGAGGGAGAAAGTGGGAGATAGATAGAGGAGTAGAGGTTTAAGGTTAAGGATCTTTAGAGGTTTTAGGGTTAAGGATAGAGGTAGATGGGGAGCTCTAGATAGGGTAAGGTGAGTGAGTGGAGAGAACTAGAGAGGAGAGGGTTGGAGGAGAGACAGAGAGAGAGAGAGAGAAGAGAGAGAGAGAGAGAGAGAGAGAGAGAGAGAGAGAGAGAGAGAGAGAGAGAGAGAGAGAGAGAGAGAGAGAGAGAGAGAGAGAGAGAGAGAGAGAAGAGTGGGAGAGAGATAGGGAGGGTTTAAAAGTAGATAGTTTAAGGGTTAAGGGTTTAGGGTTAAGGTTAGGCCGAGAGACCTAAGAGAGGAGAGGGGTAGGAGGGAGAAGACTTGAGAGAGAGAGGAGGGAGTGGGATAGAGATAAATGGTATAGGGTTAAGAGTAGAGGGTAGAGGGTTTAGTTGTTTAGGGTTTAAGGGTTAGGGTTAAGGGTAGAGGGGAGATCGAGATAGGATTGAGTGAGTAAGAGAGAGAGACCAAGGAGAGAGGGAGAGGGGTTAGGAGGGAGAGACTTGAGAGAGAGAGAGAGAGAGGTTTAAGAGTTTAGGTTTTAAGGGCTAAGCATTTAGGGTTAAGGGTAGAGGGGAGAGAGATAAAGGGAGTTAGTGAGAGAGGGGGTAGGAGGTATTGGAATTATAAAATTTTAATAAATTTATAGTGATTTACACTCATAAGTTTCCCAAAAGAAGCCCATATCTTGAATACAAAATTGATATAGTATCCTCAGCACATTATGACTACCAATGATCAAATAGTCTTGACCATTTGATACCATAAATTTCCTCCAATCCCAAGCATTTGAATATATAAGTCATATCAGCAAGAGATGAAGCAGGTCTCTCCAATTCATAAATCATTATATTCTTATACATATTTTCTAGTATATTGGAAAGAGGTCAGGAATGTCACACTGATCAAATTTCATAAGAAGATGAGCATAGGGATGATACAGTTCATCAGCAAGACAATCACCATTTGGGGTGGGATCAAGAAGTCATATCGAGCATATATGTCTTACCGATGAAATACCATCAGCAAGATATCTTTCATGTCTCAGCGATCAAGTACGAAGAAGTGTATCAGCAAGACAAAAGGCTATTGGGGTAAGTTCAAAATGTCCCACCGACTCTCCATATCATTCTGATAGGATTACATCACCAAGAGTCTTGGTGATATACCTAAGATCAAAGGAATGAGCATTGGGGAGACTCATAATGTTTGGAAAACTGTTGAATGTCTTAGTGATACATGATCTCTTGCCGATGAAGATATGAATGGATCAAAGTGATCATCAGGGTGACTCTTGACGATATTTACATGGATCAAAAGGATAGGTTATGTGTTATCAGTCAAAAATATGTAATGTCTCCTCGACCAACAGGGTGTTCAATGAACGTTGGCTAAACCCAAATAAAAAGGATCGCCCAGAGTTTGAATTGTCTTGTTGATAAATTTTTTTTGATGTGACAGTGGGAAATTCAAAAATTAGCTACACTCATGTTTGAAGCTAAGGCATTAATGGCGACACTACCACCCAATGCATTGATAATTCCTTGAATTGAATAGGATTAATTGAAGGAAAATTTTGTATAATTGGCAGCATGAGAGTGGACGAAGGGCCCAAGGATTGTATAGTCGAAGATTTTTCAAACAAATTTGTAAGTTCTTTGCAATTGAATTTTTGATTTTGTGATTTATGAAGAGTAAAATGGAAGGTACGAGCTCAAGAAAAGAAAAAAGTAGGAAATAGAGTGAGAGTAGTTACCCTAGAGGGAAGAATCAAAAGATTGAAACCAAAAAAAGAGCCTAGGATAACTAAGAGAAACTTAAACCAAGACTTAATTGATCGATTGCCCAGCTCGGGTCCTTAGGCTAGGTGCTCTACGCAACTTTTGGTTGAAGTAGAAAAATTGGAGGATAAGTGCAAGCATATAGGAGATATAGGGACCCCGATTATGGTATATGATTTTTTTATCTTTCTTTACCATGAAAGGAATCTGTATGAACCAGTGTGTAACCCTTGGAAATTTAACCTAGGAAAACTAGTATGCCCAAATTTCTTTATAAACGTAGAGTTTGTAAAAATGTTAGTTTTTCATTATGACTCGAAGCTCACAGCTATTTGTGATCCATCAGGAAAACCATTTATACACATATCAAAGGCTACAATCTATGAAGTATTTAACCTAGAAGCGGTATGTAAATAAAAAATTGTACATGAGGAGCTGGAAAGAGAAGTCTGGAGGATGGATACTAGATACAAGGGTTCGAGGTTACCATTGCACAGAATTAAGAAGGATGGAAACTCAAGTCCATTGGAAGATAGTGATGGCCCCCATTTCATGTTGACCTATTTGAGCCATACCTAAAATATACTTACTTTTTAGGATGCTAGGTGTTGGGGATGGAGGCCCCTGAATACATGTCAATTGTCCCAATGGTAGTTGCAACAGATGTCCAGTGCCATAACTCTCGACCTTCTGATTATGCCTCACATATTTTCAAATAGCTTGATGTAGGATTGATGGCAATAAAGAAAGGTTCTCCATTTTTTCAATTGAAGCATTATCCAATCCTTATGCATATGGTACTTTACTATGGAAAAGAGTTGAAGATGTGGCCTGAAAAGCTAATGGTTTCACAATTGGATAAGGAGGGAGGATTATTACCACTACAACTTTGGAATGGCATCTGGGACATCAAAATTTCTAATTCTTTCTTTATACATTTTGAAGAATGTTTTGTTCAAAACCACTATATAAATTGTATAATCACCCATGTGAGTATTCGTTGTCTAATTAAATAAAAAGTTTTCCCAAGCCAAAGGACTTCTATGGACCTGTTAATCATAATTGGGGTGATTGGTATTGCTTGGAAGGTGCAACTATAATCAGAATATATGGGTTTGAAGACACACCCTTTATCCTTCCCAAAACAATGCCTGATAGGATTGCTTATCTGGAGATTGTTAGGAAGTTGGATTACTCAGATGTGATGAACCTAAGTTCTTTTGGAAAGCAATCATTTATGCCTAGTACACTGTGTTTTGGTGAATTCACTATATTATCAAGAGATGGCTATGATATGGTTCTCAATAAATTGTTACCATACAATATGAAGAAAGGTCCACCATGGAAAGGATTTGACCTAGAGGGGTACATCATTTTTTCTAGGAAAACAATGAACTTGGGCAGGTATGATCATATACCATATCCATATGATGATTTGATCAAGAATTTGGAGCAGGAGGAAGCAGAAAGAGTGGTTGATGAATACAACAGAAGATTTCTAGATGTGGGGATGTTGTCTTCATGAGAGAGACATCTGGTGATGATAGGCCTCATTGCACAAATAATAAAATTTCCAGATCAAGAACTCAAGCCTACAAATGTCCTCCTAGGGAAACAAATTTTGAAGAGAATTTAGATACAGATGCAATGTAGAATGCATACAGATCATTGGTAGCTAATGATGAATTTGTTAAAACTCTAGCGTTTAAAGCCTTATTATATAAGTAGAAAGGAAAAATAATAATGGAATTAGTCAGAAATATAAAACCAACTAATGAAGGGAATTTTTTGGATAGTTTAGGGACAAGTGTGGATAAAGAAATGGAAGAAATGACCCCAGAAAAGGAAATAAAATTGCTAGAAAATGTAGGTGTAATGATTTTTCCTGGCCTAGATTTGAATTATGTTTTAGTTTTTGATAGTTTTTTGAAGAATAGTAATGCCACATATAAGCCCACCCCTGAAGGTGTGACACAAATATACACAGGATGTAGGTATAATCCAGATGAATGATCACTCATGATTTGGGCCCTATATCCACCATACAAGAAATCTATTGTAATTGATATTGAGAAAGCTTTTGGGCATGTAATGACATTAAAATTTGGAAAGGTTAATCCCATAACTACAACAGATATTAGCATCAATATTTCCAAGTTGAATAAGGCTCAAATCTAGATGTTGGCCAAGGAGAAGGAAATGTACAAAGCTAATAATGAAATATTACTCAGGGAAAATGATCACCTGAAAGATATGATGTGGATTACCCTAGGATCCACTTAACAGTTGACACAAGGTGAGAGCTCTCATGCAAGAGACTAGTGGAAAGGACCAAATACATACTCATAGGGTAAATATGAAGCACTTACTGCAATGATAAAGAAGAAGCAAGCCAGCTTGATGACTTGGTTAAGTAAACTTTGGGGAACACATTCAAAAAATTATGCTGGAGAGCAAGAACATAGGTGGATTGATGAGAGAATCCAAGAGAAGTTCCAAGAGATAAATAGAAGAGATATTCCAGATAATGTGGTTGTTGATACTGCCAACCATTTCATAAGAAAGCATAGAGACTTCTGTGAAGAATTATAGGGGGATGAACAAGGGTTGATCAATTCAACAAAAAAGGGATTACCAATGCTATTCGGGGACAAAGGAGAATTGAAATAAAAGGACAAGTGGATCAAGGAATGTGAGTCAATGCTACAAACAATTCTAGAGATGGCTATAGGAAATAATTCGACACTAGACGAGGCTTGTGAGCAGAATGAAGGAATGGTGATAAAGATAGCAATTTGAAATGTGCTAGGAGACGTTGATAGACATGAGTGACTCAATTACTTGGATCATTTGAAAAAATTCCATTTATGGATAAATAGAGCCTAATTTCTAGTTTGTTATTGTTGTTAAGAAAAGAAAATTCTAAACGGATGTTTGCTTTCACGATTTTGTTGTATTTATGTCTATTTTATATTGTCAAAAACATATAGGCAGATAGGAGAAAGAGACAGTAGATAATTTGCAATGATGTTTTCATCTAAAAAGACTCAGATGCATGTATGAATTTTGATGAAGTTAATGAAGATGTCTGAATTTGTGGCTTAATCTTGGTATCAGCTATTTGTTGGAATTATACAGTTATTTGGTTATCTCCATTTTAGTACTTTTCTATTGCTTAAATTGATACATCAAGCATATATTCAGTTTATCAATACACATTTGTTGTATTTTTGTGATGTGATTATTTGGTTCTTTCAAGCAAAGATTAAATCCTTCTAATCAATCACAGTAACTGGGGAGTATTAATTGGATCGGTAAGAAAAATCGCATAACTAGGGTTGTCATTTTGTCTCAAGTAGAGTTTGTCAATCAATTATTTGCAAGTTTATACAAGTTCTAAAATACATTTGTGTGCCAAATAGTTTGAATTATTACCATCATATATTACACTTTTCTAGATCTTCATTAGACTCCATATATCGAACAAGGCACTGCTCTCACATTATTTCATCTTTTAGTTCATCCAATTTATTTTTTACATTTGTTAACATATTTTCTAATATTACTCAGACAATTTATGTTAGATTAGGATTACATTTGTTCACTGTAAGATTGCAATTGTGAATAGATTGCAGCAGTAACAAAATCACATCATTTAAGTATGCCCAGTTCACATAGGTAGACCCAACTAAGTTTAGCAACACCTGAAGAGAAGGTCTAAACTATTTGGCCTTGTATGTTACCCTAAAACGTACAAATATTTTGGTAGCCTCTTGAGGTATTTTTCCTACATTTTTGAGATCTAAAAAATTGGTGAATCTGTTGGGGAGTCATCTCAGAGTCAAGGCCTTCTAGTCATAGAGTCAAAAATCCTATACAGACTCCGACAGAAATAAGAAGTAACAACCTTTTCTCACTTTTAAGAAAGTGAGTGGTGACTCTGAAAAAAAAAAAGTATACATTAGAACATTACAACAATTCAAAATGCATGGTAGAAGGTTTCAACAGAAAGGAGGACCTACTGGCAATAGTAAATGGCCACATAAGGATGATAAGGGTAAGAAGGTATCTAATGATATGTGCATAACATAAAAGGAAAAAGCATCAAAACCGCACTGTGAGACATATGATTTCTATGATACATGGAGAGATAGTTCAGGTGGAGAACCTTGTACTCCTAAAGAAAGAAGAAATCTTTTTATAATCCACAAAACAAGCAGAATTCAATGCTAAACTTGAGGCTAAAAGAGTCAAGAATCAGCAAGAATATGATAAAAGAATGGAAGGTAACCAAAATGATCCCACTAATAATGTAGCCCCTCAAGAAAGTTATGAGTTCTTGACTCAGGAAGAACTAGGGGCACACTTGGAATTTGAGATACAAGAAGTGGAGAGAGAAAAAGAAGAACATGAACATAAGAGGCTCCAAATGATAAAGGAACTCCAAGACTTAAAATTATAGAAAGATCAAATTAATGCTCAGACCACTAATCTTTCCAAATATATACCACCTGATAGGAAAGGAAACAATAATGCAGGACCTTCAAATCCACCAAAAGCTCCTCATAATCAAATAGGAAATCAATACAAATAGCCAAATCTTCCACCGCACAACCCATCACAACACCCAAATGCCCAACCACCTCATGGTCAACAATATGTGCCACCTCCTCATACACAATACAATAATCCATTGTACCAATATCAACACCCTCATAACCCACCCCCACAACAATACACAACAATGATTAGACAATTTGATTTAACGATATTTCAATTATATCCTTACCCTATGGATAACAGTTGGAGAGCTCTTGTCCCAAAATTCATAGGGAGTAGTGCAATTACTATTTAGGAACATTTAAGGAGTTTTAATGCTTTTATCCAAGATTTGGATATGCAATATGAAGATATGCATATGAGGTTTTTTATGATGTCACTCACTGAAGAAGCTAGGGATTTGTTTAACAGTTTACCAATAGCCTCTATTGATTCCATTCAAGAATTTCAAGATCAATTTCTTAAACAGTATGGGAACCAGTGTGCACCAGAATTTTCTTTTCATGAATTAGTGGGAATCCAAAAGAATCAAAATGAGTCAATTTATGATTTTAACTGAAGGTTCAATAAGTTGCAAAACAAGATACCACCTGGGTCAAAATTGGAAGACCCTGCAACATTGAGTATTTATCTGAAAGCATTTGATCCAAAAATAGGATATGAATTGAGGAATAGGTTTCCCAAAGATTTAGCTAAAGCTCAGAAAGTAGCACTGACCATTGAAAACAATAGAAAAGTTGTTGGGATGGTCAGTAAGAGAGACAATCCTAGGGTTCCTTAGCAAATCAATAATCATCAGTATAGGTAGGAGAACCATACAGAAATGAAAGGCCGAGGCTACATGACATGCCTTACAATAAAAACTGGAAAGATGGAAAACCTATAACAGATAGACCTAGAAACAAAGAAACTCTCGACCCATTGAAGAAGAGAGGAGCGTATATGGTCAACAATAATCTTTGGTGTGAAATTTGTGATGGAACACATTCCCCAAATTACTGTGTTGTAGCTCAGAAAATACAAGAAGAAGAAATGCTAGTGGATAATGGTGGAGAAGATCATACAGTATATTTAACCTCCAATACCTTTCACCTTGTTGAGGAGAAATATTCATCTTCAGAAGAAGAAGGTTATGAGTATGATATGAATCACTAGAAATAAAACATTCACATGGTAGAACAATAGGTTTTTTCTAATTCTGAAGAAAATAATGAAGAACAACATCCTACTGATACACCTACTCAATGTAATATAAGAAGATAAACTAAAGAGGAAATTAAAAGGTTAACCATTGTTGTAGTTGAACAAGAAAAAAGCAAGTATTGGATAAGAAATAGAACAATGAATGAAAAGGAAGGTGTCCCAAGAGGAATATTCATGAAGGACAAAGAGATAACACAAGGAGTTTTGAAGAAGACAAAAAATAAATATGATAAGAAGGAACAAAATATTGCCCAAAAAGAAGAAAGTAGAGAATTACATAAAGAAAAATAGAAAATTGATCAAACAAATAAAAAGGAAAGGGAGGAAACAAAGGAGAAACGGTTGAGAAAAAAAAATTGATCAAAATAGAACGATCTTCTTTTGATTTCACTCAGGCTTTATCTTAGGTAAAAATGTTTGTCCCATTGCTTGAAATGATGAAAATTAAGGAGTATCGAGATAGTGCTATCCAATTGATATCTAATGAAAATGATAAAAACACAAGTACTGAGAATAAAGTGGTTAATAGGGCTGGAAATAAGCAAGAAAAGGTGAACATTCCTGAGGTATGTCTAGGGGATACACTAATAAATGCTCCACAAATTGACCCATTCTTCACTACATTGCTTATAAATAACAAACTAGTGAGGAACTATATGATAGATTCTGGTGCTGCAATTAATAGTATGCCAATGGTTATTATGAAACAACTTGGTATGTGGCTGGATACCAATGGTGGAAAATTTTATGCAATGGACAGCAGACCTATTCCAGTAGTGGGTGTGATGAAGGATGTTGAAGTAAAATTGGTTGTTTATCCTCAAGCAACCTATAATATAGATATAACTATGATTGATACTCCTCCTCAATTTGGAATGCTTCTATCATGACAATGGACGAAAGAAGTTGGGGGAAAATGTGTAATTCGACTTATCTTATGCAACAATACTAGTGAATGGTCAAGAAGTCAAGTTGTAGAGGGAGCCAAGGGTGAGTCAAATTGTAGACTATGTGCCTCAGGATCAATTAAATTAATTTTGTGATGTAGATCTTAGGAGTTTCAAGATAGAACCAATCCAACTTGAACTAGTCAATGTTCATCCAATTGATAAACATGTCTCTGAAAATCATGATGGTGTATGGAAGATGTACTTCAATGAAGCATGCAACCAAGAGGGTAATGGAGTAGGGATAGTCTTTATTTCTCCTGAAGGGACTACATTCAAATATTCATTTCTGCTGACATTTGAATGTACAAACAATATAGCAGAGTAGGAAGTTTTGCTAACAGGTTTGAACATGGTTGTTAAACATAAGATCAAATTGCTAGTTGTTTTAGGGGATTATGAGCTAGTTGTTTCACAAGTTAAGTCAAAATATGTTGTGAAACACAAAATAATGAAGCAATATTAGAATGTTGTAGTGGACACAATTGAATTATTTGATTTTTTCTCCATTGAATGGATAGACGAGTCAAAAAACATAATGGCAGATTTTTTAGCTAATGTGGCATTGAGAAGAGATGATATTACACTGGCTAGAGTATCTCATGTTGAATTCAAAACAAGACCTGCTATTCCTAACAACATATACAACTGGCAATTTTTCAATGATGATGTTGACCTTCTTAAATTTCTTCATTGCATAGATCAATATGAGGTGTAGGAGATTGACTTCAATGATTTTGTAAAGGAAGTAGATCAAAAGCAGACTATGTTTGGGAAAGAGGTATTGTAGCTTAAAACTAATAATCTTCGCAAATGGCTAGTGGCATTGGAAAGAGTATATGATGGAAATGATCAATCCCTCATCAAGCAAACACCAATCAAAAAGGAGGATATTGAGGAAATCAATCTAGGGACTGAGTTAGCATCAAAGAAGGTTTATATTGGCAAGAAAATAAGCCCAAAAAATAGAAGAATGTTGATTACATTATTGAGAAAGTACAAGAACGTGTTTGCATGGTCCTATGAGGATGTCAAGGCATATAGGGAGGATTTATTTCAACATGAGATCCCACTAAAACCAGATGCAAAACCATTCAAACATAAGCAAAGGACCATTAACCCAACTTTGGAACCAAAAATACAGAAGAAACTGGCAAAGATCAGAGATGGAGGCATTACCAAGCCCATTAGGCATTCAACATGGGTTTCAAACTTGGTTCCTGTATGAAAGAAGAACAGTGATATCAAATTGTGTGTGCACTTCAGGAATTTAAATGTTGCTTCTCTCAAAGACAATTACCCTCTTCCTAATATGGAAGCTATACTGTATAAGGTGATAGGGTGTGAGTTGTTATCAATGATCGATGGATTCTATTGCTACAATCAAGTCAAATTCAAGGAATCTAGGTAGTACAAGACATCTTTTACCACCCCTTGGGGGACATATGTTTATGTGAGAATGACATTTGGTCTCACAAATGTAGGGGTGACCTTCCAAAGAGCTATGGACATGGCGTTTGTAGATCCGATCAATGCTATAATGATAGTGTATCAAGATGACCTCACTGCTTATTCAAAGAAGGCTAAAGATCATGTGGAGCACTTGGAGAAGATATTCATCAAAGCTTTGGAATATGGTATTAGTCTTAATCCTAAAAAATGTCATTTTGTTGTTATAGAGGGTAAAATTTTAGGGAATATAGTATCAAAAGAGGGAATTAGGATAGATCCTGAAAGGGTAGAAGATATAGATAAAATTCCTATCCATAAGGCTATCAAGGCCATTCAATCATTTTTTGGGAAAAATAACTTTGTTAGGAGATTTGTGTCCAACTTTGTTGAGATTGTCAAGCCCATCTCTAAAATGTTGAAAAATGGAGAAAAGATAGGCTGTATTGCAAAATCCTTAGAATATTTTATATCCATCAAAAAGGCCATTAAAGAAGCCCCTATCCTAAATTCACCTAATTTTTCCAAACCCTTTCAAATATTTTCATTTGCCTCATTCCATACTATAGAATTCGTCATGTTACAGAAGAATGATGAAGGTCATGAGCAGCCCATATATTTTTCAGTAAGTCACTGTAGGGGTCTGAGTTGAAGTATGACATTATGGAAAAGCAAGATTTTGCATTGTTCAAAGCAACAAAGGCTTTCAAACCATATCTTTTTGGAGCCAAAGTGATTTCCTATGTCCCACATGCAGCTGTAAAAGATATTTTGGTGTAGATAGAGGTAACGGGTAAGAGATGCAGATGGATTAATAAGATCCAAGAGTTTGATATGGAGGTTCAGATTACCAAGTTAGTAAGGGGACTAGGTCTGGCCAAGTTGATGGCAGAGATGAACATTGAAGCAAATCAAATTTGTAGTATAGAAGATGAAGAAAATACAGTTGCAAGTATTTAGCATTCTTCTTAGTACACAGATATTATGTATTACCTTAGACACATGAAATGTCTTGAGAGATTAAATGATAACCAAAGGATAGCTTTGAAGTTGCAAGCATCTAAGTATGTATTAATATAGGGTGATTTTTTTTTGGAAAAATAGGGATGGGATATTGTTGTTGTGTCTTGATGAATCATAGGCTAGACAAGTCTTGAGGGAAATACATGAAGGATTGTGTGGAGGTCACTACTCTACCAAAACAACTGCACACAAAATTCTTAGAGCAAGCTATTACTGGCCTAATATATTTAATGACTATTTTTTAGTATGTAAGAAGATGTGAAGCTTGCTAGAAGTTCTCAGGGAGGATGAAATATCAGGGAGCCTTGTCACTCAAACCATTGCAGGTAGAAGCATTGTTTCATCAATGGGGAATTGACTTTATTGGAGAAATATAGGAGAAATCTAGTGGAGGGCGCAAGTGGATTTTGGTAGCCACTGATTATTTTACTAAATGAGTAGAGGTAATCCCAACCAAACAAGCAACAAGTAAAGTAGTAATCAATTTTTTAATGGAAAACATCATCACAAGGTTTGGAACACCAGTAAGATTGATTGCAGAAAATGGGATGTGCTTTAGATTTGATGATTTTAAAGATTTTTGCAGTACATATGGAATCACTATTTCTTATGTAGCTCCTTACCATCAACAAGAAAATGGTTAGGCAGAGTCTAGCAATAAAATTCTTCTAAAGATCATAAGGAGGATGCTAGGTGGGAACAAAAAAGCATGGGATTCAAAGTTGAAGACAACTATGTGGGCAGATAGGATCACTGTGAAAAAGGCAATTGGAAAATCTTTGTTTGAATTGGTATATGGAACACAAGCTAGGATGCCATTACAAAACTTGTTACCAGCTTACAAATTTATTCTTTAGGAAGATATAGACATTCTAGAACTAATGGAGGAAAGAATGGATAATCTTGTAGAACTTTATGGGATAAGGAGAGTGGCTCACAACTAGAATGTGAAGTTGTAGTCATAGATGAAATATCTATTTGATAGGAAAGCAAAAGATAGAAAATTTAAACAGGATGATCTGGTGCTAATGTGGAATTCTAGGTTTCAGGAGAAGGGAAAGCATGGTAAATTTGAAACCTTATGGTTAGGGACCTTTCTTGTCACTGGAAAAAGAAGAGAAGAATCATATTACTTGCATAACATGTCTGGTGAAGAACAAGAGTTGCTTGTACATGGGCAATTCCTACAACATTTTTTCTCTTAAAAAAAGGCACAGATGATTGAGGGTTGTCATTGCATGGACAACTCCTAAAAAAACCCTTAAAATAATTTTTCTCCATGCATAGTAGTTTAGGGAATAAAAAGGAATGGGAATTTCTAGTACATGAACAATCCTAGAATTCCTTCATCTAAAAATAAAAATTATTTACATGTATAGTAGTATAGTGTCATTTCCATATCATTCCATCTCCATATCCATTTCTTCCATCCTTTTCACAAATTAATTTTCATGACCCATGGAGTCTAGTATGCTCTTCCAAAGATCTGAATCCTAGCAAATGATCTCACAATCATTCATCCCCAGACGAAGCCACTGTTGGAATTATAAAACTTTAAAAAATTTATAGTGATTTACACTCATAAGTTTTCCAAAAGAAGCCCATATCTTGAATCCAAAATTGATATAATATCCTTAACACATCATTACTCCCAATGATCACATAGTCTTGACCATTTGATACCATAAATTTCCTCAAAGCCCAAGCATTTGAATAAATAAGTCATATCGGAAAGAGATGAAGCAAGTCTCTTTGATTCATAAATCATTGTATTCTTATACATATTTTCTAGCATATTGGAAAGAGGTCAGAAATGTCACACTGATCAAATTTCATAAGAAGATGCACATCAGGATGATACAATTCACATTCACACTGATGAAGAAGTTCATCGGCAAGACAAGCACCATCAGGGTGAGATAAAGAAGTCATATCGAGCATATATATCTTAATGATGAAATACCATCGGCAAGAAATATTTCATGTCTCAGCAATCAAGTATGAAGAAGCGTATTGGTAAGACAAAAGGCTATAGGGGTAAGTTTGAAATGTCCCCTTGACTCTCCATGTCATGTCGATAGGATTACATCAGCAAGAGTCTTG
This sequence comes from Sequoia sempervirens, assembly GCA_007258455.2. NCBI lineage: Eukaryota > Viridiplantae > Streptophyta > Pinopsida > Cupressales > Cupressaceae > Sequoia > Sequoia sempervirens. The sequence continues at coordinate 185,158,794 of VDFB02271358.1, read as the reverse complement.
GTGATATACTTAAGATCAAAGGAATGAGCATCGTGGAGACTCATAACATTGGGAAAATTATTGAATGTCTTAGTGATAGATGATCTCTTGCATATGAAGATACAAACAGATCAAAGTGATCATCGATGTGACTCTTGGTGATATTTACATGGATCAGAAGGATAGATTATGTGATACTGGTGAAAAATATGTAATGTCTCCTCAACCAACATCATGTTCAATGAACGTTGGCTAAACCCAAATAAAAAGGATTGCCCAGAATTTGAATTGTCTTGCTAATAAAAAACATTTGATGTGACAGTGGGAAATTTGAAAATCAGCTACACTCATGTTCAAAGCTAAGGAATTAATGGCAGAACTACTACCCAATGCATTGATAATTCCCCAAATTGAAGAGGAGTAATTGAAGGAAAATTTTGTAGAATTGGAAATAGGAGAGTGGACGAAGGGCCAGAGCATTGTATAGTCGAAGATTTTTCAAACAAATTTGTAAGTTCTTTGTAATTGAATTTCTGATTCTATTATTTATTAAGTGTAAAATGGAAGGTACTAGCTCAAGAAAAGAAAAAAGTAGGAAACAGAGTGAGAGTAGTCACCCTAGAGGGAAGAAGCAAAAAATTGAACCGAAAAAGATCCTGGGATAGCTGAGAGAAAATTAAACCAAAACTTAATTGATCAATTGTCTGGCTCGAGTCCCAAGGCTAGGCGCTCTACGCAACTTAGGGTTGAAGTAGAAAAATTGGAGGATAAGTGCAAGCATATAGGAGATATATGGACCCCGATTAGGGGATATGAATTGTTTATCTATCATTACCATTGAAGGAATCAATATGAACTAGTGTGTAACCCTTGGAAATTTAACCTAGGAAAATTGGTATGCCCAAATGTCTTTATAAAGATAGAATTGGTAAAAATGTTAGTGTTCATTATGACCCAAAGCTCAAAGCTATTAGTGATCCATCAGGAAAACCATTTATACACATATCAGAGGCTGCAATCTGTGAAGTATTTAACCTAGAAGCGGTATATAATGAAAAAATTGTACATGAGGAGTTGGAAAGAGAATTCTAGAGGATGGATACTATATACAAGGGTTGGAGGTTACCATTGAAAAAACTTAAGAAGAATGGAAACTCAAGTTGATTGGAAGATAGTGATGTCCCGACATTTCATGTTGACCTATTTCAGCCATACCTAAAATATACTTACTTTTCAACATGCTAGGTGTTGGGGATGGAGGCCCCTAAATACATGTCAATTGTGCCAATGGTAGTTGCAACAGATGTCCAATGCCATAAATCATGAAATTTTGATTATGCCTCACATATTTTCAAAGAGATCGATGCAAGTTTGATGGCAATAAAGAAAGGTTCCCATGGTTTGCACTTGAACCATTATCCAATCCTTATGCATATGATACTTTACTATGGACAAGAGTTGAAGATGTGGCCTAAAAAGCTAAGGGTTTCATAATTGGATAAGGAGGGAGGACTATTACCAGTATAACTTTGGACTGCCATCTGGGATAGTAGATTTGCTAATTCTTTCTTTATACGTTTTGAAGAATGTTTTTTGAAACCACTGTATAAATTGTCTAATCACATGTGTCAGTATTTGATGTCTAATGAAATAAAAAGGTTTCTCAGGCCAAAGGACTTCAATGGACTTGTTAACCATAATTGGGGAGATTGGTATTGCTTGGAAGGTGCAACTATGATTAAAATATATGGGTTTGATGACATACCCTTTATCCTACCCAAAACAGCACTTGATAGAATTTCTTATCTTGGGATTGTTAGGCAGTTGGATTAATCAAATGTGATGAACCTAAGTTCTTTTGGAAAGAAGACATTTATGCCTAGTACACTGTGTTTTTGTGACTTCACTGTATTATCAAGAGATGGGTATGGTATGTTTCTCAATAAATCGTTACAATACAATATGAAGAAAGGTCCATCATGGAAAGGATTTGACCCAAAGGGGTACATCAAAATTTCTAGAAATAAAATGAACTTGGGCAGGTATAATCATATACCATATCCATATGATGATCTGATCAGGAATTTGGAGGAGGAGGAAGCAGAAAGAGTGGTTGATGAATACAATAGGAGATTGCCAGATGTAGGGATGTTGTCTTCAGGAGAATGGACATTTGCTAATGATAGGCCTCACAACATAAGTAATAAAATTTATAGATCAAGAACTCAAGCCTACAAATGTCCTCGTAGGGAAACAAATGTTGAAGATAATTTAGATACAGATGCAAGGAAAACTGCATATAGATCATTTGTAGCTGATGATGAATTTGTTAAAACTCCAAAGTTTAAAGCCTTCTTATATAAGTAGAAAGGAAAAATAATATGTGAATCAGTTGGAAATATAACACCAACTAACGAAGGGAAATTATTGGATAGTTTAAGGACAAGTGTGGATAAAGAAATGGAAGACATGACCCCAGAAAAGGGAAGAAAATTGCTAGAAGATGTAGGTGTCATGATTTTTCCTGGGCTAGATTTGAATTCTTCTTTAGTTTTTAATAGTTTTTTGAAGAATAGTAATGCCACATATAAGCCCAACCCTGAAGGTGTAAAAAGATATACAAAGGATCCAGGTATAATCCAGATGAAGGATTACTCATGATTTGGGCCCTATATCCACCACACAAAAAATATTTTGTAATTGATACTAAGAAAGCTTTTGGGCATGTAATGACATTAAAATTTGGACAGGTTGATCCCATAACTACAGATGATATTGGCATCAATATTGCCAAGTGGAATAAGGTTGAAATCTAGATGTTGGTCAAGGAGAAGGAAATGTACAAAGCTAATAATGAAAGATTACTTAGGGAAAATGATCACCTGAAAGATATGATGGGGATTACCCTAGGATCCACTAAACAATTGACACAAGCTGAGAGTTCTCATGCAAGAGACTAGTAGAAAGGATCAAATACGTACTCACAGGGTAAATATGAAGCATTTACTGCAATGATAAAGAAGAGGCAAGACAATTTGATGACTTGGTTAAGTAAACTTTGGGGAACACATTCAAAAATTTATGTTGTAGAGCAAGAACATAAGAGGATTGATGGGAGAATCCAGGAGAAGTTCCAAGAGATAAATAGAAGAGATATTCCAGATAATGTGGCTATTGGTACTACCAACCATTTCATAAGAAAGCATAGAGACTTCCATGAATAATTACAGGGGGATGAACAAGGGTTTATCAATTCGACAAAAAAGGGATTACCAATGCTATTTGGGGACAAAGGAGAATTGAAAGAAAAGGACAGGTGGATCAAGGAATGTGAGTCAATGCTGCAAACATTTTTGGGCATGGCTACAGGAAATAATTCGACAATGGATGAGGCTTGTGAGTAGAATGAAAGGGTGGTGATAATGGAGATAGAAATCTGGAATGCGCTAGGAGATGTTGATACACATGAGTGACTGGATTACTTGGATCATTTTTCAAAAGTCCATTTATGGCTAAATACAACCTAATTACTAGTTTGTTATTGTTGTTAAGCAAAAAAAATTCTGAAGGGACGTGTCCTTTCACGGTTTTGTTGTATTTATGTTTGTTTTATATTATCAAAAATAGATATAGGAAGATAGGAGAAAGATAAAATAGATAATTTGTAATGATATTTTCATCTAAAAAGACTCAGATGCATGTATGAATTTTGATTAAGTTAATGAAGATGTATGAGTTTGTGGCTTAATCTTGGTATTAGTTGTTTGTTGGAATTATATAGTTATTTGGTTGTCTCCATTTTAGTACTTTTCTATTATTTAAATTGATATATCAAGCATATATTCAGTTTATCAATACATATTTGTTGTATTTATGTGATGTGATTATTTTGTTCTTTCAAGAAAATATTAAATGCTTCTAATCAATCATAGTAACTAGGGAGTATTAATTGGATCAGTAAGAAGAATCACATAACTACAATTGTCATTCTATCTCAAGTAGATTTTTTCAATCAATTATTTGCATGTTTATACAAGTTATAAACTACATTTGTGTGCCAAAAAAATTGAATTATTGGCATCATAGATTACACTTTTCTAGATCTTCATTAGACTCCATATACCGAACAAGGTACTGGTCTCACATTATTTCATCTTTAAGTTCATCCATTTTATTTTTTTCATCTGTTAACTAAATATATTTTCTAATATTACTCACACAATTTATGTTAGATTAAGATAACATCTATTCACTATAAGATTTCCATTGTGAATAGATTGTAGTAGTAACAAAATCACATCATTTAAGTCTTCTCAGTTCACATAGGTAGACCCACCTAGGTTTAGCAACACCTGAAGAGAAGATGGTCTAAACTATTTGGACTTGTATGTTACCCTGAAACATACCAAGAGTTTGGAAACCTCTTGAGGTATTTTTCTTCCATTTTTTAGAGATAACAAGAGGGAGAGACTTGAGACAGAGAGAGAGAGAGGGAGTGGGAGAGAGATAGAAGGTATAGGGCTAAGAGTAGATGGTAGAGGGTTTAAGGGTTTAGGGTTTAGGGTAGAGTAGGTTTTAAGGGTGTAAGGGTAGAGGGTAGATGATAAAGGGTTTTAGGGTTGAGGGTAGAGGGGAGAGAGATAAAGGGACTGAGTGAGAGCGTGAGAGAGACTTGAGAGAGGGAGAGACTTGAGAGAGAGGTGGATGGAGTGGGAGAGAGATAGAGGGTATAGGGTTAAGAGTAGAGGGTAGAGGGTCTAGGTCTTAAGGGTCTAATGGTAGAGGGTAGAGGATAAAGGGTTTTAGAGTTTAATGGTTTAAGGGTTAAGGGTAGAGGGTAGAGGGGAGAGAGATAGGAGTGTGTGTGAGAGAGAGAGAGACTTGAGAGAGAGAGGGAGGGAGTGGGAGAGAGATCGATCTTAGAGGGAACAAGGGTTTAGGGTAGAGGGGAGAGAGGGAGAGGTCATAGGAGGGAGAGACTTGAGAGAGAGAGGAGGGAGTGGGAGAGAGATAGAGGGTAGAGGGTACAAGGGTTTAGGGTTTAAGGGTTAAAAGTAGATGGGAGAGAGGGATAGGGGGTAGGAGGGAGAGACTTGAGAGAGAGAGAGGGAGGGAGTGGGAGAGAGATAAATGGTAGAGGGTTTAAGGGTTAAGGCTAGAAGGTAGAGGGGTGCTCAAGATAGGAGTGAGTGAGTGAGAGAGAGAGACCTAAGAGAGGGAGAGGGTAGGAGGGAGAGACTTGAGAGAGAGAGAGTGGGAGAGAGATACAGGGTAGAGGTTTAAAGGTAGATGGTCTAGGGTTAAGGGTAAAGGGGAGAGAGATAGAGGGAGTGAGTGAGAGAGAGAGACCTAAGAGAGGGAGAGGGGGTAGGAGGGAGATGCTTGAGAGAGAGAGGGAGGGAGTGGGAGAGAGATATAGGGTATAGGGTTAAGATTAGAGGGTAGATGGTTTAAGGGTTTAGGGTTTAAGGGTTAATGGTTAAGGGTAGAGGGGAGCTCGAGATAGAAGGAGTGAGTGAGAGAGAGAGACCTAGGAGGGAGGGAGAGGGGGTAGGAGAGATAAAGGGAGTGAGTTAGTGAGAGAGAGAGAGACCTGAGGGAGGGAGAGTGGGTAGGAGGGAGAAACTTGAGAGAGAGAGAGGGTGAGGGAGTGGGAGAGAGATAGAGGGTAGAGGGTACAAGGGTAGATGGTTTAATGGTTAAGGGTAGATGGGAGAGAGATAGAGGGGGTAGGAGGGAGATCCTTGAGAGAGAGGGGGGAGTGGGAGAGAGATAGAGGAGAGGGGGGAGTGGGAGAGAGATAGAGGGTAGAGGGAACAAGGGTTTAGGGTTTAGGGTAGAGGAGAGCTCAAGATAGGAGTGAGTGAGTGAGAGAGAGAGAGACCTGAGAGAGGGAGAGGGAGAGGGTAGGAGGGAGAGACTTGAGAGAGAGAGATTGGGAGAGAGATAAATGGGCATGTGCAGGATCATCATGGAAAAAATAGGCCCTCAAGTGGCGAAAAATACATAAAAATCAAAGTTAGGCAACTTGATGTAAAAATTTGAATAAGTTATCTATATTATTTCAAAAATATGTAGGAATAAAATCTATAGAAAATTGAATGTAGTTTCTAAACTACTAGGTTTTTTTTTTTTTTTAAATTCTATTTGATGAAAATTTGAAATTTCAATGCAGTAGTACTTAAATTTCAGGAAAAAAATAAGTAGGTGTTTGTCTGACCACCCTAACCATAATAAAATGATAATATTTTTTTATAATATTTTAGACATAAGTAGACGACTCATGTCCACATGTGATGCATATTTTTTTGTAATTTTTTTCCAAGTAAATAATTAATTATGATTTTATTACAACTTTTAAAAAATATAAAACTCATATGTTTGACCACCTTAGCTTGGTCAAACTTCATGAAATTCATTTTTTATTTTTTTGTCCTATAGTATGTGAAGCATAGAATGTGATGCATGTTTTGGATTCAAAATGTGATACCTGAAAGCTATAGATGTTTTTCAATAAACTCTATCAATCAGACTTTAGCTGTAATTCAAATAGAAATGAATAATAATTATTTATTAAATCCAAAAGTAAAGCATAATTTATATTGGTGGAAAGCTGAGAATCCCTTAGAAGTTCATTTTCGCTTTCCATCAATTTTGGGTAAAAATTCATCACCACATACCCTACAAATACCCATCATATCGCCTAATTTTCTCGAATTATCATGATCCCCGCACATACCCGTGAGGGTAGAGTTTCATGGGTTAAGGGTAGAGGGGAGAGAGATAGAGGGAGGAGTGAGAGAGAGAGAGAGAGAGACTCGAGAGATGGAGAGGGGCAGGAGGAGAGAATTGAGAGAGAGAGGAGGGAGTGGGAGAGGAGCAGAGGGCATATGGTTAAGATTTAGAGGGTAGAGGAAATTTAGGGTTTAGGGTTTAGGGGTTAAGGCTCTTAAGGTAGAGGGTATAGGGCTCATGGGGTGGGCGGCAGAGGGCAGAGGATAAAGGGTTTTAAGGCTTTAAGGTAGAGGGTAGAGGGGAAAGAGATAGAGTGAGAGAGTGAGATAATTTGAGAGAGAGGGAGAGGGGTAGGAGGGAGAGACCTTGAGAGAGAGTGGGGGGGACTGGGAGAGAGATAGAGGGTAGAGGGTTAAGGGTAGAGGGGAGAGAGATAGGAGTGAGTGAGAGATAGAGAGAGACATGAGAGAGGGAGGGGGTAGGAGCGAGAGACTTGAGAGAGAGAGAGAGGGGGGGGAGTGGGAGAGAGATAGAGGGTAGAGGGTTTAAGGGTAGAGGGTAGAGGGGAGCTCAAGATAGCAGTGAGTGAGTGTGAGAGAGAGACCTGAGAGAGGTAGAGGGTAGGAGGGAGAGACTTGATAGAGAGAGAGAGAGAGTGGGAGAGAGATACAAGGTCGGGGTTGAAGGGTAGAGGGTTTAAGGGTTAAGGGGAGAGAGATAGAGGGAGTGAGTGAGAGAGAGAGAGAGACCTAAGAGAGGGAGAGGGGGTAGGAGGAAGAGACTTGAGAGAGAGGGTGGGGAGTGAGAGAGATAGAGGATAGATGGAACAAGGGTTTAGGGTTTAAGGGTTAAGGGTAGAGGTTTAGAGGGAGTCATATAAATATTGATTGGCAACTAGATGGGAACATTCTATTTCCATTTGAGGTACTTTTTGTCAATTAAATTGATGGAAACTTTATTTTTTATTTGCATTGATTTATGTTTTAAATCTATGCTCAAAAAATTTATAATTAGATAATACTTAATTTCTTTAAAGACAAAAACTAGATATGTCTAAATTTATTTCATTCCCTTATTTAACACTTATTATTAATTGTTTAATTACACCACATGCAACTAGAATTTGTAGCACATCCAAAAAACATAATTTCCCATGGAACAATTCCATGCAACAAATATAAGTTGTATATAATTGTATATAATATTCTTGAACTTAAGAATTCCCTGGAACAAATATAAGTTGTATATAATTGTAATTTAGGAAAAATGACTTTAAAAAAAATCACTAGGTTTCAAATAAGTATTGAAAGCATATATATGGATATACATGCAAGCAAAAAAAGTGAGAGATGATGCTATAAGTGTAACTTTGAACTTTCAAATGAAATAAGAGATTCTTGAACTAAAGAATTGCATGGAACAAATATGTACATATAATTGGAATTTACACAAAATGATTTACAACTATGTACAAGTTACTATAAGTTCTCACTTGAATATGTATAGGGTTACAAGTGAACTTAAAAATCATGGATATAATCTAATTCAAACATTCTGGTTCAGCCCACTCTTCAATAACATGTAATTTTTTTTATGATCATCACTATCTAGCCTCCATTTTTTTGGCCACGTGCATGTGGAACTGCATGAAGATGTAGGGCGGTAGCAATTATTAAGTGACTATATTGATGTACCTTTTTATCAGGTTGATAGTCAACAAAATGAATCCTATATTGAACAAATTTGACTTGTTTTAGATATATCCCTTGCACTACAATAGAACCTGCACAATAAACATGAACCTGAGGTAAGACATGTGAATGTGTACAACATTTTCATGCTCAAGGTTTGTACAATATATATTTAATGTTTATAATGTAATGTGCACATGTGAACACAATGTATATATAATTTTAAATTCAAACTCACCTATGGGAAATAACATTCCATCACTTGTTTTAGGTTGTTTTAGCTTATTCCTCTCTTTTGTACAATGCAATAAATAATAGCTAACACCTTCTGTATTTCTAGGCTTTGCTATGACTGCAAAAACATCTCCTATACAAAAAATTTACACAAAAAAATTCTAAACAAATTAGAAATGTCTCTAGACTTTGAAGATCATTAACTATATATATAATATTTAAATTATTGAAAACTTACACATGTACCTTTTCTAACCAATCCTAAAATATGGTCATAATCAATTGAAATCAAAGGAATGTCTTCAAATCTTTGTTCCTCATTTTCATTGTATGTTTCTAAAACAACTAGTGGCACCGTATCCCATTTACCAACATATCCAAGTTCTTGGTTGTTGCATGCATGATCAGAGTTTCCTGCAATGAACTCAGTGCAAAAACAAGAGTAATCTGTTGTGTATAATGTCCATCCATGGAAACTATTTGAACTCATAACACAATGCAAAGATCTTGTTTTTTCCACCCTCTTGCATCCATGCATTGATCTTCTCTCCACACCTAGATACATTGACAACAACAAACTTATGTGAACAAACATGTATATATATATAAATTTCAAATTTAAATAAATTAAAAATTTTGAAAATGTAATTTATACATACCCGATATCTCCCAAAACACTCTATGTGGAATGTGTAGGTTTGTTCTCGAAGATGTGCTGACCACATTTGATGCAAAGTGTTTCTTACACCATTCAACAAAATCATGTGCATTTTTTATATGATCCTTTGAATAACTCATTTGATGTTTTCTTAAAGCTTGTTTGATGCAAGCTCTTGCTCCATTATGCTCACCCTTTCCATGCCCACTCTAAGAAAAACTCCAAACATGTGGTATTTTGTAGATTTTATGATATCTAGAAAGTTCATAGAATGGCCGTGAAGATTTTAATTGTGTTGTACATCCATTTGACCATACAAAATGCTTTTCGAATTTTACACCCCTGCTTCTCAAATTCTTAAAAAAAATTGTAAAGCAATGTTGTACAAAAGTGTTTCATTCTCTTTATCATCACTAATGTAAAAGTGATATTCTTTATTAATGGTTCATTGTTCATCTGTACTCTCAACACCATCCAATTCTAATTGTGCATGTCAATAACACACATGAACCATAATAGTGATCTACTTTGAAAATTAATATTTTGATTGACTCTCCTTTTGATGTACAAAAGAGTAATTTTCTACAAAGTCAACTACTGATAGAACTATTCCAAGTGGGAAAGTATCTCTCAATGTTTGAAATTGTTGTGCTTTCCACTTAGCAAAAAAGGAATACTATATGCATGGTTGTATCAATTTTTGAAAATCTTCCATAAATTTTCCAATCCTCTTCTACATAGTTTAACCTTGTGGGTTCTTTCCCAAAATTTGTTTGAAACTTTACATGTACTTGTACCTCTTGCAATTTAAGTTGTCTTTTTTTGGTTAGTATCTTCATTTCTTGAAGGAAATTTAGCCAAATTTCCACATGTTTCATAAATTCCTCTCATGTAGTTTATTTGAGGTCCATTTTTATAATCACATAACATAGTCTTTATGAAAAAATTTACCTATTTAGGAGGTGCATTTTGAAAACCATAACTTTCTTCTCTCATCTTTCGAAACACCTAATAGTAGAGATCAAATTCAATATGATAATGGCAACAACAAGTTTCAAAAACTTGTTTATCTTCACATAATATGGCTTTAACCTTTCAAACATTGTTTTCCCAATCTTTATATGAATATATATATATATATATATATATATATATATATATATATATATATTACGAAAGTTCATATACATCTCAAATTGTGTTATATCTAGCCAATGTTTAAAATTATTTTCATAAATACCAGGCCCAATCCTATGTCTCATAACATCTCTAGTATTTGATGATGGATGAGTTTGATCTTGCCAAAAACTAGAGATCAAGTTCCTAACAACATGTTCAATCCTATCAAAATGGGGAGCTCTACACATAATTTCCCAATTTCCTTCTGAACTCTCATCCAAAACCTTTCTCTTTTTCTCATATTTTATTAGTGTGGTTCTACTATAACCAATTTCAGCTGAAAGTAAAGACATTTTTCTTTTTCTTGCTATATCTTGATTTATAATAGATTTCAACATCACCCTTCTTGTAGTGTCCTTATCCACTGATCGAGATCCTTTCCCAATGGAATCTAAACCCTTTTTAACATTTTGAACAATATCCTTTTGTAATTCCATGTGTTTCTTCTTATTTGATGCCAAATGTACACCCAACAATTGTAATGACTCTTTCAGCTCATTACGAAGAAGTAAACGTGATAACAATTGGGTTTTTTCAAGTGTTTCAAGATTATTGAAATGATCATTGATTATTCCATTTACAGATTTAGTCATTTACCTCTTCTCTTATTAGCAGGCTGGTCGACATAACATTTCAGTTTCTCCATATCTATTTCAAGTAAATGATCTATATTTTGGGTATGTGTAGGATCATCATGGAAAAAATAGGCCCTTAAGTGGCAAAAAAATTAGAAAAATTAGAGTTAGGAAACTTGACGTAAAAATTTGAATAAGTTATCTATATTATTTCAAAAATATGTAAGAATAGAATCTATAGAAAATTAAATGTAGTTTCTAAACTACTAAGTTTGTTTTAAAAAAAATCTATTTGGTGAAAATTTGAAATTTCAATGTAGTGGTACTTAAATTTCAAGGAAAAATAAGAAGTAGGTGTTTTTCTAACCACCCTAGCCACAATAAAATAATAATATTTTTTTATAATATTTTAAATATAAGTAGAGGACTCATGCCCCGATGTGATGCATATTTTTTGTAATTTTTTCCAAGTAAATAATTAATTATGATTTTTTTATTACAATTTTTTAAAAAATATAAAAACTTGTATGTTTGACCACCTTAACTTGGTCAAAACTTCATGAAATTCAAGTTTTATTTTTTTTAATCCTATAATATGTGAAGCATATAATGTGATGCATTTTTTGGATTCAAAAAATGTGATATCATTTGAAAGCTATAGATATTTTTGAAGCAGCCTATCAATAAGGAGTTTAGTCATAATTTGAATAGAAAATGAATAATAATTACTTATTAAACTCAAAGTAAAGCATAATTTATATTGGTGGAAAACTGAGAAACTCCTTTGAAACCCCTTTTTGTTTCATCAATTTTGGGTAAAAAAATAGTCGTCAGCCACATACCCATCATAGTGCCACTTTTTGGCCCATCATGATCCTGCACATACCCTTTCTATAAGAAATTTGTTTCCTCACCTTTTCAGCTAGTTTTATATGGTCATCCATACTAGTAGAAGGAAGTGATCCCAACCCCTCTCCAACATGCATTGTTTGAACTTGGGCCTCCTCCCTATCTTCAAGGTCCATGTGTTCTTCAGCTGATTCATTTGATCCAATATCTAGATTTGGATCGACTTTAGCATGAGAAATTACTGCTTGTTGATCCCTTTCAACATGTCACAAAATATTTTGCAAAGAAAGTGAGAGATGATGCTATATAAGTAGAGTTTATGTATGCAAGCAAACAAAGTGATAAGACATGATGTTATAAGTGAGAAGTTTTAGCTAGTTTTATATGATCATCCATACTAGTAGAAGGAAGTGATCCTAACCCCTCTCCAACATGCATTGTTTGAACTTGGGTCTCCTCCCTATCTTCAAGGTTCATGTGTTCTTTAGTGGATTTTTTTATCCAATATCTAGATTTGGCTCGACTTCAGCTTGAGAATTTCTTGCTTGTTGTTTGAATTTACTTGCAATCAAAGAAAGTGAGAGACTATGAACTATTTAAGTGGAGTTGAAACAAATAAAATCAAAGATTCTTGAACTTAAGAATTCCATGGAACAAGAGCAATTGGAAATAGATGATAAGGAATTTAGGTAATTCCTATGCAAGATGACTATTTTTTAGTATTAAATTTTCCAAGTTAAATCTAACATGGTTTTCATAATTGAAAATAGATTTATAAGGAAAACAAATTCAGGTGTTAATAAAAGTCCTAAACACACACTTGTGTGTGTGTGAGAGAGAGAGAGAGAAGAAACAAGCATGTACCTTGTTTCTTTCTATGATAATTTTCCAAGTTTTGTTCATGCCTATTTTGTTCTTCTTTTGACAATTTTTGTTGAGACTTATTTTTTCTTTTTCTTTGTTGTCCCATTTTCTTCTTCAAGTTAAAGATGACTCAAAACAAATCCTCTACCAACTTAGTTAAATTATCCACCAAAATTTTACTTGATTGATAAAAATGAAAAGTTGTCTTCTCCAATATTTACCTCCTTCATAAATGTGCAAAAATCTCTTCTCCAAAATCTGCACTCCAAGTGATATAAATGTGAATTAATCTTGCAATTTGATATGGAATAATGAAAAATAAGCTTGTATTTATATGCATATGGGGAAAAAATTAAAACTAAAATACATTCTAGTGTATGGAATAACTATCCTAGTTTAAATGAATCAAGTGGTAATCAAACAAGTTATTTCATTGTGGAGTTTGTTGTTATTTAATGTATAGGTATGCAACATGGAGTAATTTTAGAATTTTGTTCCTTGTCAAAAAGATAATATTCCTCAAGCTTGATACCAAAGGTGCAAGATTATCTCAACCAATAAGATAACATAGTGCTTAATAAAGTGTCTCTTAGATAAGTTATGCTCATTGCAAAGTAAGGGAGTAACCCAATATATAGTAGAGGAACATTTTCATGGTCATTCTAGTTAACCAAACACACCTTGATGGTTCTAAATCAATAGTTGAGATATTTTCATTTTTAGGATATGTAGAGAAGGTAGAACAATGATTTGAGCACATAGAGGTATAATTTGAATTGAACTTTCTTAATGTTTCAAAGAATAAATTTTTCCTATCCTAAGTTGAAACTAGCAAATTATGCATTGAATTTGTTTAAAAATCTGTAATTTTATATGGTTGTAGGAGAGAACGTTCATGTTAAATAATGGTGTAGATTAAGAGATTATTTATGAAATAATTTAAAATAAAACTTTATAACTTAGAGGGAAAGTGTTTGAAGGATGATATAATTATAAAAGGAATGTTCTTACCTCTTCTTTATAATTAGATTTTGTTCTCTACTCCTCAATTGTTCATGTTGCTTAAGTCATTTTAAAAAAATAGGACTTTTGTTTACCAAAAAGTGATGCACTTTATTTGTTCTTATTTTGTATCAAGATTTTAATTTCATCATTTTTATCAAATTTAAAAACTAGAAGAACATGTGCATTAATAAATAGGCTTGTAAATACACTCATTTATAAAGTATAATTAGTTTACTTGCTTGGGAGTCATTTATTTTATAATTTTTTACTCCTTACTATAAAATTCAAGGGGTGTGCATGCAAAATATTTATTGTGATCAACATGAATGAACTTAATTATAAAGTGGAATTCATTTCCTTATCTTTGGGAATATATGATCAAATGGGATGTTGTGATCAAATGAACTAACATAAAGTTTCACAACTCTAGGGGATTCTATAATAACATTTGGGACCATTTTGATGGTCTTTTTTATTGGATTCAATGTCAACAAAACTTATTTCAATGTGCATTATTAATTTTTGGCTTAAATGAAATAGTATTCTCCTAAAATCCTACTAGAGATCAAATTTATATCATATAAGAAAATGTAAGTGAGAAATCATGAAATAAGCAAATGTATGTATATTGAATATAAGCAAATGTATGTATATCATATAAAAATTTAAACATAAGAAAACACATACATACATGTAAATAGATTCAATGTATAAACATAAACATGTTATAAACAAAGAGGTCATCAAATAAGAAAATGTATGTTAGAGATCAAATGTATATCATATAAGCAAATGTAAGCTAGAGATCATCAAATGTTGAATACAAGAGATCATCATATAAGAAAATACGTCTAGTAAAGATCATAAATCTAGTGTAGGGCCTAATATGAATGTTGAATCCTAGTCAAACGACCATCTGAATGAGAACCTTTCTCTGATGGATGTGTCAAGCCCTACAGATAAAATTGTGTACACAATGTGTTAAATACATATAATATATTAAATAAATTTTATGAAAGTTATTTTTAAGAATGTACTTGTATTTTTAAATATCTATCTAGATCTATGCATACATATGCATGTACATATACATGTGTATCTATAAAAATTTAAAACTCGCATGTCCACTAGTAGTAGAATCATTCACAAAGTCATGTCGATGTACACGATCTGCACCAAGGCTAGGAGTAACATGAGGTATGTCCACCTACAATATATATACATATATATCAGTACATGAATATATAGTTAAAACTAAAATTTAAAAATAATTTAAAAAAGAATTGAAACATGTACATGCACACATACATGCACATCATCTGATATCAGATGACCTAAGTCCTCTACAATAGTTGTCTCCACCATATCAACCAAACGGTCAAGTGAAGAGTCAACATCTACATCCATCTGATTCGTCCCATGTCATGCCATAAATGATGAGTGAAGAGGACTATGCAGGTGAGATGGAATTGGCGATGAAAAATTGAGACTGATCAACATCTTAGTAAAACTCATAATCTGTGCAGAAAACAAATGATTTGCAGGTGGATCCCGATGTGCACTAGTGTTGGGCTAAGAGTGTGGTGCATGAGCACCTGTTTGATTTCTTTCCTCCATGAGGCCATTTGTAAATAGTTTCTCTATTTTGTGTATTGGGTCTTATAATAAGGTTTATCAAACAATTTTAGAGGTTTTTGATTCAAGATTAGGAAGTCATATTTTAAGTCATTTGTCAAATAATCTTTAAAGTTGTTCCATATTGTAAAAATTGTCAAAAGTGCAAAATTAGGTAGATGAAGTGTCATTAAGGTGTTTTATAAACAAATTAATCCAAAGGTGGTTGAAAATAGTTTTTTTTGATTGTAAATGTATAAAGACACCCTCCAAAACTCTAATTGGGGGTTGGAGACATTGTTTTTCAAGTTTGATGAATGGAAACCTCACATTTTGTGTGCATTTTCTGCTTTTTACATTGTTTCTAGGCTGAAGTTGTGCTTTGTACGGCCTGGTATGGACTCAAAAAATGAAGAATCATATATGGATGTAAATATTTATGTTTCTAGTTTCCAATTATTTTTGTCCCATTGAACTTTATTGACTTTTGTGGGAGATATGACTATTTTGGTGAGACTGCCCTATTCCAACAATATTGTGCAGAATTTGCAGTCTAAAAAACATGATGGTACAGATTTTACAGTAAATATATTGATATGAAACCAAATTTATTTTGTTTCCATGTGAATCTAATTTCATTTTCTTCAAGTCTCATCAAATTTTATTAATATTTGAATAAGTTATGACCTTTTTTGTGAGGGAAGGTCTGAACCCTACCTAGGGTTTGCAGTTTTGGGAAAAATGCAATAACTTTCTTTTCCACTGTTGGATTTTCATAAATATTGGAGGAAATGTCTATAATTATTTTTTCTTCAATCTCACTAGAGAAATTAGCTTCATTATTTTTTTTGTGGAAGTTATTAATGACTGTTGATTGCATTAAATTGTGGGTTGGCATGGTTATGTTTCTAATGTGAAATAGAATGACTAGTAGCATGTGTTATACAAACATTTCTTTTAATTATTGTTGAAGGTTTAAGAGATATGTTGTTGAATCCTCCTATATTTTCATAAAATAACTCTTGGGGGGGAAAGAATTCAAGCCCCTTTGAATTGTCTTCTTCTTGATCTTCCAGTTCCTTTGCACTTTGTCTTTTGTCTTTTCAACCATCTTTGGTCCTTTCTTCCTCTTCTTCTTATACCATCTTTTCTCCATTATCTTCTCAACTTCTAGGATCCAAAACTTAATTTTTGTGTATAAACATCAGTAGCATCATCTATATCTTCATTCTCATCAATAGATTACCATATATAACCTGCATCATATCCTTGAAAATCTTCATATATCTCATTAGCAAACAAATATGCAACATTGTCATCATCAACCTTATTATCAACAACATCTTGAGGATCAGTACCAATCTTATCAACAACCTCAACAACCTTCTTTACTTGTTCATCAAAAATTTCATCAACTACTTGATTACCAACAACCATATCATTCATCTCAACATTAATATGTTCATCAACAAACAAAGAAGTGTGTTCATCTTCAAACAAAATTGAAATAACATGCATCTCAACTTGTAACTTACTTTTCTCAACAAACTTTACCTTTGCCTCATTTGCTACCATCCTATCTTGTTTTTTGTTTCTTTGAATAATCTTTTGTATGGGCCATTAACTTTCTTTTTCATGGTCAAGTGCCAAATTTTTGCTTGTTTGATCCACTGTTCCATCTTCATCATGGACTCTACATAAAAATCATTGAACTCTACTTCCCTTCTCCTCATCTCTTGCTTTAACTCAGCTATCTCTTTGTCAATCATTTCTTGTCTCTTCCTTTATTTTTCCTCTTGTTTCTTCTTCCTTCTTTGTGAATCCTCAGTTTGCAAGCATTTTTCCAATCTTCTCAAAAAATCCATCTTCACAAGCAAGTCCCTCCTTGCTTTCACTTCACCTTGCCTCACCTAGGCAATCAGGTTCCTTCCTCAACTTGCACAACACAACAGACAACCACAACCACAAAAAAAAATCTTCCTCTACCCAGGCCTTACTGGGCTTTGATACCAATTTGATGCAAAGATAGGAGGATTAAACAAAATATCTCCCAAACCTTCAACAATAATTCAAATAAATATTTTTATAACACATGCTATTAGTCATTCTATATCACATTGGAAACATAACCATGGCAGCCCACAATTTAATGCAACAAATAGTCATTAATAACTTCCAAAAAACAAATAATGAAGCCAATATCTCTTGTGATATTGAAGAAAACATAATTATAGATGTTTCCTTCAATTTTTATGAAGACCCAACAGTGGAAAAGAAAGTTATTGCATTTTTTCCAAAATTGCAAACCCTAGGTAGGGTTCAGACCTGCCCTGACAAAAAAGGTCATAACTTATTCAAATCTTAATAAAATTTGATGAGACTTGAATAAAATAAAATTAGATTCACATGGAAACAAAATCCAATTGGTTTCATATCATAATATTGACTGTACAATCCGTACCATTATGTTTTTCAAATTGTAAATTCTGCACAATATTGTTAGAATAGGGAAGTCTCACCAAAATAGTCATATCTCCCACACAACTCAGTAAAATTCAATGAGAAAAAATGAATTGGAAACTAGAAAAAAATAGCTTGCCATCCATATATGATACTACATTATTTGACTCCATAACAGGCCATACAAAGCACAACTTCAGCCTCGAAACAATGTAAAAATAAAAGAATGCACACAAAATGTGAGGTTTCCATTCATCAAACTTCAAAAACAATGTCTTCAACCCCCAATTCGATTTTTTGGAGAGTGTATTTATACATTTCCAACCAAAACCAACTATTTTCAACCAAATTTTGATTAGTTTGTTGACAAAACACCTTAATGACACTTCATCTTCCTAATTTTGCACTTTTGACAATTTTTACAATATGGAACAACTTTAAACATTATTTGACAAATGACTTAAAATATGACTTCCTAAGACTCAAACACCTCTAAAATAGTTTGATAAACCTTATTATAAGACCAAATACACAAAATAGAGAAACTATTTATAAATGGCCTCATGGAGGAAAGAAATCAAACAGGTGCTCCTGCACCAAAGTGATGGGATCCTGGATATGAACGAACTCCATGTGCCAAACGATCTCAGACCTGCCCTATACTAATCCCATAGTCTTATGTGATAAATTCATATGCCTCCAAGAGGTCCTCAGCCAAACAATGCAGAGTCCCATGTGCAATATCTCCTGTAAGTCCGTCGAGTTGTGTGGGAGTAGGGATGCCCACCGTTGTAAAAGAATTCATGCTGTTGTACTGTGCTAAAAATGGTGTGGATCATGAACATCTAGACATCAAATACTAACCTACATGATCAATAGATATCCTAGTGGTTGCAACTGCAATGTCACCTATAGTGTCAATTGCTTCCTTTTCGGAAGCAATGACAACCTGATTTGCTAAGGGGGCCAAATCTAGGGTGAGAGCAGGAGACCTCTCACCAACCAATACACTAAACACTAGGGCTAGTCTATTTTCTCAATGATAGATGGGCCTATCAGCAATCCTACCATGCCCCTGACCGGTATATGGTGGAATGTCCAAGTAGTTGACTTTGAGGCCCAAATGGACCTTAGCATACAACTATTGAACAAAATATAATGGAATCTGGTCATTTTTGGATATTGACCATGTGCTGCAAGAAATCATGGGTAGATCAATGGGGCCATAGCATGATCCACACATTTGGTGACATGGTATCCCCTCACCTTACATTGATTTTGATAGAATGGAAAACAAGTTTTTTTTATCATTTCTTTGGTCACAACATTATGTATGTGTTTAAAGAGGACCTCACCATGTACTTCTTCCTGCATACGAAAAAGAATAGCAACTACTCTATTAGGGGAATATGCAATAGTCTATCCAAGTTCATCTCTTAGTTTTTCTAGGCTCTGTAATATTGACATGAAAACTTCTGAATATATCTCTATGTTTGCACCATCTTCTAATGAGTCACTCAATCTCTTTAGTAGTATTTGCAAACAAAGTTTCTTGAGGTGGAACATCTACATTTTCCATGTTATATATGTATGTACACCTAAAGGAGCAATGAGACCTTGGTAAATAATATATCTAGATCTAGGGAATAGAAATCTAAAACAGTTCTAAATAAATTTACAAGTGTGCACATGATATATATATGTATATATGTATATATATATATATATATAGGTTGGAAACATATAAAATATGCATCTTAAATTAGATTTTTAAATGCAAGATAATATCACTAGTAATTTGAATGCTACTTGGGATGACAAATAGAGCATTCACTAGTTCAAATAATTCATCTAATCATCAATAATATTTTCATACCATTAACAAAAAAACATTCAACATCTATCATAGTTTTTAATAATCAAAGCATTCAAATTACTAGATTGCACACAAAACATAATTTAAAATAGTTCTAAAATTTAAATTTATAAGTGTGCACATGATACATATATATTGAACCTATAGACCTTGCACACATATAAAATATACATCTTAGATTAGATTTGTATATGCAAGATAATATCACTATTAATTTGAATACTACTTGGGATGATACATAAAGAATTCAGTAGTTCAAATAATTCATCTAACCATCAATAATATTTTCATACCATTAACAAAAAAACATTCAACATCTATTATAGTTTTTCATAATCAAAACATTTTCACTATTTTATTTAATTTTCTAAAAATTTTACTTATTTAATTTAATATATTTATTAATCTATAATTCTAAGGTTCAAATATCACCCTTCTAGAGATCATATTAGATGGATTCCTCCATAAGAAACCAGGTGAAAGTTTAATTTTGATGGTTCTTTGAGGGGAAACCTAGGGCACTCTAGTACAAAATGTGCCATTAAAGACTTAAAAATATTGATAAAGGTTGCATCTAAGATTTATTTCCTAGAACTAGTAATAAAGGGAAAGCATCATTACTTAACATTGGTGGTCATGTAAAATTAATTTAGTCATTATTGAAGGATATTAAATGGAAACTATATTTAGCATCATGAAATGATAATTGATCAATTAGAAGAAAACCATCATACACTATATGAGGCATGGGAAATCCTTGATTCACCAAAATTATTCTCTAAGTATATTGCTTCCATGAAGGAAACAAGAAAACATGTTTCTTTTCAAATAAAGGGATTTATAGCATGAATTATTTAATAATTGGAAATTATATGTTAAATAATGGTGTAGATTAAGAAATTATTTATGAAATAATTTAACATAAAAATTTATAAAAAGGGAAAGTGTTTGAAGAATGATATAATTACAAAAGGAATGTCAATAGTGGATTGAAATAAATTCTCATCAAAAGAAGGTGAAAGTGTATTAGTAATAGTTATATGAATGTAAGAATTTAATGTCAAATGATTTTTAAGGCATAGGAAAAATTAGAAATTTAAGAAAACAATGAATAAAAGGTAGCGATTTTACTAAGAATAGCTAATAACACCTCATAGCCACTACCAAAATGAAACAAACATAAGTAGGAAAAAAACAGATGGAAAATAAAAGGGAAAGGAAAATTTGAGTACATTTCTTCAAGATGAAGCAAAGGTAAAGAAAAATGAAAAAAATCTCCCAGTCACCCTTTGATTCTAGCAAGAGAGTGAGAATGCATACAAGAATATTAATTGGCTTTGGAGGAACAAAATAATGGAAAGTAAGGATGCATGGTAATAATATATCAATAATAATAAGGATGAAACATTCTAAGAGAACAAAGGATAAAGTGAGGAAGATATCCAAGAAAGCAAGAATTTTATAGCCCCATGTCAACACCACTATTTTGGCCACCAAGACTATGTATAAATGAACTAATCATTATAAAAAAGAGGCTTGAAGCTATAAAATCAAAGGGATAACATAAGGAATAGGGATAACATGATGAATAAAAGATGAATGAAATTAAAAAATTCAACTAGAAACTATTAAGAGATTAAAATAATTAATGAGAAAGTAAATAACTTGCAAAATATTTTGGAAAATGGGCTCCATGAGTTGATCATGATAAAATAAGATCTTAACCACTTAAAATAGTAGAGGAAATTAAATTAAATATTCTAGAAGGAAGATATTCACTATAAATAAAAGAGATCTATCCTACAATCAAAACATGGAGGAAAAATACAATTAGACAAAAGATCAAATTGACAAGCCAAGTCCTAGGCACAAATAGTAAAAGAATTATCAAATAAACAAAGATAGATCCTAGAGAATAAGTTAAGGTACAAATAAGAGAAGAAAATGAGAGAGATGATAAGCTTGTAAATATATTTTCTAAATTATTGAAGAAATATTTTGATAAGGAGGAAACCAAAAAATTAGAAATAAACTTCCTCATATCCATGAAGAAAATTTGATAGGAGGAAGGGACATGCACATAATATTTATCATGAAAGTTACCATACAATGTACAAGAACATGATAGTAAGGAATAAAGGTTTCTTATAACTACAAAACAAACCTACATGAAGATTTAACCCTAGTACAAAAAGAAAGAAATAATGAAAGAATAGGAGAAAATAAAGATTTAATCTATGTACATATTTTTTCTAAATTACCTCAAATCTTCCACCAATATAAATTGAATTAGTGATTAATCAAAATACTAAACTTTTAAAACTTGAAAATTGAATAAATATTAATACCCTTCACTTTCACCTAATTGAATGATTTGATTGATCACAAAATTTAAGTTTTAGTGAATATAATGAGGTCACATCTCAAATCAACTATCAATTACCTAAATGATCAACATTTTGAGAAATTTTGTGATTTTGTGAATTTGTGACTTACGACTAGAATAAAGATGTCAAAAACTACTAAGGTGATATTCAAGTGTCACATTATATTGAAAACCCATATTTCACCCAATAAGATCATTTGTATGGAATATTAGGTATCATAGATGAAGAAAATGTGATTTCTTTGTTTGGTCTCATCTACCATTGGTATCTTCAAAATTTTTGATCATTCCTCCTACTAGCATTTTGTCTAATTTTATATCAACTCTTGTTTTGACATTGAGGTTTTAAGTTAATATTTTATTTTTCTTTATGGTTTAGATCCTTCTAGTTATTAATATTTATCTTTTTCTATTAATTTAACACTTGAATTTAGTTACAAATGGTCTACACACCTATTCCAAATATTCTATTTCATGAATTTTATGGGTTGACCTTATCTTACATGACAAAGTCACAATGTCCTACTCTTGATTAAATTCCTACAATAAATTAAGGAGCATGGGATACCCACCTCCTCATGGTCTTGGAATGGATGCATTTAGATGGAGAATGATTTCAAAATGCTCATGGTACTTGTGGACCCCTCAAAGGCATGATATATAACACATGAACTCTAATTATGAAATTTGGTCTTTAGTTGTTGGCTTCTAATATGAATGTGATTTATAAGGTGGAATTCTTAGTTGAGACTCAATCTTCCATTGTTGGTTTCTAGTGTGATTATACAATATGAGCCAAACTTATTAATCTAATGTTAATTCTTGAAAGAAGGTATATATTATTCTCATCTTAATTCTCACATAGAGTTGTCTTAGTCAATTTCTCATATGAGTTCCATATTTGTGAATTTTTCTTAATATAAAAACATATTTTATTTTATTAATTAACCTATCTATTCTATGTTACAAAGGATAATTTTATTTTAAATTAGAAGTATATAATTCAAAATTAATTAGTAATTCAAGATAGAGTACACACAATATTTAGTTAAAATAAAATAATATTCTTATTTCGATGAGAGTTATGTAGAATGGTAGCAATGTCTCAGAAATATTTCTTTGATGTACTAAATTTCTATCATTGTTATGAGTGAATCATCTAAATTATATAGCCAAGCCTATCAATAATTTATAGACAAAAAAGCAAAATAATCACACATTTATCATATTTTTATATGTATAAAGTTTCTACCATCAAACTATTTATAATTATAGATTTTATAAAACTATAAATTTAATCATTATTCCTAATTTATTAAGAATCAATCTAATAACTTGACTTCATATTGTATAATTTTTATAAACATCTCACTAATCCAACCATACATTTTATATATGTTAAAAAATATATAATAGGAAAATACAACTTCTAAATATGATAGTAAATCTAATTAATTAATTTATTTAAAACTAAGACTCCAAAACCAATAACCATTCAAAATCCTAAAACAATGATAGCACAATGTTTTATAGGTTTTAAGAAAATCAAGAAAGTAATTTAATTATTAATATAAGAACAATTTAAGTAACCTAACTCTAAGACAAACACTATGATTTCACATCGGGACATACATATATGACCTTTTTAATATAAAAATAACCCCCACCAAAACGTGCACCAAAATATATTAAAAGTCTTCTCATTTTATTTTTCTTGAAAGGAATCTAATGAGTGTAGGAAATTTCTTGGAAGTTGAACAAGATGGAGAAGATTATATCAAATCCCACGAGATGCTAATTATCCCTCATTGAAGCCTCAAATATTAGCTTTGTTTTTAAATTGAAAATGAAATCTTAGGACTAGACAATATCTCACTAGATCATAATATCACAACCCACATGGATGACCCTTAGCTATATGGCAACAATTCTAAAGGAGTCTTCTATTAAAATTAGTCTTTCAAAATTTAAATTAGATTTAATTCAACTTCTTGGTTGTTAAATGTTATTTTATTGACTTGACTTTCAATTATGTTGATTATATATTTGAGTTACAATATATAAATGCTAAATTTTATTGAATATTGTAATGATTTAGAGTCTATGATATAGTTTGAGAGTTTTTTTATACATTGTATAATCATATAAGTATATCATCAATATGATCTTAACATCTAAGTTAATTATGCATATTATATGATTATTTGGTGTGCCTTCAATTATTATCTTAAAAAAATTAAATTGGAAGAGCGGTTTGATCATAGGAGAATGATTGAGCACTTGGTAAATTTCTAAAAGCACATCCTTAAACATCTCTTATGTTTTAGATATCAACTCTAAATGGTGAGGTGAATAGAATACAAACACCAAAATGTACACTATCATTTCTACACATCAGAGTTTGAATATGCACCTAAATGACCTAGAGCAAAATACAATGATTTTAACAATTTAATACTAGTTGTTTGATAGAATATCTTACTCTAATTGATGTGCATGAACATCTAGGTCCACGAGTAATATTGCATCACCATTTTTTTTAGTTTACAATTTCAATTTTGTTCATTTGTGTTTTGGTTGTTGGTTTTAGACTCATTTAGTTTCAACTTTCATGAGGATTTTTTTGCTAGCTTCATAATTTTCTTCTAGAGTTGTTGGGGTCCAAATGAATATGGTTTGCTCTCTTAGATTGTAGATTTCATTAGTTTCAAAGCAAAAATTACTAACATCTAGATTTAAATTGATACTTGTCTTCATATTGTGGGAAAATTTACCAATAATATAAGTTCTACATGGGAGCATAGAATCATATAGTCTATATACTTATTTTGTAAGGCATTTAAAAGGGGGCAACCTATAGGAAGTTTTAGTTATAAAAAAATTAAAAAATTAAAAATTGAACAATCTATATAAGTTTAGCTAGAAAGTCAAAATGTGGAATGATTTAAAGTTTCTAAAGTATTTTCAACAAATCCATTTTGTGAATATCCTACACTTAGGGCATTCCATGAGAACACATTTCTTAGATGTATTCAGTCAAATAGTTCATGTGCCAACTGTTTGACAGAATGCCTCCAAGAAATGTGTTCTCATGGAATGCCCTGAGTGCAGGATATTCACAAAATGGATTTGTTGAAAATGCTTTAGAAACTTTAAAGAAAATGTAGTTGGCAGGTGTAAAGCCAAGTTAGCAGATGTAAAGTTAGACTACAACCTTTTTTTGCATCCTCAAAGCCTATCCATCAAAGCATAAAGAGAAATTTTCTCAAAGGTAGTTGCAATTGTTCTGATAGAGATTTGTAGTAGCAAACCCCAATCATGTGGTTTAGAGTGTATAGATTATATGCTTTATATTTCCTACACATTTCATGGATATATGGAGGTGTTGAAGTTTAAGAAAGAGGCGTTGAAAATAGATTATATGCTTTATATATTTGCTACCATTCTGACTGCTTGTGCAAAAATGGGGGTTTTGGAACAGGGTATGGACATCCATCAAAGCATTTAAAGGATAGAACAAATGAAATTGGAAGTTGTAAAGCCAAATTATAAATGTAAATGGGTTTGTTGAAAAGGCTTTAAAAACTTTCAAGAAAATGCAATTGGAAGCTATAAACCCAAATTCCACAACCTTCGCCCTGCCTATGCCAAAATGCCAGGTTTGGAACAGGGTAACGTGCAACCAAATGTGGAAGCATTGACAAGGAGAAACTTTCAAGTAAATACAATTTGAATAATTTATTACATGGAATCACATGATTACAGGATACACACAAAATGGATTTGTTTGTATTTAGGGTTTAGAAACTTTCAAGCAAATACAATTTGAAATTATTCACAACCATGTGAAATGTGAAGCATGTAAAACCAACCTGTGGAGAATGCCATGGTTGGAGAGTGATATACTGTGGAGGTTGATGTCGAAGGTGGTGAGTGAACACTCATTCACCCAGTGATTTGGTCACCGCTTCACACACACTATTTGCCACATGTGCACATGGAAATGATTGTCGAAACCGACAACCATTCTCTTTAAAAATCCCTAATTTAGGGGTTCGAGTGAGCCCCCTTTCGCTTGAACCCCTTATTTTATTATTAAAAATCATTTAATGCAATTGGTTTGATCAAACCATAGGTTCGTTTGAACCTCTATGTTCGCTTGAACCGTTAAGTTCGAGTGAACCCCTTGAAATTGTGCAACTATCCAAAATGAATTTTTCCTTCCTCCAAAAAATTGTTAACCACTTATGTGGGATCACCCAGGGATTATCGTTTTATATTTTTTGTCATTTTCTTGAGATTTGAAAGGCATAATTGATCTATGTCTTCTTTATCTACCTCACTACATAAACTTGTAAGAACTCAAAACAACAAATAAGTTTGTAAATGCACTCATATAAAGTGCCACAAAAACTAAATGTGTGTTCCTTAGGGAGTTAATTTTGTACTAACACTGAATTATAAAGTGTAATGGGAGGTTGTGCAGTGCCTTTATTAGCCATCACAGTAATGGATCCTCATGATTCTTGTGAAATATGTGTGTTTCCTTGATTTTCCATCACAACAATGGATCCTTGTGATTCTCATCTCATGCATGTGTGCCTTGATGCACACTCTTTTTATGTTTCTTATACGTCTTTTGGACCTATTTTTGGGTATAAATTATTTGCAAACATTTGTGTTCAATTTTAGTTGGTCTTCTTATACCTCTTAACATTAAGAGGGGATTATGATAGTGTTATGCTAATGCTTCTTTCAATGGAGCAACTTCTTTCAATGAAGCAGCGGAGGAAGCTTCTACTTTGGGGGGTCAGATAGACTTTCTATCTTTATCTCCCGTATGGGGATTATTTTAGTGGATCATATTTTGTGAGATTCTAGTACTTATGTAGAGCACCATGATGCACATTTTAGTAGTGTACTATGTGTCACTCATGCATTTATTGATGTACTCCACAATCATAGTTCTATCTCTATTTTCAACAACTTCACAAGCATCTATGTATTCATGGTTGAGTAGTGTTCATATGTTCATTCATACAGTGTTTTGTATCTTTTATCTTGATTTACATTTATTAGAGGTTCACTAATTCTAGCAAATACTAGTTCATCTTTGGAAAAGTTTACAACTTCGACATGCTTTAGAAGTTCTTCATCATCAAGTTCCTATTTTCATGGGACGCCTTTTTAGGAGGCCTTATCCTTCTCTTTCTCTTTTTTGGAGAGGATTTTTATTCCCATTGGGTTTTCTCCTTTTTCTCCATTTACGAGAGTTTGCATTGTACATGGGTACCTCACCAAGCCTCGTAGCCAAGACCCATTTCTTTATATCTATTGCACTTTTGTGATCTCCCCAAGTATCATTTAAGGGGGGTTGTTATAGAGTGAATAATTTATCTATTCACTATAACTTAAGTGTACTTAGGTTGATGAGGTTAGACAACATCTTGTCTAACTGAATGTTCAACCTTTTAAGCCTCTAGTGGTTACCTAGTTGTTTGGTAAACCTCATGTGCATGCCTTTTGAGGTAGGAAAACTTTTCATCTCACTTCAAAGTTCACTTTTGTAGTCATTCAACACTTGTCACCAAGGTTGATGACTTGGTCAAATAAGTTGTTGGTTTGCACATTCCAAGTCATCCAAAGGTTTACACCTATAGGGCACTTGTCTACTTATTTGTGTCGCATCATGAGGCACTTGTCAATCCAAATGATAGGTGGATTGCCTCTTCCTTGCCTATTTAGGCAAGATCATATTGTACATTATAATCAACTCTTTTATCAATTTCTTTCATAATATGAATTAAAGTCATTGTGTGCAAGTGTTTGATCCAATATAAAAACTAAGAAAATAACAATAAAAATATCAATCAACCGAATATAACAAACAAAGTAGAGATATTAACGATTAATGATCACAACTCTTACTGATAAGATTAAAACAACCTGCCACAACTCGCATCCATTCAGTTATTCACTATTCTAATACCTTTCAGTGATTGCTCGGAAGCTCATTCAGTTATTCACTATTCATATCCAGGAAGCTCTGAACCACACGCGTCATTTGACAATTTTAACTACATTCCAAAATGGCCCTTTCAGACGTGCTCAAGTTGAAGTAACACACATAAATGTGTCAGTTGTCAAGCATTGTCACGGCTTGCCTCTGATCTAACCTTAATAAATTCAATGAATTACCAACGAATTTTCCTAAAATTCTTGGGTCCTACACAGCTAATACTTAGAGACATCTTGTCCGAGCTCAGTTATTTCATTTTAAAGAAAATGTTGGACATTACACCGACAGATATTATTCTCGACGCCATGGCTTTTTCATTACCATTTTCGCCTTTGTGTACAGTTAAATTAGGATTAAAACGTCATAACTGAAGTAATCAGAGTATCTAAAAAAATAGACTAGAATATTGAAACTTTTTTCATCGTAATATAAAAAATATATTAAATTAAAAAAAAATTATAACATGGATCTGTCGGCTGTAAAAGATTTCTGATACAATTCAAAAAAGAATTGAAAATTCAGATGGTGCAAGTAGAACTCTAAAAAATCCATAGACAAGGTATAAGTCTTTGTTATCTTGAAGATTCATGTTGTGACTTACTTCACGCTAAAAAAAGCAAACCAAAAGAAAGTCAATTACCAAAAGTAATAAAAAAATTAGTTGTAAAGACAACATGAGAACTAGAATTCCAACAAGAAGAAGCATCCTAGTAAGAACCAACAATCAAGACAATTAGTATAGTCAACATTTAGTTTTATATCAATTTGGAGGAGAGTGTGTTGACATATTGACATATTAATAAATAATATAATTTTTTCCTTCATGTTGGATCTCTTGTTTTATATTGTTTATCTATTTCTTTCATTTGCATCATTCATATACTTATTATACTAATGTGTGCATGTATTATTTTTACCCACATTGATTTGAAGGAAGGCTAAGCTTTATAATAGACATGCCTAAGACATTTGTTTTACATGCTTTTACATATCTTGCATTCATATTTAGAACACTTTTGAAGTGTTGTGTGTTTTTCAACACAAGATTATATAAATTGATGTGATTTGAACTTGTACCCTACATTTAATTAACACATGCATCAATTTGTTAGGAATTCATGTTTACTACTCCCATGTATTTGTTAGGATAGGTTTGTTAGTATTAGAATATCACATATATAGAGTAATAAAATAATATTAGTTGTATGAGAGATTATAGGTATATGAATTGTTAGAGCAACTCGTATTGCTTGACAACTTGTGAATGTAGCTACACATGCACTGATGCCAACATTAAGGTTATGGGTTGGCATAAGTAGGATTGCCCTTACCAAAAAACATTGTATTTTTCTATGATTATAATATTATAATTGTAGTGTAGTAAAATGCACACCCTTGCATTTTCACACTTGTTTGGGCCTGCCTTACTTATTTATCCTCATTTATGTCTTAATTGGTCCTATTTTGCATCCACAAGCCCTATAAACTATATATTTTTATGGAAAATCCTGACAAACATCAAAAGATAAAATATCATTTAATGTTTCTATATGTGTGTCCCTGATTTGTGGACTAGGACTAAAACACCACCTAGGACATCTTTATCCTCCATGAGTCTTGGGACCCTGACTTTGAAACCACCTAAAAAGGTTCCTTTTTGGAGTCTGTGCCTCGAGAATTGAGCCTTGGGACTAAGACACCACTTAGGGCATCTTAGTCCTCCTTGGCTTATTTTTGAGATTCAATTTCAGATTTGGGTGGGATTTAGCCTCCTTTATTTAATGATTTCATATGTTGGCTCCCTGTGATGTAATTTTAGCATATTAAGCATGAAAAAGTAAAACTACAAGGTTCCTCCACTCATTTTCATATAACAGGATAACAAGCATTCAAGTATTCATTCCTAAGGCAAGTTTATGACTTCAAGAGCATTTCATCAAGCATTTGGAGCCATCATCAAGATTCAAGCATCATGTCAAAGGTTTAGTGCATCCATTCATGTTGTTGAGCCAAGATTGTGGATGCAACATTGAAGATCTATTTACAACCATTGTTCACATCTAATCCAAGGATCCAAGATCTACATTCTTCATGGAAACTACATGGTATATTGTAGACTTGCTTCACAAGACATCATATAAGGTGATATAATTTACATATTTCATGTTTCATGATTCATTTCATCATTTGGTTTAATTACCTACAAGGGTTTTGACCAAGGAAAACCCCCATTCACTAACAATCAACAAGTTTTCCCTCTCTTGTGTGTTTGTATTTGTAGATCTAGGTTGAAGACTTGAAGACTATTTGGAGTGCAAGATTAAAAAATTATAAAAGTTGCATTACCAAAGTTGTAATCTTCATAGAATCTCACCTATAGGCAAGATCTAGAATTTTTAGGACCTTAGATCTGGTGAGAAGCAAGTGCAAACCTGGGAGCTCAAGACCACACTCAGAGATTCTAGAAATTCAGAATGAGACTAATACACCACCTTGGGCATCTTAGTTCTCCACTGGTTATTTTTCAGAGATTCTTCAGGATCTTGTTTTGGCATCCGAAGACTTCGTATTTGCCCCAAAAAATAGCAATGGGACTAATACGCCACTCTGGGCATCTTAGTCCTCCATAGCACTTTTTGACAACATTTTTACATTTCCAAAATTCTCACAACATCTCCAAAATTACCAGGTACACATAACCTAACTTGGTGTAGCTTAATTTCTTCATTCACACTCATTATTTAGCTTATATTACTAGGTTTTGTGAGTTGAAAGTTAAGTTGTCTTTTCCAAGTTATTTCTTGGTGGTGAACCCCTTTAAAGCTAAAAGAACCCCCTCCTAGGTCCTTCCTAATTGTGAATTGACTCACCTTGCGAGGTTGCTAGTTAATCCAATTGGGAATCCTAGGACATAAGTGAATGATTGGTTGAAAAAGTGTGATATCTTTAGGTGTCCATTTTTCTTCTCATCATTTTTTTGAACTCAACCTTCATTTTTGTGAACTCAACCTTCTTGAGCATTCATTTTCTGATTTGGAGTCCATAAAATCCCTAGATCTAGGTTGCATTCATTCTTACATTGCATCTTGCATTAGTGAAATTACATCTAGGGTTTCTCATATTTAGTGAAATTATTGCATCTAGGGTTTCTCATATTTGCATTAGTAAAAGTGCATATAGGTTGCATTTTCTCTTTCTTGCATCTTTCTATCTCATTGAAAACCTAAAAAAGTGCATTATTCACCATCCTAATTACATTTAGACACATTGTTATTGCATTCAAAATTGAAAAAAATTGCATTCACTTTTGCATCCAATTGCTTGTTAATAGTCACTTTTTCTTGCATTCATTTGCACATTTTTTTGTTTCCAAACATTAGGTCCCTAGGTAGCAAACCTGGGAATACTGTTATCAACCCAAAATTGCCTGATTTTCTAAAAAAATCCTTACTTGGACTAAAATGCCCTTGGTGGCATCTTAGTCCCTCTCTATTTTTTTGTTGCAGTACCTCGTCTGAGTGATTTGTTATTTGTTTTAGCTTCAAAAATCTTGAAATTTCATCAGGATGACTAAGATGCCCTCCCTAACATCTTAGTCCATGTGGAATTTTTTATTACAATTTTTAGGATCTGAATCAACATTCTTTTGATTATGTTTGTTCGAATTGGTTTTCCATTTCAGTGGATTGACTTTATGTTTCATGCATTTTATTTTAAATCTAGATTAAAGTGTTTCATTTCATGAATTTCTCCATTCCAAGTTTTCATTTACAACATTTCATCTTTCAGATCATTGCATACTATAATCAGCAAACTACCTTATTTCCAATCTAAAAATTGCACCTTCTTTACTTTTCCATAATAACATGTTTTCTTTCAAGAGATGTGGCTTTGATATGGTTAAAAATGGATTTCATAAGTACAATATACCCTCTTATCAGTTCAATTTAGATTACAACAATAAGGCCATTAAGAAACATGTTAATCATCAAACTATTGACACAATCCTTAATATTACATTGCCCATTGGTGATGATGATAGTGTAGACAATCATAAGAATCATACTTGTTCTTCTCCTGATACCTCTCTTCTTAGTGATGAAGGTATCTTGGTGAAAGAAGATACAAACATTGAGAGTCTTGATTGTCCCTCTCCTTCTCCCTCTTCGGAAGATATTAGAAAACAAGAAGATGAGATCATAGAAACATTTCTAAACAACACCTTACCTAGTCTGCATTCATCCCTTGCCTGTAAGAATGTTTTAATGAAAGAGGATAGCCATGCCAAAAAAAAATTCCTTCTCCTAATATCCCCCCTCGATACAAAGAGGATAGGTTAGTGTTAAAAGATGGACCTATCGAGACTCATGAGATTCTTTCCCCTCCCTTCCCTAATGCTCCTACCATTTGGGAAGATCTATTTGGTAAGCATGAAAGTCATATTTTTCATTCTCTTGATGTCTCCCCTACTTGTGATGAAGCTACTTTACAAAATATAACCATGAATGAACATATTAAAAGCTCTCCCACTAGGGTAGATGGTATAGCACAAGACAATGAGACCTTAGAGAAAAAGGACATTGAAATAGAGCCTTCTAATATCCCCACTATTAATAAACTAGAAAATCCAACCATTGATAACTCCTTTATTTGCGATGAAGTCCTTTTAGAAGAGCCAACCTTTGAAGGTTATGAACATTTGGCTTGTAGTTCTCATAAAAACTCTCCTACTAGGGAAGATATCATGGTGCAAGAAAATGAGAACATTGACAATAGTAATTTCTTAGATGAAAATGATGAAGTAACATTAGACTCCTCTTTACCAAGAGATCATGAAAATAATGATAATACTTCTAAGTTTATGCACATTATATACCCCTTAGAGTACTCTCTTGAGCCTAAAATTTTCCTTTATCCACCCTCTCAAAAACCACAAGTTCAAAACAAACCTGTCCTTATCCTCAAACCACCTAAGAACAATATTTCATAGAAAATGAGTTACAATATCATTTCTTATACATACAACACTAGAAACAATCTATTGCAACCAAGACAAACACCTTCAACATCCCTCCCATTGTCTAATCTTTTCTTTCTTGGTGCCCCTCATTTTCCTTTGAATAGTGGAAAGGAGTATGATCTTGTTGAACAACTTAAGAATACTCTTGCAAAGATATCCCTATGGGACCTAATCTAGAATTCACCTAATTATCACAACATGCTTTAAATAACCTTATAACAAGTTGTGGTTTCCTCTAGTGCTAACCCGAATGACGATAGCCATGATTCAAGGGATAAATTCTAACATTGTTTTCCACCAAAGTGAACTCCCCCCTTTGGAAGTGCAAAAACAATGTGATGCCCTCATGATAATATCTCAATACAATACAAAGGGGATAAAACAAACCCTTTTTGACAATGGCTCAGTTGTAAATGTGTGTAGTGTGACCCTTTTAAATAAGCTTGGTAATAACCTACCTCTTTATCTATTAATGGTTTTGATAACGTGAGAAAATGACCACTTGGGGTGATCACATTACCTATTAAAGTTGACAAAGTTACATTACAAACCCCAATCCATGTTATGCCTGATGATGTTTCGTATAATCTCCTTTTAGACAGACCGTGGATTCATGAGATTAATGCTCTTCCCTCTACCCTTCATCGCATCATGAAATATGTCTACAACAACAAATTTTATACAATCAATGTAAATCTTGGATCATATAGTTGTCTAAACATTGAGAAAAACAAGGAAAATCCTCAAAAAAATTAACACCAACTACACAAGTCGAACCCATGCAAGACAAAGAAAAACAACTTGAGGAAATCACGAAGCTCTTAGAAGATGATTTGGGTTCCGTAGACTTCAAACATAAAATCATGGGAGAATACAATATCATAAACAAAGATTTAGACAAGGGAAAATAAAAAGAAGTACTATTAACAAAAAACTCGAAGGAACCTTCGAAAGCATCCACCTCAACCACTAAAGACAAATAACCAAATTATACAATAAAATTTGATGATGTTGATTATCAACAACCATAGAATCGAAAAGAGATGAAAAAACTTTATGGAAAAGGTTATGAGCTTATGTAACAACTTGCATATAGTGGAAAAGGATGGGGTGCTAGAGAACAAGGTATCTGTGTCCCTATAGAACCTCACATGAAAGAAAAGATTAGTGGTCATAGTTATTGTCCCTCAAAAGACACAAACATTCCTTCACTTAATATCAACACTATTGACATGAACATCCTTCTAATCCAACTTTAACAGTGGTGCATCCTGAATTGATAGACACTAGTGGTTTTGATTGTTATCCTTTAGAAGAAATGAAACAAACAAAGAAATCCTCACTTTATGTAAATTTCATCACACAAAATACTAATGATTTGAATTCGTTAGATTCTACATCCTCCTATAAAGGAGAGAAAAAATCCTCACAATCTAAATAGTCTTGTGTAGGTATGACACCTTGTGCTAAGCAAGAGATATCTTTGTCACAAAATAAAGCAACATCCTTCACTTTTGACCAAGAGAGTATCTTGACAAGACTCCTCCAAGATCTAATCTCTCTCCCTTCAAGAACATGAAATAAATTTTATTACAAGACTTCATTTTGTTCATATCATAGATTTCATGGTCATGCTACTAATGAATGTTAGGCTTTAAGTAAAAAAATTTAACATCTCAAGGAATGTGGTACTCTTACTTGTGTTAAAGTACCTAATTCCTCTAATTGATACTCATTTTCATCTTATTTGGCTCACCCTTGTCTTACAATAAGTAGGGGTAAGGGGTTAGATAGCCTTGTCCTAGTATGTCACTTGTCGTTGTCTCTTGTGGCTAGTTGACCACCTTTCATGTGCATATAAGAGCAAGCTTGGGATGTGGATGGTATACCTTAAGTTGGCTCGCATGTGACACACTATCTTTTGGGGGCATTCCCTTTTCATGACGTAGCTTATCGGGAAAATATGGCATAGGGATTTCTGAATAAGCTCTCCTATCTTCTTCTACTTTAAATCAATTGCTCACAACAATAGTTTTAGCAACTGCTTTAAAGTGGGGGCATACATCGACACTCATGTTTCATTGTGTGATTTTCTTTCTTCTGGCGATGCGTCCTTTTCTTTGTGGTGTCATTGGGTTTGATTTCCTTTGAGAGTGTGATATTTCTTTTACTTGTCCTCTCTTGGAAACATTAAGCACAATGTTCCCTAAGATGAGACCTTGCATGAACTAAGAAAAATCCCTTTGCACCTCTCTCTTTCTTGTTACGTTGCATTTTTGTAGGGTATGTGCAGGATCATCATGGAAAAAATAGGCCCTTAAATGGTGAAAAATTCAGAAAAAATGGAGTTAGACAACTTGATGTAAAAAATTGAATAAGTTATCTATATTATTTCAAAAATATGTAAGAATAGAATTTGTAGTAAATTGAATGTAGTTTTTAAACTACTAGGTTTATTTAAAAAAAATAAAAATCTATTTGGTGGAAATTTGAAATCTCAATCCAGAGTACTTAAATTTCAAAGAAAAAATAAGTAGGTGTCTATTTGACCACCCTAACCGAAATAAAATGATAATATATTTTTATAAGATTTTAGATATAAGTAGAGGACTCATGTCCTGATGTTATGCATTTTTTTTTGTAATTTGTTTCCAAGTAAATAATTAATTATGAATTTTTATTACAACTTTTTAAAAATATAAAAAACTTGTATGTATGACCACCTTAACTTGGTCAAAACTTCATGAAATTCAAATTTATTTTTTAATCCTATAGTACATGCGAAGCATAGAATGTGATGCATGTTTCAAATTCAAAAACTGAGATACTGTTTGAAAGCTATAGATTTTTTTCAATCAGCCTATCAATCAGGCATTTAGTTGCAATTCAAAATAAAGCGTAATTTATATTGGTGGAAAGCCGAGAATCTCCTTTAAAAACCCTTTTTATTTCATCAATTTTGGGTAAAAACAAAGTTGTTAGCCACATATCCTACACATACCCATCATATTGCCACTTTTTGGCCCATCATGATCCTACACTTACTTTGTACCTTATTAAAGTCATGGAGATATGTCTTTGATATGGTCCCCTGGGGCTCACCTAGTGAACAACTAGCTTCACTAGCCCTTGTGAGTGTGAATTTTATTTTTGTTTTTATCATAGTCATGGGGGTATGATGTTGATATGGACCTCTTGGGGCTCATCTAGTGGAAACCTAGCTTCACTAGCCTTTGTGAGCGTGCACTTTGTTTGCATAGTGGACAACACATTCCACTTATAAACATTTTTGGACAAACAGGCTAGATCTGGTCCACTGTGTTGGACAGCTAGTCAAAGCTTGATCCATGGCATTTTTATTTTTCCCTTCTTCTTTTCCTTTTTTCTCTACTTTTTCTATCCTTGACGGTATATGTTGGTGATATGATTATGGCTTCATATATCATCCGCATGTGTGTTCCCTTATTCCTATGTTGGTTTTTCATATGATCTTAATCTTGGGGGCTTGATCATCCCTCTTGATTATTGTCATCCTATCTTGCTAACATTGGTACATTTGAACCCCTCTTGATTGTGTGGTTGGCTACTTTAGTGTGAGTTTGAAGCAAGTTCATCCTCTCACTAAAGTGAGGACAAATGTAGTGTAGTAAAATGCATACCCTTGCATTTTCACACTTGTTTGGGCCCACCATGCTTATTTATCCTCATTTATGTCTTAATTGGTCCTATTTTTTATCCACAAGCCCTATAAACTATATATTTTTATGAAAAATCACAACAAACATCAAAAGATAAAAGATAATTGAATGTTTCTATCTGTGTGTCCCTGATTTGTGGATTGGGACTAAAACACCACCTAGGGAATATTTGTCCTCCATGGGTCTTGGGACCCTGATTTTGAAACCACCTAAAAGGGTTCCTTTTTCAAGTATGTGCCTTGAGAATTGAGCCTTGGGACTAAGATGCCACCTAGGGCGGTTTAGTCCTCCTTGGCTTATTTTGAAAATTCTTTTTTCAAAATTGGGTGGGATTTAGCCTCCTTTATTTAATGATTTCATATGTCGGCTTGGTATGATGTAATTTTAGGATATTAAGCATAAGTATAAATACAAGGTTCCTCCACCCATTTTCATACAACAAGATAAAAAGCATTCAATTATTCATTCCTAAGGAAATTTTATGCATTCAAGAGCATTTCATCAATAATTTGGAGTCATCATCAAGATTCAAGCATCAAGTCAAAGGTTTAGTGCATCCATTCATGTTGTTGAGCCAAGATTGTGGATGTAACATTATTATCTATTTACAACCATTGTTCACATCAAATCCAAGGATCCAGGATCTACATTCTTCATGGCCACTACATGGTAGATTGCATATTTGCTTCATAAGACAACATGTAAGGTGATATCATTTACATATTTCATGTTTCATGATTAGTTTCATTAGTTTCATCATTTGGTTTAATTACCTATAAGGGGTTTGACCAAGGAAAACTCCCATTCACAAGCAATCAACAAGTTTTCCATCTCTAGTGTGTTTGTATTTGTAGATCTAGATTGAAGATTTGAAGATCATTTGGAGTGGAAGATTGAAAATTTATAGAAGTTGCACTACCAAAGTTGTCATCTTCATAGAAACTCACCTACAGGCCAGATTTGGAAGTTTCAGGACCTCAGATCTGGGGAGAACCAAGTGCAGACCTCAAAGCTCAAGACAACACTCAGAGATTCCAAAAATTTAGAATGAGACTAATACGACACCTTGGGCGTATATGTCCTCCAAACTGAATTTTTCAAAGATTCTTTGGGATTCTATTCCGGCATCTGAAGACTCCATATTTTTCCCAAAAAACAACAAGGGGACTACTATGCCATTGGGAATCTTAGTCCTCAAGAGCACTTTTTGACAAATTTTTTACATTTCCAAAATCCTGAAATCTCCAAACTTCCCAGGTACACATACCCTAACTTGGCATAGCTTGATTTCATCATTCACACTCATTATTTGGCTTATATTACTAGATTTTGTGAGTTGAAAGTTAAGTTGTCTTTTCCAAGTTTTTGCTTGGTGGTGAACCCCTTTAAATATAAAAAAATCCCCTCCTAGGTCCTTCATAATTGTGAATTGACTCACCTTGTGAGGTTGCTAGTTAAACCAACTAGGAATCCTAGGACATTAGTGAATGATTGGTGGAAAAAGTGTGATATCTTTAGGTATCCATTTTTCTTCTCATCAATAATTAGATTCAAAAGAAAATGATATCATATTCCGGTAATATTACAATCTAATTCCAAAGTCTTATTAATAAAATTAATTATTTTTATTTAAATTCTAATAATGTGTATAAGTGTGTGCCTCTATGTGTGTGTAGACACACATAAATTGTCACACCCCATCCTGTTGTTACTGATTTACTTTTGCATTCATGGGTAAATAGGATTGTAAATGCAATCATGATTGTGATATTTTTGTTAAATATATGGAATACTAAAATAGGTATTAAGGTATTATTGCCTTGGAAGAGTAACTATATTTACATTGATGATAAACATGTATTACTATATGAATATGCTTAATTTTATGATGCGTATGGGTTTATTATAAATGTCTAACTGCCATTGCAAATGTGCTAAGTTGGTTACAGGGATAGGTTCAATCCTCCGAAAGGGAGGGGGAATATCACTTAGGATAAGTGATTGGTCTGATAACCCTAAATGAAACCTATATGATCTCATACACACACTCGTAATAGAATGGTTGAGTCAGGTCATAGTGTTGGGAATTCGTAAGTCATCCATAGTATGATGTGTTTGCATTAGTAAGGGTCTTGATTATTGTTGAGTGCATTCTTGGATGATGTTTATATGTTTAGAGCTTATGGGTTCTTCTTTATATTACTATGCTTGATTGGTGAGGTGAACATACGTAAATGTATGTGTATGTTTATATATGCATGTCGGTCCGATAGACCATATGCATGAAGTCCTGAGCATGTACATGAAAGTACATAGGTCGATGTACCTATCCACAGTTATGAATAGCTTGCTTATGAGTATGGTGTTATCAAATGGAAAATATGACATGTATGTGTATATGCATATATACATTGCATGTATGTTTTCTATCAATAGGATAGTAATTGAGTACATGCTTGGATGTGCAATCCAATGTATACATATGTATATATATGTGTGTGTGTTTATAGGAAGGAATCGAAGTATGATATATAAATATGTTTAAAATATATATACTAATATATGTGAGTGAAGTACGTAATGGAAACGTACATTACACATATATGTATAAATATATGAATATCATTATTGCTAATTGTATGAAAATATATATGTATGTATATGAGTATATGAGCATATATATATATATATGCGTATTGTTTATGAAAATGATGATATGGGTTCATGTATATTCGAATAACAGATAAATCATTTATAATCTCTTGAATTGAAATATATATATATATATATATATATATATATATATATATATATATATATATATATATATATAGGATTGTGTATATTGAATACGTGGTATTTAGTTTATGAGAAACACTACCATTTAAGTGAATGTATAAAAAAAAGTAACCCTTGTGAAACACAGCCTAACATACAAAGCAAGGACCAGCCATATAAAAGAGTATGGCTTAATAAAAGCCAAATTAGAAGTCAAAATAATAGATCTTAACTACTACTTGTTGTAGAGGAATAAAGCATGCAGTGTTGATAGACTTTGAAAGATCAATACATTGACATAGGTGCATGAATATAAAAGGTATGTCGAATAATGCATATAATGAAATATGATGGAGGTCAACATAAATGCAAATGTATTGTGTAGCATCTAAAGGACGTTTGGGAAGTAAACTTAAGTCGATGCTTATGAAAGAGTCTTCACTATTTTAAAACAATGATTTACTCAAAGTTGTGAAATAAAGTGATAGAATATAAGCCAACCTCATAAAGTGTAAAATGCATGATAATAGGAAAATTAACGACAAGGAAAAGAACTAGTCAAAGCACAATTTATGCTCCAAGTGACTCATCATTCCTCTATTTCTTAGCAAGCTATGACTTAGTTGACATAGCAAGGTGTTTCTTGATAACAGTAGAATTTTTCATGAGAATAATCATGCCAAAATAGTAGGAGGATGGCTGCATACATGGCACCAGAATATGAAGTTCTATTTGTTGTAGAAGTCCATTTTGGGATGCAATTCAATTGTCATCATTTTAACATGAGCACAATTGAATGTCTGTTGCTGTTGTCAAATAGATGGGTTGACTTGTAGCATTTCATGCTGAGTTTGTATTTAGTTTTCTACCACCCTTTCGCTAAGTGAAGTGAGTTGAATTGCATGGAGAAAGCTATCATTTTTCATGCCTTTTCTATAGGATGCAAAGTCTCCATTTTCTATATAAATAGAGAGGCAAGTTCTCTTATTTGGATGCATCATTATGCTACATTCTTCTACAAACTTATTTTGTTACAATCTTTCTGAGAGTTGTGAGTATTAGTGTGAGAGTCATGAATTAATTTGTGAGTGCATATTGCTATCTTGAGAAAGGAGACTTAGTGAAGTATTTCATTGGGAGGATTAAGTGAAGCTAGTAAGCTATTGTTGGAAGGCTATGCATCAAGCCAATCAATTGGGTTAAGCATATTATAGGCATGAGGATCTAGTCTTCTCTCATTTTTCTTTATTTATGAAAGAATAAGATTTAAATACTTTTTTTGGAATTTCTTAGGGAATTCTTGCAATAGTGAAACATAGTTCTTGCCTATGAAAAAGGAGTAGAAGTTGTTTTATGATTTTCTGTGAAAGAGTTTATACATACTCCATAATAGGAGGAATTGTTTATCATCAATATAAGTCTACTAGGAATGAATAAACAAGGATATCTTAAGGGTTATTCATTGCAAAGTTATTTGATTGTATTAGATAGCTTATGGTGCTAGGAGACCTTAGGAATAATAAGGTTAGTAGAGCATCAACAAGAGATAGTATGAACTATGATAAGATAATATGCCATATTACTATTTTATATTTATGATCACTTGATCATTACTTTATTATGGAAACCCTAGGTTGGGAGTAACCTATTTGGGTTGAAAATTA
Source organism: Sequoia sempervirens (assembly GCA_007258455.2). Lineage (NCBI taxonomy): Eukaryota > Viridiplantae > Streptophyta > Pinopsida > Cupressales > Cupressaceae > Sequoia > Sequoia sempervirens. The sequence goes on along the minus strand of VDFB02271358.1, from coordinate 185,117,510 downwards.
TATTGAAGCCTAGGTTAAGATTAACCTAAATTAGGTTGGAATATTTACTTAATTACCAATTGGAACCAATAGGTTAATAATAACATTCTTGGATGGGATGTATGTTGTTCTTGTTGGAACAAATAGGTTTAGGTTAACCCACTTGATTACACTAATTGTGGATCATTGATTATATCCGAGGATAGGGCATACCAAGGTTGATACTCACCTTTGTGGTTAAGAAGATCACTCAAGTAATGAGATACTATATGTATAAATACATAGGTAGGACTACCTATTGAGTTAGATTTGCTACTTGATTAGTTGCATTAGACTCTTGATATGAAGTCATAGTAATGGCAAGAGTGTATTCTTTGTTTAGCCCTTTTTGTTAAGGATATTACACTCTCGAATGGAATCATCTATTGATGTAATTATTCTTCTATTGAGGTCATTCATTGATATGGACATATTCTTGATGAGAATGACTTATTATTGTGATATATTATTGAATGGAGTTAGTTAATTATGAATATTAAATCTATGATTAGATGAAGCTTATGTAGCTATACTTTAGCTTATAAAGTTGTACTTGGGACTAGATTGTCTTTTGAAGTAAATAGGTTGACTATGCAAAGTTAATTTGTAGATCCCATATGTTATACCTGGGATAGGAATATCCATTGAAGGGGTAACTTGTGCTTAGGCTTAATTGGTATAGATACCATATAGTGTTTTGGGAAAAGGGGGATAGGTTATTTATGAGGTTAGGGATTACCTATGGAAGGAAATTACCTAAGCATAGTATATGAACAGACATAATCCAAACTGAGCTATAGAAGTGTATGCGAATAGGCTGACTATCACTCAAAGTACTGGTTGAGAATACTTTAGACAAAGTATTGTAAGTTACCACTAGTTACACTGTCAATTTCATCATGTTCCTCTTATGCATTCTAGTTCAGTATTTTCATACTCATTAGAGAAATAAATGTATGATTAGGTTCTAATTTGTAGGACACAACACTAAGCTCAGATAGGCTATTGTATGAGTTTTACCAACCAATATCTTTTTCGATGGGTAGTTCCATCTTGTCATATGTGATAGATGTGCAGAGGATTGCATTTGAGTTCGTGGTTGGTAGAAAATTTCTTGAGTGATGCTTCTCCTCATCAGTTGGTAGCCAAGGTTTGTGTATGTTTGCGTAGCATTAGGGAAAGTTGGAGTGTGTGCACTAGAGAGCGAAGACATCCAAAATTTATGCACCATTACGATGACATCAGGACTAGTTTGTATATCTATTGCCAGATAAGATCAAAAGAGCGATGGATGTATCGTGTACCCATTTGTATGGATGGATGTAATCTTGAATGATAAAATTGAGTTTACTCAATATGAAATCTATGTTTTGGAAAGATTTGTGAAATTAAAATGAAATGCAATGGAATTTTGGAATAGTGCTTGTTTCAAATATGCTTGTAATTTACATATAATGGAATGAAAAAATTGTATTTCTATGTTTTGGAATCATAGTTATTCACTTGAGGTGAAAACATTGAAAATTTTACTGAGTAGAACACCAAGGTTGTTACATGTGGTATCAAAGCTACCAAGTTTAGCTTTGGAGCCTATGAGCTCATTATGTAAACAATATGTAAACCTTATCTGAGGATAATGGTTGAAAAGCTCTTATGCCAAGATGGAAAGAGGAAAGAACTAAGAGAAATGAAAAGAAAGTTAAGATCCTAGGAAACTTGTTTAAGTTTGGGACTAGAAAGAGTCATCCCTAGAGTTGAAAAATCCTAGACCAACAAATTAATATGAAACCCCTCTTGGATTGTGGAAGTTTATGCAATCAAGTTATGTAGGAAGGATATGAAGGATAAACAATATGTAACTTCACCCTACGAAATAAGTCAAATGAATCGAGGGGATGGGAAGAAATGAAATAACCCCCTTATTAGTAGCAACCTATAGCTACAAAGAGCCAAGGATTTATGAATTCAATAAGAATAATATGAATCTAGATGAGTATGCATTATTGATATAAATTAGAAACTTAAATTGAAGTAAATAGTCAAAAAAGGAGGTATCCAAGAGGTTGGAGAACTCTTGAAAAAATTCTAATTTTTGTGCAAGGCTAAGATCTTGCAAGAAAGGAAATAGTACCTTGGAATAAGGGAAGAGACCAAAATGGTCACAAAAGAAGTAATCAATAAAGTGGACATGGTTCCACCAACCAAAATTGATGAGATCAATTTGGAGTTCTAATTAATATTAGAAAAAGAAACAAAGCAACTTGAGAGTGCTTAAGGTTACGAAGTTACCAAGAATTAGGAAAAAGTCACTTGGAAAGGTGGTCATGTGAAAGAGACCTGAAAAGGTAAATCCTATTGGATTAAAAAAGGTTCGGTTAGTAATAAGTTTGGTAGAAGTGTAGATTAAACACACCAACTAGCCATCAAAAATAAACTTTTGTTTAGAGGTTCCAAAAGGAAATGGGATACAGAGTGACACTATGTGTCAAAATCAAGGGAATTGGTAAGGAAACTAGTTTCTAAGTTGAAAGGTACATCAACAAAAGAGGATTTGTGGATTGGGATTTTCCACCACAAAGAGGATATTGGTATAGATGGAAAAGAGAATTGGAATATTAGAGTGTCTCTTAACTTGTAAAGTTACTAATTATTCATTAGATCTCTTATTTGATTGAATCTGTGGGATTAGAAATCAATGATGAATCTAACTTTGGGAGTATGTATATTCAAGACATGCCAAGGAAAGAAAAAAAGGCATGATAAAGGAAATAGAAAGCCAACAACAAGGGATGAAAAATCATTTGGAGAAAGAAAATTTTTGGTAGGAGTTCAACTTTGAGTTGATCGAATGTCATGGAAACACTAAGAGGGGAAGAAAGAGAGTGGATTGACTCAGATAAAGTACCCCACCCAACGAAAATCATAAATATAATTTTGATTTGGAAGAACTTTTGACTTCCTTTTAGGTCATGATGTCAACTAAGTCATATTTCATGACCATAGGAATAAAGTATTGAAATTATTGAAAGATGATGGAAAGGTCAAGGATTATGACCAAATGAGAAAGGAACATTATCACTCAATACTTTATATATATATATATATATATGATTGATTGAAAGATCAATTGTTATTATCATAGATGCCTTAGAAGAGGATAGGTAGATTACACAATCGTGAAAGGGAAGATCATTTCCTAAGTAATAGGTAAGGAAATATCTAGATTACTCATGATTTAAAGTTATTAAGAATCATTCATGTTTGGTAAGTTAAGTATGCAATTAAATTTGATAAATTTTATGAACCAACCTAAATGAATGAGGATTATTACTTGACATTGGTACCAATGCTCATCAGGAAATAGAATGGGTTGGAAATTGGATTGAAATTTTGAAAATGATTTAAGGATGAAAGAAATCCAAAGGAATGGATGTCCTAAGATAAATGAGATTTATCTCCTCCAAACTCCTAGCCATTATTACTTGGGAATTAAATGTGGCATGAGTGTCAAGGTATGGAAAACTCACTTACCAATTATAACCCTTAATTTCCAAATTAGTTTAATAAAATAAAATAATTTTAAAAAATGGTGTGGAAAAAGAGGATTAATTTAATTTCCATCATCACTTAATTTGAAATGGAATAAAAATTCATCAATGAATTAAAGTATATCGAACAAGGTTATACCATTACACAATACAACTATATACTATATTGCATAAGGATAAAACATCACGATTGTAAATGCATCCACAAAAGAATCATGACGCAAAGAATTTCATGAGTAGAAAACCCTTCCAGGGATGAAAAACCACTCATAAAAGTGCCCTAATGGCTTAATGAAATTCCTCATAGGCAGAGCCTTACTAGCTACAAAGTTTCAATGGTTACAAGTTGCCTCACGACAATGATCATACTGTCTCATGACCATTCATTACATGTTTCTCTATATCACAAGGAAAATATTGAAGTTCTTTTACAAGTCACATACATCTACAAGTACCAGTTTCAAGTTTCACCAATGCATCATCCTTACATATGAAGTTGGGATAATGCCAACATTATCATGATTTGCTCCCAAGTATTTGCAAGTAAGACAATTCCACTTTTAATAACCTCACAAATATCATACAAGTACACTAACAAACATGACCATTCACATAAAGCTTCATGAAAGTCATCCTAATCCTGCTAGAATGCACACATTCCTATGCAATTATAACCAAAATATTTACTTCTAAATTCAATGATGCATAGAGGTTTTTAGCAATAAGAAAATAATACTATAAAATAGTTAAGAAGGTATAGCTCATGTATATATGAGAATGCCTATATAAGCTATGAGTATTTACTCTCATAAGTTCACAGAACAACACGGGTGAAAATAGATGATAACAAGATGCTATCATAGGTTAATAACAACTTATCTTTGTCTTGTTCCATACTATAGCTATGTAATTTATCAAATGGCTACATTAAGTAAAAGAAAAGATAGAAAAGAAACCAATGATCTCAAATGTGGCATAGCCTACCTTCTTACAAAAAGATATTAAAGGTTCGTTAGAGTAACTTCATGAGTTAGTCATTATCTCTAAGAAAAAATGAAGTATCCACTTCACATCGATACACATACAAATACCAACGTATGTCCATTAATAATGAAATTTATAGTTATAGTTGCTAATATTGTTGGTAACATTGACATAGATAAGCTTTCAATATATTCAAATGATGAGTGGATTGTTATAATAAGACATGAGGAGAAGTAGGTAATTATTATTTAAAGATAAAATTAGAGTTAAATATTAGGGCAATGATTGTAATATTTACAAGAAAAATATGTTTATGTTAGGAAAAAGCCTTAAATCATACTATATTTTTGATTTCCAAAGCGACACAAGGAATACAACTTAACATACCATTATATTCAATGAATAAAAAGAGTAGTTAAAATAGTAGGTAATGCATAGTTCTTACAAGTTGCACAAAATTCAATCATCTACATATTCAAGCATCTTTTCAGGAAAAACATCTTATATTTCCAAGTTCGCTATTTGATTTCCTAAGAAAATCATTCACCAGAAATAAATACTACATCTAGTTTTATATTTCACAAGGAATTCATTACAGGAAAACCGCTACACTCCAATGAATAAAAGAAAATTAAGCACTGTTTTCCACTTGCTTACAAAGTATCCATTATTCCGTTGCCAATTATACAATTTACTCTAAAATAACAGAGTTGTGTAATTTGAATAGAATTTTTTTTTATTTAAAGAAAATATACATTCAATAGAGTAAACTTGGCCAAATTCATGTGAATGCCTATATATATATACCTATGTTTGCATTTTCATACATATATATTTAGAAATGTAAACAATCTAGTACAAAATATATCACTTTAAAAAAATATATATTAGTCATTCAAATCAGATTTTAATTTCTATTCTTTTCTAACTTAATCACTTGCTCCCACACCTACTGTATTTGTATTCATATTCATATATATATATAGAATTATACACCTTCCCACCTAAATAATTACATATCAGATTCAACTACAGGAAAATCTTTGTTACATTTTATTGGCAACGATGCATTTAATTATATATGCATATATGCATATATATATATATATAAACACATTTATATATTCATATATAGAAACTTTTAGAATGTTACAGAAGAAATAAGATATACTTCTATAGCCATGTGTAAATTCCCTTACATTCTTCATTAATAAATATACAATATATATATACAAAAGAATTCTTTTACAGCAAAAACTAAATGTACATCCACAGCCAAGTTTTCTTTATATTCTGGTATCTAGAAACTAACATGTATATATCCATACATATACACATATATATAAATATAAGCAAATATTTGCAGATAATAAAGTTCATTCATACTTAGCCCAAGGCAGTTTGAAAGTTATTAAGGCTCATTGGAAAATGAAAGGTCAGCAAATCCCTATAGAAAGAGCGTTGCCTATGGAGGCTTAGCCCTCAAGGTCAAATAAATATTTTCCCCTCTATTTTCGTTTGAAATAAATTCACTTCAAAACTGGTAAGTTTTATAACAATAATATTATATGTTTTCATCTGTATTTATATGAAAACATGTAATATTATTTCATTTAGGAAAAGAAATTTAATTTAAAAAGGTACTTTGTCACAGTATGCTTGAACTCAATTCCAAATTCTACAACAACAATATAAATATAAATGTATATAAGTACTATATATATTTATATATGTATTTATATAAATATTTATAAATTCTATATACAAGAATAGGAAAATTGCAGATTGCACAACCATAATGCTAAATCTTATTCAATAAACAGGATATTAGAACATTAACCAATTTTGCATTTGATTCTCAAAAAAGGGTTTCAAGAGAGGATCAAGTATTTTCACAGACAAACATCAAAATTTGCATTAGAAACTAAAAGACATTGGAAAGAGGATTCAAAAACCTAGAAAAATGCTTCTGATTGAATTCCCTCTTTTGGTTCCTCTCTTTCTCATTCTTGATTGCTAGAGATCTCCTCTTGTAGATTTTCCTCTTTTCCCTTGTATTATTTTCTTCTTTTCTTTCACCATTCTAGATTACCATGCTTTAGAAAACCCTCTTCCAGGAATAAAGATCAAAATAATTAAAATGACTAATAGATATAGGGAAATAAATGACAGAAAATAAAATTTCACACCAAATAAATATTCCTTTAAAACAAGTGTTTTGCAACTCATTATGGACTAATCACCAAAAGTAATAAAATACATGACATAAAATACATCAAAAACTTCTTATATTAATTATTTTTATAGGAAACTATTTAGTCTCACATGATAAAATAGTAACTTTTTTCGGCATATACACAAAGATTCCTGTATAGTTGATTATGAAAGAAGTGAGAACATATTAAATATATAAGGCTAAAAATATCATTTATATAAGAAAATTTAAACTACATTAAGGTAATTAAATTTTTATTTATAAAAAAAGACTATCTTATTGTAGAGATTCGTTGATGTAGGAGCATCCCTGGTTGTAAAGAAAACATGTATTAACCAAAAATATTTCTTTTCTTGCATTTCAATCTATTGTTTTCTCAACTGTTTCTTTCACGTTTTACAACATTGCAATTTCTCAACTTGTGGAGAAGGATATTGGTTCTCAACGAGGTCATCTATAACATAGCTAGATTTTAGATGATTTGCATTCGTTTACAAAAAGTTACAAGTCTTATAATTTCATTGTCAATTCTCTAGTAGAGCATTTATGGCCTAGCTAGCTTAGATTGGTTACTATTGTCACATGAAATTGCACCCTACTGAGCACAAAGCTCAACATTTCAATAACACAATGGAAACAACCTCAAGGTGTGGGACCTTTGCAGATATGAGGTTGAATATATAGAGAAGGTTGACTTTCTTTTTCAATCCCAGTGTAATGTGCTAGTCTAACCCAACACATGAAAACCTACCACTAATAGCTCACAAAGAAAAGGGGAGAAGGAAAACATGAAAGGTAAAATGGAGGTGATACACAAAGATGGAAAGGTCACTTCTTCTTGACTAATATTGCATAGTACATCATTCAAGAGGGGCAAGGGAACTTTACAACTCTTTGTTTGGTCAATTCTCAGAGGAAAAAATGGAGGTTAGGGTTTGACAAGGCGTTAGAAGGAAAGCAAGGTTTCTCAAACCAACAACTATAAACCATTTAACACAAAAATACATGCATGAAAATACAATAAAAACTCAAATGTGAAGGTGATAAGTTTCTCAAAAATAAAAGAGCTAAGAAGAGGAAATCTTGATCCATTTTGTTGATGTAGAGGCAAAATGCCAATCTTTACAATGGCGGAGTGTAAAATACATGTTTGCAAAAGAAAAACCCCAGAGGAGCCATAAGAAGAACCCTAAAAATGAATACATGTTTTTCCTTTATAGATTAGGCATAATAGAGAACAAAAAATTGATCCCTAACCCTAACTAGGGTTAGTAATAAAGCTTGTGGCATGCAAGAATGAAGCCATCTGTGAAAATATCGATTAGGGCATGGATGAGACCTGAAATCAACAATCAATAATAAATGGGCATGGGCACCCATGAAATCCACTTGTAGAAGGTATGGAGGAGTTAGAGAAAGCATTAAAGTCATCCTTGAAGCCTAGGAAATAAGACATGTAGCTCAAAAGTCCAATTGAACCTCAAAAACGTCATCCAAAAACACATCAAATATGTAGGAAGGTCGAGGTTTTGAGCTTGAAAAATAGCCTTTACAAGCACGAAAAAAGTGGTCAGAAGCCATGAAAATGCATTTATCAGGCATTGGGCTTACAACTTATCGCATGCAAGGAATAAGGAAAGAAGAAAAATCGTGAAGAGAAAGGAAATATCAAGGGTAAGAGGGAAGGCTTATCTTCGATAGTTGGAGGTAAGAAGGAATTTGTAGACACTTAAAAATGACCTAGGCCTGCAAGCTTCATTTTTACCACTTTCATCCTAGCATAATTATGACATTTAATTATGTCCTTGGTCAACATTTGACTATTGATTAAATAATTCATAATTATTTAATCAATTCATGTCCTTTTATTCTTCATGATTATTAAATAAATAAATTCTATTTATTTATTAAATACATCACTAATTCTCTAAGTCTCCCTATAATTAAATAAATTTCTAAATTTGTTTAATTATCCTTATTCATTAATTCTTCTTGATTATTAAATAAATAAGTTTTATTTATTTATTTAATATGTCACTAATTGTCTTAATTACTTAAATTGATTAATTAATTTAATTAATTAATCTTATCTTCTAAATTAAATAATTAAATTTAATTATTTAATTGCCTAAATTAATATTCCTCTCATTTTAAATAAATGAAATTATTTAAAATGCCATCACTTTCTTAACTATTAGTCCATTTTTGTAAATAATCTGAAAAAAGATTATTTATTGTCTCACAAAATCATTATTTTGAATTAATTTAATTCAAAATAGTAACTAATCTTCCAAAAATCAAGTAATCAGGCAAATTCTTGATTTTCCAAATTTGATCTTCAGTCCAACTCTTATCTTCTTGATTTTTTGAATCTCACAAATCGCAGTCTTTATCTTCTTGATTTTCAAAAATCTTTATTTTCTAATTAATTTTTCTCATTTATTCTCCACCACCGATTTGATTCTCTTAGATGACATCTTGACTGCTCACTTAAGGATTTTTCCCTAACCCTGATTAGGGATTGTCAAATTAAATCTTGTCTGCTGATTTTAGGTCTTTGTCAAAAATCAATCTCGTCCATCCATTCAAAATGGCATTTTCTATAAAATGTCATTTTCCTCTCATTTTTGCATTAGGCAATATTTTACACATTAGATGCACATAGATTACAATATTTTGGCATATTAATACTTAGATTAATTTGGCATTTTAGAGTTATTTTTGTCATAGACATAGGCATTAGGCATTTGTGCAAATCCTTCAAAGCTTGGTGTAGGACATAGACATTTATTTGCAGATTGCTCACACGACGAATCTGAGGGCAACACGTCAACCAGCAAGCAAGGAGGTGTTACAAAGGTGAATCATGGAGGCTGCAACAACTATTTGGTATACTTGTTTCATTTACGTTTGCTTCCTTTGTTCTTTGTAATTACTTTGGGTTTTGTCTTTCGCATTGATTTGATAACTTGAATCTAATCCAAAAATAAATCCATTGATACATTTGGTGAACCCGACATGTTTTAACACATTTTGAGAAATCTTGGAGTTTGATTATTTTGTTGTAGGTTTGGCATCATTGTGGATAAAGCCCTATTTTTTCAAAGATTTGACCATAACTTTCAAACGGCTGCATTTTTTCTCACAAAATCTTTTCTGGAGCTTGGGGACATCACACGCTTTCATTCCAAAAATCAGAATTTTTGGATCTGTTTATTATTATTATTATTATTTTTTGTTTTCCATAAAAAATTAATTTTGGGAACAAATAATTGAATTTTTCAGATATGTTTACATTTCTAGAAAGCTCTCTAAATTTTAATAGGGGTCTGTTCTTTATATTTTAAATTTGGATGTGAAATTATTGGTCAAACAACAAATCTTTTCAAATTGGTTCTTAAAATAGATTTTCTTATATCTCACACAATATTGTAGATCTTCTCACAAATTTTTTTTGACAGATTTTGGATGACATCGGACGACTCTAGTCCAAAAATCAGAATTTTTGGAGTAGTTTTGTAATTTTAATAATTTTTTTATGATTTTTCATAAAAAATTAATTTCAGGTGCAACACAACAAATTTTTCTAATTTATTTTCATTTTTGGAAACATCTTGAGATTTTAGATAGGATTTATTCTCTATAGTTTTCATTTTACTATAAAAAAAAATTCTAAAAATCAGATTTGTCTCGACTAGCTAACCCTCTAATCGTAGTGATCAATTATCTTGTTAGGGTTTGTTGTTGGTTTTGTGCATGTGCATAAAATAAACACTTGAAAGGACACATTGGATCAAGTGGAAAAAAAAGGATGCATCTAACTATTTTTTTGCAGATCGATAGTCGAAGATCATTATCAAACTACTAATGTGTGGTCTTGCAGGTTCGAACGTCAAAGACTAAACATCAAAACAATGTGTTTGTCTTTCTTTTAGTATAATACACATTTCCTTTGGTGCATTTAAAACGAACTTGTCTTTCTACTATGTCTAAGTGTGTTTGCAAAATGGTAGGTGAGTATGCTCTCACCTTGTGAAAACTTGATGATCAGAAAACCAGACCCATTTTTATCTATCATTACCTTCACGACTTGGTATATCGGAGTATCCTCTCCCCTTGTGCTTTCAGGCGATCTTGGGTGTAAGAGAAATGGTTACTAACTCTAGAAATTGGGCTTGCCTAGGGATTTCATCACCCCAACGTGACTCAAACCGGCAACGAAGCTAAGGCCAAGCTACCCCCGACCAGTATATAAATGTGAATCTTAAGGGAAAACCTAAGATTACAAGTACGGATGTGTCATACAGACAGAGTTGTACTCACTTAAACTCTGTTGAGCTTAACCTCTTCAGGCTGGAGTGCCACCTTATTGGTGATTAATCTCTTGCCCCATGTATGACCACTCGAATAGGGGTCCCAAACTAAAAACCTTTGTGTAGTAAGCCAAAAACCTTCTATTTGCTAGCGCAGCACCGGTTGATGTGAAGGCATCCACACTTTCATAGTTTGTAGTAGAGGTGATCAATCTACCATGGGAGTTTCATGGGGGTTGGAAGCTTGGTTGGCCTGAGAAGAGAGTGCACTATAAGGGGCAGCCCGTGCAGCCAAGCTTCTGAATTCACACGCTACAGATATGCGGTTGGGGAAACCCACATGGAATCTAGCAAATATTGTCTTGGCCTAACCTAGGATTGTACTTGTCTTATGTGTGCTTTCTTACACTAAAACATCATGCTTGTCAAGTGTTTTCTATATTTTCAAAGATTATACACAACATTCACAAATCTAGACAAAAACAATTGACCTTAGACAACTCAAACTTTTCAACAAAACATAAAAAAATAGTCTCAGTCCTCATTTTGAACTTAGACTTTGCATTGTCCATCATAGTCCTCATTTGGCATCTAGACTTGGCATTGGTCATTTTCCTTAGTCAACATCTTCATTTTCACCTTGGCATTTGGAATCCTTTCTTGACCAATTTTATCACCTTGCATTAGTCATTTCCCTTAGACAAACGTCTTTATCACTTTGCATTTAACATCATGACATCCACCACCTTGTCTTCCCTTCACCAACATATTGATCAGCTTGCTAGTAAAGTTGAATACCAATTACTCTGTAGAGGTCAATACCAACAAGCCTTAGACGTTAGGAGACAATTCCTTCAAACTGACAATCAATGTCCTTCGTACCAACAATCCATGAGTCCTAGTCCTCTGTCCATCTACCCTCACTACCAAAATTCACTTAATACCATTCATGACATTAGTCCACAACAAACATCCATTACTCACCCTTATCCTAACTTTGACAAGGGAATCCAACTATCAACTAGTCCATTCCAAACCTCCACGTTATATTCTGACCCTTCACCTATCAATCCCGTCCAAGTCTACATGCCTTATCAACTATCTACCAACACATGTCACGTCCCCACATCATACCATATCGATTCGGCCCAAGTCTCCACGTCCCATTTTAGTCAACCTTACTCCAATCTAGTCCAAGTCCCTATGTCATATCCTATGTCATTACCACCTAATATAGTCAAAGTCCCCATGTCACATCCTATGCTGTCACATCCTAATCTAGTCCAAGCCTCCATGTCATATCCGGTCCAAGTCTTCATGTCATACCCTAGTCCTTCACATACTAGTCCAATGCAAGTACCCATGTCATATCCTAGTCCTTCATATACTAGTCCAGTCCAAGTTCCCACGTCCTATCGTAGTCCTTTGGTCATTAATCCTTTTCAAGTCACCCCCTCACAAGCCACATCTAGTCATGAAAATTCTATCATAGTCCAATTTCAAATCCCATTTAATAAACTTTAGGATACATGTCAAAATGAAAGTCCAAAGCATGACCTTATAATGTCACCCTCATGTCAAGAACAAGGTAGTCCATCCCATGACCCTATCTCAAATTCCATTCAAGATGTCCTTCAAAATAATCATGACATCGAAAACACACCTATCCTTAACGAAAATTCCATTTATGATTATATCATCTACGACAACCCCATCTTCGACCAAGACCCTACCATTGACCATGAAGTCCAAAATGATCCACTCCTTGACCTTTATGCCATTCATGATCAAACACTTTCCAACCTTACAAAGGCCTCGACTATTGACACTTCCCACGATGAGACTATGTTTGACTTTATTGTCTTAACTGTTAGTCCATTTTTGTAAATAATCTGAAAAAAGATTATTTATTGTCTCACAAAATCATTATTTTGAATTAATTTAATTCAAAATAGTAACTAATCTTCCAAAAATCAAGTAATCGGGCAGATTCTTGGATTTCCAAATTTGATCTTCAGTCCAACTCTTATCTTCTTGATTTTTTGAATCTTACAAATCAGGCAGTCTTTATCTTCTTGATTTTTGAAAATCTTTATTTTCTAATTAATTTATCTCATTTATTCTCCACCGCCAATTTGATTCTCTTAGATGACGTCTTGACCGCTCACTTAAGGATTTTTCCCTAACCCTAATTAGGGATTGTCAAATTAAATCTTGTCCGCTGATTTTAGGTCTTTGTCAAAAATCAATCTCGTCCATCCATTCAAAATGGCATTTTCTATAAAATGCTATTTTGCTGTCATTTCTACATTATGCACATAGATTACAATATTTTGGCATATTAATACTTAGATTAATTTGGCATTTTAGAGTCACTTTTATCATAGTCATTTAGGCATAGGCATTAGGCATTTGTGCAAATCCTTCAAAGCTTGGTGTAGGACATAGACATTTATTTGCATATTGCTTACACGATGAATCTGAGGGCAACACGTCAACCAACAAGCAAGGAGGTGTTACAAAGGTGAATCATGGAGGCTACAACAACTATTTGGTATACTTGTTTCATTTACGTTTGCTTCCTTTGTTCTTTGTAATTACTTTGGGTTTTGTCTTTCGCATTGATTTGATAACTTGAATGTAATCCAAAAATAAATCCATTGATATAGAAGCCATACCCTCAAAGCCCAAAAACATTCAAAACTTAGTCAAATTTTCAAAAGAACACCTTTGGGAAAAGGGAGAAGGGGAAGACCGAAAGCCATAGAAGTGACTTTCAAAGGTTGGACCTTGAACCATCGAAGGTTGGAGGTCTGACCGAAGATGTACATTTTTGAAAGCGAAACAGTAAGGGGCAAGAAGGAAGGCTGAAGGATGATAGAAGAAAGGCATAAGGAAGAGGAAAGAGGGATGGTAAAGGGTAAAGGGTAAGGCCGAAGGCCAACACCAGAAACACTTAGAGGAAAGAGGGGAAGGAAGGGAACAATGAAGAAGAAATACCATGTAAGCAAGTAAGTGACAACTCAAAAACCCAAAATTTTGGGCCTTAGCCAAAATTAGGAAACTTTGAACAAGGAGAAAACATGGAATATGGCCCATGTAAGATCTCTCAAATCGGATATCAGTGATGGGTCATCAAAGGGGGGCATGAAATTTCAACATTAAAGGCGACTTCTATGGGATGATTTTCTGCTAATCATGGAATCTAGAGGCCTTATCAATCCATTGAGCACATAGTCATGAAGGGAATTTACAAAATTGGGTCTCCCAAGGGAAAAAAAAAATGTGCTAGTTACACTTGGAGGAAAGCATGGAAACTAGAACATACATTACCTTAAGGAGAATGCAGGGTATGCAAATAATGGGATATTTCTTCTATCAAAGATGAACCTTTTGAAGGAGTTGATCTTTGATAGAGGAAACTAACATAAAACAAAGAATGGGATATTTCCTCTATCAAAGATGAACCTTTTGAAGGAGTTGATCTCACTCAAACCATAGTTAAAGACCTCACCCAGTTGCAACCACTAAAGACTACTACCAACATGCATGTAACTACACAAAATGCTTGCAAGGTGAAGGATCACTTCACTGTAAATTTTTCCATTGTAAGGGAACCATATGATGCAAGTGTTAGACTCATCTAACACTAGTTTCTTATTTGAATATACAACAATAGGGGTGAAACTTTTTGAAGGCATGTCGGCATCCAAGAACAAACCTTTTGTAAGAAGAAGAGAACTCTCCTCACAAAAGAATATGCCAATACTGCCATCGCTGACCTCCTCAATCCATGAGCTGAAAAAAGGAGAATGTTTCCAGCTCACATGGTGATGCAAAATATTTCAAATATTATTTTTTATTTGCACAAGAAAAACCTTCCTCATGCATCTCAAAAGAGAAACTTTGAAGCTCGGGCATACAATCAAATTGAGCAGCAGGAGCATCACTCTCCAAAAAAATGTGTCGCTTCTCAATGGTGTATTTTTTAGTGTCTTGGCTCCATGTGAATCACTCTAACTTAGCCACATTATCCCTAATGCAAAATGTCACATCTTCATTTTGAATGAAGACCTCATATTCAACCTTGCTACATTCAAGGACAATAGAAAACCAACAAAGATCATAATTACTTGTATTGATGCACACTTCATCAACACATAACTCAAATTTTTCATAAAGTGAAGAACTATTTTCTTCAGATTGCCTCTTTTTATTAATTATTTCTTAGCAAAAAGCTACAAAAATATCATACTCATGGCATGTAATGGTTGCCACATCCTCTTTTGTTTCCTCTTATGCTACTACCCACAAAGCTCCTCTTTTGGAGGTGATGATTTGGAATTTAAAGTTGAACAAAAGGTGTCTATAACATCCAAAAAGAGGTCCTCCACCTCAAAACTGCAAACATCAATAGATTGGGGATCTTCATCCATAATAACAAGGGCTAAACACGTCTGTTGTTGCTACGCCAAAACCATGGAGTTATATTCTTCAAGCATCGATCCCAAACCAAGTTGTTCAAAGGATTTAACTGATGTAGGTATAGCTGATCTATCCTCCTCATCTTCAAAAAATAATGAAGGGCATCAAATGAGAGGACTGATTCCTTTTTTGCATCAATTTTCTCCACCTTTTTAATGTCTTGTTGCTACAACACTTTTTCATCTTGATTTTTTTCTTGCAACAAACCAATACACTCATTTTTTTAGCATGTGAAGGCTCCACAACAACAACCTCTTCACTCCTAGCCCAAAATTGCTCCTTCCCTTGTTCTTTTGACCAACGAGGATCCCATACCACAAGTCCACCTTTCAAGAGTGAAATAGGAAAAGAGGTAGAAAAATGGTCAAAAAGGCATTAGAACCCTTGATGATGTTCTAGAAGGGGCTGCTCAATGGGAGTAAAAGGTTGAGCCTCCTCAAGGATGGGTTCTTGTGAGGAATGGAGGCTCACAAAACTTAGGGTCTCCAACATAGAAGATCTACTTGATGGCACAAGAGGTTGAATGGGAGTTTCAAGGGGTTGATTGGGATTCTTGAAACTAAATTTTTTGTGCTTGCAAACCTCTTGCACAATAGGATATTGTGGAACAAAAAGAGGGATAATGGGGGTTTCAAGAGGCTTTCTAGGTTTCTTGAAACTTAGAAATTTATGTTTTCTTACCTCCTCCATAGCAAGCTATGTTGGAAATGGTGGATGTGCTTGTTTGAAACTAGGCACACAAGGGGCTACTTGAGTCTCGAGCGCTTGTGCTAGAGAAAGGGAAAGTCTAAATTTTTCTTGCTTAGCAACAACATCTCTTGTTGTATAGTCTTCTTGTTTCCTTCTTTGTCCCTCCAACTACTACTTATAACTCCATTGAGTGTCTAAATTTTTTTTTTGATGGTGAGTTTGGTGGACAAGCTCATCATGACATGGGAAATAACCTTCTTGCTGCCCTTGATAGGTTTGATTTTCCCACTCTCCCTGTTGTAGGTCAAATTCTTGCTGCTCCTTAAGCTCAATAATTTTTTAAAAGAGATCCTTCACCATGGACATGAGTTCGCTCTAATTTTGGTGCTGAAATAAAGAATAAAGAGTATCTTGGGGTTTTTGATAGGAATGTGTAGGCATCTAGGACATTTGAGTAGGGTGGGGTGGGTGGTTAACATTTTTTGAAGATTGAGAACCCACAATAGTAAGGTTTTGTGCAATGAAATGGGGGGCATAACCAGCCTAATATGGTTGATTGGGAAGTGCAAAATTGGCATTATAATGAAATTATGGAGTTTACATGCGGTTTCCATAAATATATGACATTTTTAAGAATAGGAAACACCTCCAAAATTATGGAATAAGAGCAAAGAACTGCCCAACCAAATATTTTTGGTACATACTAAAAGTCACCCAAATGAGTTGCAAAGTCGTCGGGTGCTTGTAGAACTACCTCCAAAGGCTGAAATGTTGAAGCACACACCAACTCTTGAACAACATGAAATGGAATTGGGCTACTTGAACTAGCTGATTTTGTATGGATTTTCCATAGTGTTTGATGATATGTCTCCAAAGGTAAGAGGCGTTGAAGAAAACACTAAATTCTTCAACGAAAATGAAAGTAGTCCCATCGGGTGTGCCAAAAAATATTGTCACATGAAATTTCACCCTACTGAGCATGAACTCAGCATTGCAATGACATAATGGAAACAACCTCAAGGTGTGGGACATTTACACACATGAGGTTGAATCTCCAGAGAAAGCCAAATTCCTTTTTCAATCCCAATGCAATGTGTTGGTCCAACCCAACACATGAAAACTTAACACTAATAACTCACAAGGAAAAGGGGGGAAGGAGAACATGAAAGGGAAAATGGAGGTGATACACAAAGATGGAAAGGTCGCTTCTTCTTGACCAAGATTTCACAATACATTAGTGAAGAGGGGCAAGGGGACTTTACAACTCTTTGTTTGGTCAATTATTAGAGGTAAACATGATGGTTAGGGTTTGACAAGGCGTTGGAAGGAAAGGAAGGTTTTTGAAACTACCAACTGTAAACCACTTGACACACACATACACACATGAAAATACAATAAAAAATCAGATGTGAAGGTAATTAATTACTGAAACACAAAGATCTAAGAAGAGCAAAGCTTGATCCATTTTGTTGGTGTAGAGGCAAAAATCCAATCTTTATAATGGTAGAGTGTAAAATACATCTTTGCAAAAGAAAAACCCCAGAGGAGATAGAAGAAGAATGCTAAAAAGGAATATATTTTTTTCCTTTATAGATCAAGTATAATTAATAACAACAAAGAAAACCCTAACCCTAACTTGGGTTAGCAATAAAGCCTGTGGCGTACAAGAATGAAACCATCCATGAAAATATCGATTAGGGCATGGATGAGACTTGAAAGTCAACAATCATAAATAAATGGGCATGGGCACCCATGAAATCCACTTGTGGAAGGCATGGAGGAGTCAGAGAAAGCATTAAAGTCATTCTTGAAGCCCACGAAATTAGACAAGTAGCTCAAAAGTCCAATCGAACCTAAAAAATATCACCCAAAAACATGTCAAATTTGTAGGAAATTCGGGCCATTGGGCCTAAAAAATAGCCTTTACAAGCTTGAAAAAATGGTATGAAGCCTCGAAAATTCAATTTTTAGGCTTTGGGTGTTAGGCATCAAGCTTATAGCTTACTGCATGCAAGGAAGAAGGAAAGAAGTGAAACCATGAACATAAAGGAAAGATCGGGGGTAAGAGGGAAGGTTTACCTCTGAAAGTCGGAGGTAAGGAGGAAGCCATACTCTCGAAGCCCAAAAACATTCGACTTAGTCAAAATTTTGAAAGAACACCTTCGAGGAAAGGGAGAAGAGGAAGGTTGAAAGCCATAGAAGTGAATTTCGGAGGCCAAACCTCATACTGTTAGAGGTCAAAGGTCGGAATGAAGGCTTATGTGCTTCAATGTGAAATGGTAAGAGGGAAGAACGAAGGTTGAAGGTCGAAGGACAAAGGCCAATAGAAGAAAGGCATAAGGAATAGGAAAGAGGGAAGGTAAAGGGTAAAGGGTAAGGCCAAAGGCCAAAACCCAAAACACTTAGAGGAAAGAGGGGAAGGAGGGAGTGATGGAGAAGACATGCGACGTAAGCGAGTAAGTGACAACCCGAAACCTTGAAATTTTGGGACTTAGCTTAAAGTAGGAAACTTCAATGAGAAAACATGCAAGATGGCCTATGTAATATCTCTGAGATTGAATATCAGTGATGGGTCATCAAATGGGGGCATGAAATGTCAACAGTTACATGTAGAGTTTTTTTGGAATGTGTGAAGCTTAACGGAACATCATTCAAGGAATTTTAGGTCTAGGGGAACTTTCTTGGAGATCTACTATGCATTCCATCTCTTGATGGGTTATCTCCTCATGTTCTTGGTTGATCTACATGTTTGATCTTGCATTTGGGTTTGTAAGCCCTTGAGAATGATGCACAACATAATTGGAGCTAGAGATTCATATTTAAGATAATTTGTAATTCATTAAAAGGAAATAAATAATTAGCTAGTTTGTACATAGAAGAATAATTCAATTTTTCCTGGTTATAGACTGTAATAAGGCCTTGTGCCAATTCTAACATTTTGTAATTCCCTTGCAGTAGGCCTATGAGGCCTAGTCATTCGACATATGTGGCATATGATACATGTAAGACTGAAAGTTATTGAATCAATGATAATTCATGTTTGTTGAGAATTTCTCATGTTGTTTCCATTACGTTGGACTCTAGGTTGCATGGTTGGACAATCCTTTCTAGACCTTCAATTTGTGACTGCACCAAGTGGTATCAACACATGTTTATGAGTCCTTTGGGAGAGAAGGAATTCCTTATGGTGAACATATCACCAACCTGAAGTGTCCTGCAAGTGTTTTCAACTAAGTGTCAATTGTTAGGAAATTGATACCTTGTATCCAGATCATCGAATTGAGGTAGTTGCACCAGATCCATGGGGAGAGATGTCACCAAGGAAAGAAATTTTTATGGAAAATGTTGTGGGAAAAAGGGATGAAATGTTAAAGATGATGAGGGTAAGGATATTCGAGTTGGATGTTGTAGAAGAAGATAGAAGGAGAGGTCTAAACCTTAGACACAAGGATAAAAGTGATGATGATGAATTAGATCATGTTGCAAATCAGAATGAAGAAAACCTAGAAGAAGAAGATTCAGATCAGGTAAAGATGTTAAAAGATACTTCCAAGATTGGTAAGAGACCTAGAATTTAAATTCAAAATAACATAGAAAATTTAAACCTTTAGGAATTGATTGATTTGATCAATTATATAGAAGAATACTTTGAATATGAAGAAATTGAAGATCCATAAAGAGAGATTTGTAAAAATTAAGTTAAAAGGACATGCTGCTATGTGTTGGAAAGAAGTCCAATTGGATAGAAATAGGAGGGAAAATGAGAATGTCACAAAATGGGATAGGATTGTGACAAATCTGAAGTATCAATTTATACATACTAATTATGACCTTGAATTATTGAAAATATTGAAGAACCTAAGAAAAAAGGAGAAGTCTATGAAGGAGTATATTGAAGAATACTACAAGATGGTCACTAGAGCTAGACATAGTGAAGAAAGCAAGAAGAAGGTTATGTGGTACATCAATGGACTGAGAAAAAACATCCAAGAAGAGTTGAGACTGGTGAAGATGATAACAATTGAAGAAGCATACCAATTGTGCTGAAGGTAGAGGAAAATATGAACAAGAAGTTTGAAAAAATATAGAGAAGTGCAAGAGGAAGATTCTAGAGAACTGAATCACAATCCAGAGAGAGAAGACCATTTGCAAAGAAAAAAAAGGATGGGAAACTATACTTCAATGAAGATAAGTACAATAATCCATACGACAAAGGAAGAGGGGACAAAGATTTCTACTGTAGTGACAAAGGAGGTCATAATTCCTACCACAATGATGGATATATGAGAGATGAAGGTAGATTTTCAATATGATACCATTCAGAGGAACCTATTTTAAGTGTGGAGGTGAAGGACATAAAGCATTTGAATGTCATCAGTGAAGTATGAGTAAGATAACTGAGAATACTAGAAGAACAACTTTATATGGATGAAGAACCTATTGGATCCCCTAGTTTGGTTGGGAAACTAAAGAAATGTGAATCATTAGTAATGATAAGAGATTTTATGCATGAATAATTTGTTTAGGACGAGATGTAAATCCAAAGAAAAGGTATGTAAATTTATCATTGATAGTGACGGTGTTGATAATTTATTTTTAGAAGAGATGGTTACAAAGTTGAATTTGAAGAGATTGAAACATCCAAAACCCTACAAGATAGCATGGATTCAAGATGAACATAAGATTTTGGTAAGTGAGCAGTGTTTAGTGAAATTTTATATACAATCATATAATCATAAATTTTTGTGTGATATTATTCTCATGGATGCATGACATTCATTGTTAGGACTACCATGTAAATATGATGGAAAATCAATTCATGATGGAAGGAATATACCTATATTGTGACTTGAAATGGCAATAGGAGTATATTGATACCTTTGGGTGAAGATGAAAAAATGAAAGCTTGTGGAACAACCATACTATGTTTGGTAGATGGAACAAAGTTTATAGAAGGATTAAGGAATGAGAACATGTGTTTGCATTGATTCTATAAAAGTGTAGTGATCAGGAGGTAGAAAATTCTAGCACAAAGGATGAAGATCAACCATAGACATAAGTAGTAGATTTGTTGGAAAATTATCAAGACATCATATTAGAGAATGTAATAGATGGATTACCACCAGTTTAAAGCAATAGTAATCATATATATCTAATACTAGGAGAAAAGTTTCCTAACAAAGTAGTACATAGGATGAAACCTATAAAAAATTGTGGAGTTGAACAAACAAGTACAAGAATTATTGAAGGGGATTGATTGGAGAGAGCTTAATCCCATGTGTGGTACCTATTGTATTTGTACCAAAGAAAGATGGAGAGTGGAGAATGTGTGGGTATGTGCAGGATCATCATGGAAAAAAGAGGCCCTTAAGTGGCAATTTTTTTTTAAAAATCAGAGTTAGGCAACTTGACGTAAAAATTTGAATAAGTTATCTATATTATTTCTAAAATATGTAAGAATAGAATTTGTAGAAAATTGAATGTAGTTTCTAAACTACCAGTTTTATTTTTAAAAAAGAATCTATTTGGTGAAAATTTGAAATTTCAATGCAGTACTACTTAAATTACAAGAAAAAAATAAGAAGTAGGTGTCTGGTCTGACCACCCTAACCACAATAAAATGATAATATTTTTTTATAATATTTTAGACATAAGTAGAGGACTCATGTCCAGATGTGATGCATATTTTTTGTAATTTTTTTTTCCAAGTAAATAATTAATTATGAATTTTTTATTACAAATTTTAAAAAATATAAAAACTCGTATGTCTGACCACCTTAACTTGGTCAAAACTTCATGAAATTCATTTTTTCTTTTTTTAATCCTATAGTATGTAAAGCATAGAATGTGATGCATGTTTTGGATTCAAAAAAAGTAATACTATTTGAAAGCTCTAAATGTTTTTGAATCAACCTATCAATCAACACTTTAGTCATAATTCAAATAGAAAATGAATAATAAATATTTAGTAAATTCAAAGTAAAGAATAATTTATATTGGTGGAAAGATGAGAATCTCCTTTAAAAACCCTTTTCATTTCATCAATTTTGGGTAAAAAAAAGTCATCAGCCACATACCCTACAAATACCCATCATATTGCCACTTTTTGGCCCATCATGATCCTGCACATACCTGTGTATAGAATCAAGAGAAATCAATAGGATCAATACCAAGTATAAATTACCATTACCAAGGATGGATGACATTGTGTACTATTTGAGTGGATCCAATTATTTCATAAAGATTAACCTATAGAGTGGCTATCACCAAATTAGAATCAGAGAAGGAGATAAATGGAAGACTATATTTAAGACTAATGAAGGGTTGTATGAGTGGTTAGTGATGCCTTTTGGATTGAAAAATGTACCTAGCACTTTCATGAGGTTGATGAACTAATTTGGAGAAATTCTTGGGAAATTTTGTTATTGTTTATTTGAATGATATTCTAATTTTCAATAAGACTAGAGAAGAACATTTCTGGCATATCTGACAAGTATTACAGAGACTAAGGGAAGAGAATTTTCTAATAAACATCAAGAAGTGTATCTTTATGAAGAAACACTTGGTATACTTGGGTTTTGGAATTTTTACTAAAGGATTGAAGATGGACCCTAAGAAGGCTAGAGAAATTATTGATTGGCCTACATGTTGAGAAAATGTGTCTCAACCTTGCAATTATATAAGGTAATGATAATACATAAATTACTATTGATACATCCATGACAAGAGAGGGGAAGGGGGTTTACGCCCTGTGAGGGGTCCAGGTGGATCATCCCTTCAACTAGGGGTTTGGGGGTAGTGCACCCGGACAGAGGCTCAGGGAAAACACCCTTGAAAGGATATTTTTATTTATATTTTAGTAGTGCAAATCTGGATCTTTGTTGGTGATACTCCTATGAGAAACTTTCTCTATAGTAAATTGTAATCTTTGTGATTTTTGAATAATATACTGGGTGACTTTTGGAGTGTGTGTTCTTTCTCCCAAAAGGGTTTTCCCCATGTAAATCACTGTGGTGTGGTATGCACAATATTTATGTTTATTTCTATTTAATTTTCTATAACTATTAAAGATCTATTAAAGTTCAATATTATTCTCCTCTCAAGGTTAGTGTAGAAAGTTGTTTGACTACCTTAGTTTCCTTACACTACACCTGTGAACATTGAAGAGGTAAGATTATTTCATGGATTAACAAGTTTCTAATAGAAATTCATTACGAGATTTAGTAGTATTTGCACACCCATGATAGAAACAATGAGAGGAGATATGAAAAACTTCAAGTGGACATATGGAGAACAAAGAAGTTTTGAATTGCTAAAGCAAAAAGTTACAGAGAAACTAGTATTATCAATACCTAACTTTGACAAAGTATTTAAAGTTGATTGTGATGTGAGTGAAAATGCAATAGGAGCAGTGTTGAGTCAAGAACAAAGAACAATAAAGTGAGAAGCTGAATGATGCCAAAAAGAGATATTTAGTTTATGATCAATATGTCTATGCCATAATTCAATCCTTGAAGAAGTGGAGAAATTATTTGTTTCCTAAGGAGTTTGTGTTGTATACTAACCATCAAGCTTTGTAGTATTTGAATAGTCAAGGTAAGTTGAAGAAGAGACATATGAGATGGGTTGGGTTCTTGGAAAGTTATACATTTTTATTGAAGCATAGGAGTGGTAAGTCAAATAAAGTTAGAGATGCATTGAGAAGGAGAAGGAATTTGTTAACAAGAATGAAGATAGAAGTATTGGGTTTTGATGAACTAAAACACATGTATGAGGATGATCCATATTTTTCTTAAGCATGAAAGACATGTAAGGAACTAGTCAATAGTAACATATAGGTGTGAATGGTTGGATTATTTTATTCAGGAAGATATTTTGTTCAAGGGAAATCAATTATGTATTAAAAGGAGTTCAATGAGGGAGAATTTGATTAAGGAGAAACATAATGGAGGACTAGTAGGAAATTTTGGATAGATAAGATAATAGCTTTGGTGAGTGAACACTATTTTTGGTCGTAGATATACAAGGATGCTAGAGAGTATGTTCAAACTATTAGAATTTGTCAATTAGCAAAGGGGGTAGTTAGAATATTATATTGCATAAACCTTTGAAAATACCGGAGAGACCTTGGGAAGATATGACAATGGATTTCATATTGGGATTACCAAGAACACAAAGACAGTATGATTCTATAATGGTAGTAGTGGACAAATTTTCCAAGATGGCACATTTCATTCCTTGCAAGAAGACTAATTATGTTGTGCATATTTCTAACCTATTTTTCATGTAAATTGTGATATTACATGGATTACCAAAGAGTATAGTTTTAGACAGGGACACCAAGTTCATTGGATACTTTTGGAGGACATTGTGGAAGAAGATGAAGATAAACCTGAAGTTCAATTCAACATATCACCCAAAAATAGATGGAAAAATAGAGGTAGTATACATGATTTTGGGTAACTTATTTAGATGTTTTATTGAAGATAAGGAAATAAATTGGGACGTAGTTCTATCGTAAGAAGAGTTTGCATATAATAATTTAGTAAACCAGAGTATAGGAAAAAAACCATTTGAGATCGTGACATGGGTACATCCTCGAGGAGTTGTGGAGCTAAGAGGTATCAGTGTGGAGAATAAGAAGAGTGCACAAGTAGAAGAATTTGTAGGATTCATGGATATATTGCATAGTCCAAAAACACTTGGAGGACATGAACAATAAGGAGCAGGTAGATGAGAAAAGGAGACATAAGGAATTTTTTGTTAGGAATGAAGTTATGATCTATCTTATGAAGGAAATATTTATAGTAGGAACATACAACAAGTTGAAGATGAGGAAGTTTGGACCATGTAATATTCTTAGGAAGTTTGATTTTGGAAATGCATATGAAGTGGAGTTACCAGACACACTTGGTATATCAACTATTTTCAATGTTACAAAAATCTATGAGTATCATGAAGGGCAGTCAAGTGAAAGTAATAAAGAAGTGCAATTGGACGAACATTTTTTTTCTTGATAAAAGTGGTAGGGACACTAAAAAAAACTTTATTGAAAACATAATAGAAATATTAAAAAGAAATTCAAATATGCATAGCAAAAGGCCAATCTATTATAAATGAAGGCAAGACCATCTATAGCATGTGTGAGCTAAAGGTAGACGTTCTGGTACTCCATATTCGTTAAGAAATTGAAACCTTTAAGGGCCATAAATTCCTTGATGAGCATTAAACCCTTCCAAAGGAACCATTGAGGTTCCTATGACAAACCGCAACAAGCGTGCCACATCCTCCTTGACAAATCCTTGCATAACCTCCCAAAACCACTAAATCACAAGAGATGCTAAAGTATATCCTATGAATTTTGTGTTGGACTTCAGATCATCAAGATCAATTTCAAGGACACTGATCAAAAGTACAAGTTCTTAATCATTGAATATTGATTTAAGATTCCTTGGAATCAATTCATTGAATCCTTCCATAAAGCCATTAATTTGGAAATGAATGGAATTTGACAATATATGCACTACTATAGGATCCATATATTGATGATAACCAACTTCAAAAGGGAGGGCCAAGTAAAATTCTTACAACCAAACAAAAATGTTATAATTGATTCCATATTAGGACATTGAAAGTAAAATCATCAATGATTTCCCAAAAAGTTGTAAGGAAATAAGATGTTGAAATGAGGATCCAACCACAGGAGGACGTTGTTGCTGGAGATCCAGTGCAGGAAAAAGTATGCCTTTTTCACACTTTATTTGGAATAAATAATTAATAATAAATGAGCTTAAAATTTCCTCAATTTAGTGTTGTAATAAGTTTTACATATTCACATTAAGTTTAGGGCCATTTTAATTAAAATGGACTTAATGGTGACTTATTAAATTGGTGTTGTAAAGTGTACCTTTATACTTTCACACTAACCTAGGGATTTTTTAATTAATTGAGTTTAATTTTCCTTAATTTTTCCCTTTAATTCAAATCCAAGCCTAATTAAATACAAGTTTTGAGGGATAAAGCACAACATTCATAAATGTCATAACATAATTTTTAACATTGAGCAATGTGTGTCCTAGGTAAGTGACCTAGGACCCATTCACCATAGGGTGAATGGGTCCTTTGTTAGACCTAGGACCCCCCTTTTAAATATGTTTTTTGTGGTATTTTAATGATTTAAAATTCACACTTCAATGTGGGCTTGTGATATTTGAATTTTGGGAATTAATATTAAGATATGTATAAATATAAGGTCATTTCACTATGTTTCACCTAGAACATTTTCATGCGATCAAGAAATTTTCAAAAGAGCATTATTAGAGCATTCACGAGCATTTCCAAGGCATTCAAGAGTAGATTTATTGAAGATTATTAAATAAATCAAGATTCCTTTCATCATGTCAAATTCATGTTGCATCATGCATGTTGTTTGAACTAATATGGTGATGTAGAGTTCAAGATCTATTCAAGTACTCAAAGGAATTGTTTCAAATCAAGTTTAATGATCAAAATCCACATCCATTGAAGCCAATTCATGCAAGTTGTAGATCTATAATCCAAGGTTCAAAGAAGGGTTTGGTGAGAAGTAACATAGTGTTGTTCATTTATCATTCCTTCTTTCATGTTTAATTTCATTTCAAGGTTTAATTACCAAAATGGGGTTTGACCAAGGCAAAGCCCCATTCATCTAACAAACACAATTTTCTCTCCTCGATATGTGACTATAGATTTTAGGTGAAAGATCCTTTGAAGAGAAAAATTGAAGAAAGTTGCAAGGAAAGTTTTCATTTCATGAAAACTCTTCTACAAGATTTATTTTTGGCTATCTAACAGTGAAAATTGAGAATTTAGGAGGGAAGACACTACAAAAGAGAACCCAAAAAGGAGTTTTGTAGAGCCCTAGCCATGACCCATTTGCTATTTTCCTTTTGATTGTTGTTTACATCAATTTTTAGTACTAACCTTTATTTGCATTTTATAGCTTGTGTTTTGGAGTTTGTTTAATGGTCTTAACCTTTCTCCCCAAAGTGCTATTTGTCTCATAGGGCCCCGTCCTTGTGTAGATAGGAAATTTGTTGATTCATACCTTGATTTGACTCACCTTTTGGTTGTTAGTCATCTCATTATTTTTATATCATTTACTTAAATGAATAGAGGTAAATAGGGCCTTTGTTGTGCTCAATCCCCTTTCATTTTACCCACAAATACCTCCAAGAACCAACACATATCTATTTCTCTTTGTTTCATTTTGGTTCAAACCTGCGTTTGATCATTGTATTTTTTGTTTTTAGAGTCCTATTTTACCCTAGATTTAGATCTTTCATTCATTTCCATTTCTCTGCATTGAATTGAGTCTCATTTAGGGTGTCTAGTTTGCATTTAACTTTATATTTCATTTAGGGTTTTAGGATTGCACTTTTGCATCTCTTGAAATCTAAAAAAATAAAAATAAATAGTTATTTTGCATATCAAATTTACATAGAATTGCATAATATTCATTTGCATTTGAAAATTAAAACAAAATTGCATATCAAATTAGGTTTTCTAGGTTGTGATTTTGTCACATTTTACATTTGCATTCAACCCTCATTTCACAGAAAAATCAAACTATAACTTGTTATTTCATGTCAGAATTTGGAAACTATTGACATTAACTCAGAAATCTATAAAAACACTATTCAAAACCCTAATCTAGGACCTGTTCACCCTAGGGTGAATGAGTCCTTGATCAGGGTCATTTCTCGATTTTCTTGGCATTAAAACATTTATTTCTGCATTTATGTTTGTTGTTTTCAAATCTTTGATTTTGTTTGCAGAATTATTGTTTCTTCAATTTGATCATATTTAGCTTAATTTGATAAATCTATTGCATTGTGTGATTTAAAAATTTCACTTACAAGACATAATTTTTAGGTTTTTGCATAGTGTAATAAAAAATTTACCTTTTCTAGAATCTAATATTTGTATTTACATATTGCATTCTAGGTCCTTACATTGCACTTTACCCTCTTTCCATTTTGGATTGACATTAAGTTTGTGAAACTTGTATGAGATTTAAAACTTGGTGTCCTATTAGAAATACTATTGTGAGATGTAGTTCTAGACTCATGGTCAACCTGCAATACACCATTCATCATGGATCTTGGGTTTTCTAACTCTCTTTCTAATAGTGTTGATAATCAACCCTCTATGGATCATAGCCTGCGTACCTTATTTCCAATGACTTCCTTACCTACAAATAAAGTCAAAAAAGTCTTCAAAGCTAAGGAGAAAGTGGTTGAAAAACCTCCCATGGTTCCTTTTGTTTCTCCCCTAAGGGAAGAAAAGAAATATATGATTGAAAAACCTGCTCCTACACAATCACAAAATAAAAATAGAATGAAAAGAAACTGAAATGTTAGAGAGTGTAGGCATAGAAATCATGATATTTCTCTTATGTTACAAAATAAAGAACAAAATAATGTAACATATAAAATCAGAATCCAAAATTTCCTAAAGCAATGTATGATGATTTTATACCTTCACTATAACGTAAACATGAACCTTCCAGAGACATTATCATTCGACCTCCTATTGTGATTAATTTAGATGATGATATTGATATTGCAAAGATTGATGAATAAGTGCATAATTAGTTGAATTAATTGTTCTCCTCTTTGATGAGCTTAAATGATAATTCTACTAATTTAAGAGTGTTGAACTTGGTACGCATCCTAGTTCGGCACTTGATTTTGTCCCTTTGGCTAGTTGTCTGCCTTTTGCATATACGAATCAAGATTGGGATGCAGAAAACCTACTATAGGTTGAATCACATGTGACTTAATAGTATTTTTCTTTATTTTATTTTTCATGTTTCTTTGTGTGATTGCATGTGTGTAATATGATCCCCCGTACTATTTTGTTTGATGTATCTCTTTCATTTTGTGCATTCCTCTATTTGTACCTACATTCTTCTCTATGTCATAAAAAATTTATCTTTTTTTCTTGTCTTGTGTTTTCCTTTTTGGGATGATGCAAGGCATCGAGACATTTAGGTATCTTCCATGTTGACTCAAAATATTTTTCTTTTTTTCCATTCTCTATGTGTCATTCTTCCAATTCTACAAGTATTTGGGGAATCATGACATTTTCGAGCTCTATAACAACATTGTGGCAAAGATATACTAACCTTGAGTCCGTAGATCCATTACGTGTTTTTGGGGGCAACCCCTCCTTCCTTTTTCATGACGTAGCTTTATTTAAAAAACATATGACTTGACATAGGGCTTTCTGAGTAATCATTCATGTCTTAGGATTGAACATTAGATACTTTAAAGCAATTTCTCACAACAATGGTGTTAGAAACCGCTTTAAAGTGGTGGAATACATTGATAATATCTTTTGACATTTCTCATGTTTCAAGGTGAAATTTTCTTTATTCCTATGACGTGTCCTTTTCTTGGTGGTTTCTTTGGGTTTGCTGTCCTCCAAGAGTGTTTTATTTCTTAGCATACAAGTTTCCTCTTAGTGGTGATGTGATGCACTACATTCCCTAAGTAGTGAATCTTTTACTCTTGACTTGCCCTCTCTTGGAGACATTAGGCACAATGTTCCCTAAGAAGAAGGCCTTACACAAACTAAGAAAAATAGCTTTGAACAAAATTTTACTAGCATTAATATTCATAAGTGTTTAGCATAATACAACTTTTTAACCTTGTGAAGCTCGAACCCTAAATTCAAGGCACCTAGCATAACACACCTTTCTTTCTTCTGGAGCCTTGCATTTTTTTTATAGGTGTTTAGTATAATGAAGCTTGTTAATCCCTATGGAGCTTGAACCCTAAACTCAAGGCCACCTAGCATAACACACCTTGCTTTCCTATGGAGCCTTTCCTTGTTCATAGGAGCTTAGCATAATTTAGCTTGTTAATCCCTATGAAGCACGAACCCTTGCCTTGTGGCACCTTATAAAATTTTTCAAGAGGATAGCTTTGATATGGTATGGGAGCCTGATATGATTCTCTCATTTGCCACCTGTAGTGTAGAAAATTGTACTCCCTTCTTGGAGATGGTATAATTTCAGACTTAGTTAGGACCTATTTTAGTACCCTTGCATTTCATGACCCTTTGAATAATCATTAATAGGCCCCTAAGACCCTTTATTTCAGATCCCAAGGCTTATTTCAACTGAAATATCGATAAAATCAACAAAAGAATTTAATTTTCTAACATCTCAATTTTTTCTCACCTAGAAAAGCTAGGGTGTGCCACCTTGGGAATATGAGTCCCCCTAGGTGGGACCCATACACAACCTTGGGTGTATGAGTCTTGTGTGGCCTCCTTTTAGGGTTTGAGTAGGAAATTAAGGTTTCTAATTCAAATTTTTGGTTAATGTCAGCATTTTGGATCTAATAAATGGTAAATTAGATGAAGTTCCTATATAAACAAGGTTTTAAATCATTATATCATCTAGAGAAAGTGATTCAAGAGCTAAGGAATCCTAGAGTTTTCAAGCAAGAGTCTTTAAGAGAGATTTATAAGTATTCAAGAGCAAGTAGCAAGCAAATTTGAAGTCTTGGAGCAACATCATATAGTTTTTTCGTAGGTCCTCAAGCTCACTTTCAATTTAAGATCTATTATTTTCAAGGATTGATGATGGTTTCCGATGGAGAAGCATGATCAATTCAAGGTTGGAGAGATGAAACTAGCAATCAAACCAAGCCTATTGACTTGTTTCTTAAGTGATTCCATCATCCATTATCATTCTAATTTCTACCTAAAGGAAGGTACATAAATTTTTGTGGATTATTTGGGTGATTAGAGGCCTCCCAAAGTGAGTCATCATATTTATGTTTCATTCATGCATCTTATTCTAACACATTAGAATAGGGTTTCATTGCACTTTAGATATCTTGGTCTTAGATGCACTTAAGATTAGGACTTGCACTCACATTTACTTTCAAGATCCATTATTTCTATGAAGGTTTAACTACCAAACTAGGGGTTTGACCGAGGCAAACCCCTCATAAAAAATCAATACAATATTATGTTTTGTAGGTTTTTAGTAGGTTCGGATCTAGAAACAAAGTTTGGAAGGAAGAGAATAGATAGGAGAATAGATTTAGATCTTGACTTTTCAAAAGAGTAGAATGAGATTGATACACCACTTTGTGGCATATGAGTCCTG
Organism: Sequoia sempervirens; assembly: GCA_007258455.2. Taxonomy (NCBI): domain Eukaryota; kingdom Viridiplantae; phylum Streptophyta; class Pinopsida; order Cupressales; family Cupressaceae; genus Sequoia; species Sequoia sempervirens. The sequence continues at coordinate 185,086,091 of VDFB02271358.1, read as the reverse complement.
GTATAGCATTTTTTCTATATTTTGGAGGATTTAGACTTTTCACTATGAAATTCTAGTTTCTACCTAGAAACCCTAAACTAGGACTAAATCGCCCAACTTGGCGTATGAGTCCCAGTGTGCATTAAAAGTTAATTTTTTAGGATTTCAGACCTTTTTTCAAGCATCTTAAGTTTTCTAGGTGCCCCTCTATCCTTTCTTAGTCCGTTATTCTAATTTTTAGTTTCACATTCTAGGTTATATAGTTAGGTTTTCATATCATTTGCAACTTCTTTCCAAGCCTTTGGATAGTGGTGAACCTTCCCTTTGTATATTTAATCACACCCTAGGAAACCCCTTCTAGGAGATCTCTTTCCCATCGATGGAAAAGTGATATCCTTCGATTGAGATCTCTAAGGTTTCCTTGAATGAAACATAAGAGGAAATAGGTACAAGAACCCTAATCCCCCTTTAGTTCCATCTCTCTAAAGATAGGAACACTATTTCTGAGGTTTCACCACCCCATTGGGAGACTCATGTAGTGGAGAGCATGGAGTTTTTCTACCTTGGAGTGAGCACAAAATGAAATCTTAGATGTGTTCTACATCGATCGGGTAGTCTAGGCTTGATCTTCCTAGTCTTTTATGTTGTATGATTGTGTATCTTTGTCATTGTTGCATACATATGTGTCTTGAGTTTCTACTTTAGTGTGATTTTTACACAGGATCATACTCTCACTAAAGTGGGGGCTAAAAGTAGTGTAGGAAAAAGTATCCCTTTTTCACACTTAATTTGGAATAAATAATTAGTAAAAAATGATCTTAAAGATGCCTTAATTTAGTGTTGTAATATGCTTTTCATATTCACATTAAGTTTAGGGCCCTTATAATTAAAATGAACTTCATGGTGCCTTATTTTTGGTGTTGTAAAGTGTACCTTTACACTTTCACACTAACATAGGGCTTTATTAATTAATTGAGGTTAATTTTCCTTAATTTTCCCCTTTAATTCAAATCCAAGCCTAATTAAATGCAATTTGCAAGGGATAAAACATTACATTCATAAATACCATAACATAATGTTTAACATTGAGCGATTTGTGTCATAGGTAAGTGACCTAGGACCCATTTGTCATAGGGTGAATGGTTCCTCACTTATACCTAGGACCGCCTTTGAAATATGTTTTTGGTGGTATTTTAATGATTTAAAATCGACACTTCAATGTTGGCTTGTGATATTCAAATTATGAGAATTAACGTTAAGATATGTATAAATATAAGGTCATTTCACTATGTTTCACCTAGAATATTTTCATGAGATCAAGCAATTTTCTGGTGCAGGAGTTTGCAAGGGTTAGGAAGACCTGTCAACCATTCCAAAGCATCAACTATGATGTCTTGAAGCCTATAATGGCATTTGGCATGGATGAATATAATAAGAGAGTCAACTATCCTAAGGGTCCTGATAAGGAGCCTAGGACCAAATTGCAATATAAAGGGAAAAATCATGTTCTAGGATATTAGGTAGGTTTATAATGCTTTAATAAGGTTGAACAATGATATGTAATGGTTTTTAATGTTTCTAGTTAGCGGGAAATAATAAAATGTGAGTTTGGAAATTCAAATTTTTGAAAATCCACTTTGGGTGAGTAACTAGTCTTTAGGAGTTTTAACAACTTTTGTGTAATCTAATCAACCCCAAACGGTTTGAGAAGTTGGGGGAGGGATATACAAAGCCAAATTAATCATTTTTATGGAGGTTGATCAGTTTGTGAAGGTACTGTACGGACTATTTTCTGGAAAGAAGGAAAAAACATAGTTTTCTTGCATTTATGGAGTCTTTTTGATAAACTACTGATTTCTATTGAGGATATGCTCAGTTCAATGCCTTTTGAACTTGAATTTACATGTTTTTAAACCCTTCTATGTTCTGAAAGCAATAATAAATAGTTTCTTTAAACGATACATCTGACTGTCCTCTAGAAAGTTCATATTTTGCACTCACTTTGAGAGTTTTTATGGATAAATGATCCATTTCATGGAAAATGGTGACTAAAATCTATGAAATGGATCATGTCTAACCTATATCATATCAATCTAGCAAACTAAAGTGTAGGAAAGAGGAATCGTGCGGTGTACACCAAGATTTCACAGTACAAAGTGCTTGAAGATGGAGGCTAGAGTATAGCAGTGGAAGATCTGCCTTAAGGAGGGATATTCTTTTGAGTTGGGATAGCCTAAATATGTTTTCCTAATGGTGTAGGGTCAATAAAAAAGTTTTGGAAGTGTGTGCAAAGCCAAGATCCAAGAAGCCCTAGTTTTGAGACAATTTGTGGAGGGTTTTGTGTTTGAGCATGTTAAGGGTGTCATAGAAGATTAAGAATATGAAAATATTTGGTTTTGAGTCATTTTAGGAGACTATTGAAAGTTTCATGGTCAGGGGATAAAGTTAGAGAGGGGTTGCTTTGGAAAAGATGGCTAATTAGGCCTAGTTTTTGAGGAGACAACAGATTTTGGAAGGGTTTGTCTGAAACAAGTGCTATCAGGAACCTATTATGTTGTATAGGCCATAAAAGGGTATCTCAATCCATACTTTAGTTGGTAAGTTCTTTGGAAATTTTGAGAGAAAAATCAAAAAAACCTTCGCTAGAGGCCTAGTAGGGCTAGAAGGCTTGTCAAGGTGCAAAAATTGGGTTTTGTCTAAGTGGCTTGGGATTTTGAAACCATTCAATACAAGTCTAGTTGAGTCTTTTAAGAGAATTCAAATGGTTTGGAACCATAAAGGAATATTTTAAGTCACAAGTGAACCATTGAGCCTTGCCTCCATTAGGGTGCCTGGGGATAGCTTGAGATTGCAACCTTGTAAACATTGAAATCATTGTTGTTTTCCTAAAGTCCCTAACCCTCTGCATCATTTTCAAAAGAGCATTTTCAAGGAATTCAAGAGAAGATTTATTGAATATTATTGCAACAATCAAGATTCCTTTAATCATGTCAAAGTCATGTTGCATCATGCATGTTGTTTAAGCTAATGTGGTCATTTAGAGTTCAAGATCTATTCAAGTATTCAAAGGAATTGTTTCAAATCAAGTTTAATGATCAAGATCCACATAGATTGAAGCCATTTCATGTGAGTTGTAGATCTGCAATCCAAGTTTCAAACAATGGTTTGGTGAGTAGTAACATAGTGTTGCTCATTCATCATTCCTTCTTTCATGTTTCATTTAATTTTAAGGTTTAATTACCAAGATGGTGTTTGACCAAGGAAAACCCTGATTCACCTAACAAACACCATTTTTCTCTTCTTGATGTCTAATTGTAGATTTTAGCTGAAAGATCCTTTGAAGAGAAAAAATGAAGAAAAATGCAAAGTTATCAAAGTTGCAAGGAAAGTTGTCATTTCACAGAAACTCTTCTGCATGATTTATTTCTCACTATCTGATAGTGAAAATTGGGAATCTAGGAGTGCAGACACAACAAAAGAGAACCCAGAAAGGATTTTTGCAGAGCCTTAGCTAGGGCCCATGCACCATAGGGAAAATGAGTCCTCAGTGAGCTTCAAAAAGTGACTTTTGGTGACTAGTACACATTATTTTCCCCTTTCGAGATCTTCCCATTGATTATTGTTTACATGAGTTTTTAGTATTGTCCTTCATTTACATTTTATAGCTTTTATTTTTAGAGTTTGTTTAATGGTTTTAACCTTTCTCCCCAAAGTACTATTTGTCTCATACCCCCGTCCTCACATAGATAGGTAATTTTCTTACTCATAGCTTGATTTGACTTACCTTTTGGTTTTTATTCATCTTATTATTTGGATCTCATTTCGTTGAATGAATAGAGAGAAATAGGTCCTTTTTTTTGGTGAACCCCCTTTTATTTTACCCATAAACACCACCAAAAACCTACATATGTATATTTCTCTTTGTTTCAAGAGATTACCATTTGTAGAGAAGCACGATACTAGGAGAATGATATTCAAACCCAAGGAAGGAAATAAATTTCATCGAGCATGGAAAGAGGGAAAAAACACCATAAGCACACCAAAGACATAGAGAACCAAACACAAAAAGAAAGACATGATGCAGCAAGTGGCCAAACCATAATCACAATAATTTTTTAAGACCAGTCAAACCACTAAGAAAGAGACACAAACCAAAAATGAAGGAAAAAACATATGAGAGGAGAGAAGAGTGAAATTATAGCTCAATCACAGGCCACCTCTATTGATTAACTGAGGTATGATTCCCACCTGGCTCTTAAAACTAGATCACTGAGAAAATCCTATTTAGAGAATACTTTAAGTGTGGTACCTTTATCAATTTATTTGTTAGCTAAAGCATATACATAACCATTTGGTTCACAATAATAATGTGAGAGTTGGAATTGATCAAAAAAATCAAGGAGAGAAAGAATTTGGTCACATATGTAGTTTAGCCTCCAAGAGGAAACTAATTTGTCTATGTCTGATTGGATTGTGACCATTGAGTCTCCTTCAATATCAAGAATTTTGAAGTTGGAGTTGATTGCTAGTAATAAACCAAAACTAAGAGCCTAAAATTCTACCAGATTATTAGTGCCAATAGGAAGAACTTTACAAGTTTCCTTTGAAACCATAACAGAGACATCCTTGAAAATAACACCAATTCTCGAAATACTAGGGTTTCCATGTGAGGTTCCATCAAAGTTTAATTTAACCCAATTCTAATGTGGGGGAGCCATTTAGCTTGTAGGCCAATCATTCTTGAGAATTGTTGTGGAATAAACCCCTTAGAATGGGGGGGGGCTTTCTTCCATCTCTTCAGCAGATTTGCATCCCATGAGGAAAAAACCACTTTTGAGTTATTGTTCCTCACAACCTGAGTCATTGTACCTCACAAATGAACTTCTCAATGATGGGGATGACCTTCAAAGCCAGGGAAGAGGACTTCCTAAAATTTTTGTTATTCATCTCAAGCTAGATGTTCCATATTAAAATGGAAGGGCTAAGTTCCCAAATACTTGCAAAAGTTGAAGCTTTGTAAAGAAGGGTCCAACACTAAAATTGCTCGAGGAGAGTATGATGAAGTGGGGAGTGCCATTCCAACATAGATTTAAGCCAAAACCAACATTGTTGTTCAAAGGGATAGTTGAGCAAAAGATGATCTATGCTCTCAAAAGGATTTCTGCATAAGACACAAGAAAATAAAGGGGTAATACCAAGTTTATCAAGCTTCATACTTGCTAAAATTTTATCCTGAACAACAATCCAAGAAAAGCTTCCAACTTTCAAAAGACATGAGGAACCCTAAAATAGCTTGGTAGGCCAGTTTTCAAGTTCTTCCCTTGCAATGAGACTAGTATAACCTCCTTTGACAGTGTAACAACTAGAATATCACTTATTCCAAATGATTTAATCCTCTTTCTCAAAGAAAATAATAGACCTTTTAGAAAATTCCTTCTTCAAAGTGAGATCCATGTTGCTAGGAACCAGTAGGAAATAATATAACCTCCATTTAACTTGATAAGGGAAGGAGTAAGAATCTATAGATAGGTAATTACTTACTTTGGAGGCCCAAATATGTTTGAGATCTAGTTCAATTAACATCTAATTACCCAAAGAATGAAATGGCATACGACAATTCCAAGCATCATCCCAAAAGCAAGTTTTTTCCCCATTATGAATTATCCATGCCAAATCTAGAAGGACATTCCTACAAGAAGACAAGAAGTTCCACATCTTAGAACCTAAAGTCAAATATCTAAGGTAAAAATTCCTTCTGTATCCATATTATCTAGATATTTTCTCTTCAGTAGATTGCACCATCTAGCTAAGGTGTTTGCATGGATTCTCCAAATCATTTTGTCAATAGGAGCCCTATTTTGCAGATTCAAATTCCAGATACCTACACCTCCTAATTCCTTAGGATAACAAACCTTATCCCAAGCTAACAAAGAGATTTTTCCTTTCCATGAAGGTTATTTTCCCATAAAAAGGATTTTAAAACCTTTTGGAGATCTTTCATTGCAGCCTTGGGCATATAAAGGACTAACATTAAATAAATTGGAATTACACTTAACACATATTTTATCATTTTTAATTTTCTACGTAAAGTGAGCCATTTTAATTTCCATGTGAGGATACTTGAGGAGATGTTGGAAATGACTTTCTCCCACAAATTATGTTTCTCCTTACCCAAAAATATGGGTAATTCTAAGTACTTGCAAGGGAGATATTTGAATGAGAAACCTTGGAAATTAGTTAGTCTTTGTTGAACTAGGGGAGGCACATTTAGAAAAAATATTTAAGTATTTTCTTTGTTAATCAACCGACTAGAGGAAGAAGGGTAATTTGCAAGAAGTTTCTGAATGGAATCTGTTTCTTTCATGTTTTCTTTCCCAAATAGAAGAGTTTCATCTGCAAAAATGTAATGAGTTCAAAAGCATCAAGAAAAGAAGAAATCTTAATCCCTTCCTAAATAGAAGAAAAATGAGTTGCTTTGATTGCCCTACTCAAAGCTTCAACCATTAGAATAAACAAGAACTGCAAGAGGGGATCACCTTTCTTGATGCCTTGAAAAGATGAGAAAAAACCACGAGGAGACCCATTCACTAGGATCGAGAATATTTCCCCAGATATATAGGCGTTGATCCATTTGCACCATTTCTCACAAAAACAAAAACTACAAAGAAAAAAAAGCACAAAAGGAAAATTAACCCCATCATATATCCCTTCTGCAAGTCAAGTTTCAAAACCATAGTAGAGATAGATTTTGACATAATAGAGTGGAGGACCTCATGTAACACAATGGCCCCATCTGTGGTTTTCCTTTCTGGGACAAAATACCCTTGCTCTTCAAATATAACCATTGGAATCAATTTACACAACCTGTTAACAATTTAGTTGGTAAATATTTTATAAATTTTGTTACAAAGTGAAATTGGATGGAAATGTTTAAAGGTTGTAGGGACATATTTCTTGGGGATCAAGGCTATGAACTTGTGGTATTGAAATACCATAACATAGATCTATTTTTACAGTCTTCTTCTAAAGCAAGAAACTTGCCAACAATTACCCAACAATTTTAGAAAAAGAGAATAGTGAAACCATTAGGCCCAAGAGCTTTATCTGGAGCCATGGAAAATACCACCTCTTTAACCTCTAATTGAGAAAACTTACAAATTAGTATATTGTTATGTTCTTCTCCGAGCAACTTCAGAATGTGAGAACTCAAATTTGATGGGGGGTTGTGAGAAGAAGAAGAAAGGACAGACTTAAAGAATGACACAACTTCTTATTTTATTTTTTTCAAATCCGGTGGAAGCACCCAATTGGAGGAGTAGCTACCACATCAACCACTGAAGAATATTGAGTAGATCTTAGACGTTAAAACTAGGAGCACTAGGAACAAGTAGTAAAAGGAGTGTCTGGTAGAGTGGAAAGGAAGACCAATGAAGTATTCATCATGGATTTCTTAGGATGAGGTGGACCACTTTGGTTTTCCTCTATCCCTTGGAAAGTGAAGGATTCAATTTTCCCCCAACCCTAGGTGTCTGATGCAGGAGCATCCCTGGTTGCAAGGAAATCATGTATCAACCAAAAAATATTTATTTTTTTGAATTTTAGTGTGTTGTTATCTTATTATTTTTTCCATTTTTTACCGCATTTTCATTTCTCACCTCAAAAAGTAGGATATTGGTTCTACAGGAGGTCATCTACAACATATCCATAGTTTAGGTGATTTTCATTTGTTTTCCAAAAGTTATCACTCTCAAAATTCCACTGTCAATTCTTTGGCAAAGTATTTGGGGCCTGGCTAGCTCAGATCGGTTATGTGGACCTTTTTTGGAATATGTGGAGCTTAAGGGAACATCATTCAAGGAATTTTAGGTCTAGGGTAACTTCCTTGGATATTTTCTATGCATTCCATCTCCCAATGGGTTATCTTCTCATGTTCTTGACTGACCTACATGTTTGATCTTGCATTAGGGTTTGTAAGCCCTTGAGACTAATGTGGAGCTAGAGATTCATATTTAAGATCATCTGTAATTATTTAGAAGGGAATAACTAATTAGGTAGTTCATAGATAGAAAAAAAATTCAAGTTGTTCAAGTTGTGAACTATAAGAAGGCCTTGTGCCAATTTTGTAATATCATGTAATGCCCTTGTGGAAAGCTTGTGAGCCCTAGTCATTTGGTATATGTGGCATATGATAAATGTAAGACTAAAAGTTATTGAATCAATGATAATTCATGTTTTCTGAGCATTTTTGGTGTTATTTCCCTTGTATTGGACTCTAGGTTGCATGGTTGGATAGTCCTTTATGGAGACCTAGACCTGCCATCCGTGGTTGCACCATTTGCCCCCAAATGTTTTTAACTAGCAAGGAAAATGAGTCAATTGATTTTGAGTTGTAAAATAAATAGAACTAAGACAGAAGTAAGTCATGAATACAATTGTTGGTATTTGGAGTTCCCTTGAAATTAATACAAGGTAAATGGCTAGTGAATTTTAACTGCCCACTTTACACATATCTTCGCTATGTGTAATGTAGGAAAAAGTACCCCTTTTCACAATTAATTTGTGAATAAATAAATAATGATAAAGTGAGCTTAATAATTCTTTAATTTAGTGTCGTAATATGTTTTACATATTCACATTAAGTTTAGGTCCCTTTTAATTAAAATGGGCTTAATTGTGCCTTATTTTTTGTGTTGTAAGTTGTACCTTTACACTCTCACACTAACCTAGAGTTTTATTAATTAATTGAGGTTAATTTTCCTTAATTGTCCCCTTTAATTCAAATCCAAGCCTAATTAAATACAATTTTTGAGGGATAAAACCAAACATTCATAAATTTGATAACATAATGTTTAACATTGAGCAATGCGTGTCCTAGGTAAGTGACCTAGGACCCATTCACCATAGGGAAAATGGGTCCTCACTTAGACCTAGGACCCCCCTTTTAAATATATTTTTGGCAGTATTTAAATGATTTAAAATCTACAATTCAATGTCGGCTTGTGATATTGAAATTTTGGGAATTAATGTTAAGATATGTATAAATAAGAGGCCATTTCGTTATGTTTCACCTAGCAATTTTGAAGAGAGCATTCCTATACCAAGTTTATGAGATCAAGAGCATTTCAAGAGATTTTTCAAGATAATCAAGGGAATATTTATTGAAGCTTATTGCAACAATCAAGATTCTATTATCATGTCAAAGTTTTCTTACATCATGCATGCGGTTTCAGCTAATATGATGATGTTGAGTTCAAGATCTATTCAAGTATTCAAAGGAATTGTTTCTAATCAAGTTTCATGATGAAGATCTACATCCATTGAAGCCAATTCATGCAAGTTGCAGATCTACAATCTAAGGTTCAAACAAAGGTTTGGTGAGTAGTAACATATTTTTGTTCATTCATCATTCCTTCTTTTACATTTCATTTCATTTCAAGGTTTAATTACCAAAATGGGGTTTGACCAAGGAAAACCCCCATTCACCTAACAAACAACATCTTTGTCTCTTTGATGTGTGATTGCAAATTTTAGCTGGAAGATCCTTTGAAGAGGATAATTGAAGAAAGTTGTAATGAAATTTGTCATTTCACATAAAATCTTCTACAATATTTACTTTTGAATGTCTAACAATGAAAATGGGGAATCTGGGAGTGCAGATACAATAGAAGAGAACCCAAAACAAATTTTAGAGAGCCCTAACCAGAACCCATTCGCCATAGGGTGAATGATTCCTTAGAGAGATTCCAAAAGTTACTTTTGGTGATTGGTATACATTATTCTTCCCTTTCTAGATCTACTTTTTGATTGTTGTTTTCATCATTTTTGAGTATAGTCTTTCATTTTCATTTTATAGCTTGCATTTTGGAACTTTTTTGATGGTTTTAATCTTTCTCCCCAATGTTTTACATGACTCATACCCTCATCATTGCATAGAAGGGAAATTTGTTGATTCATACCTTGATTTGACTCACCTTTTTTTTATTAGTCATATCATTTTTTGGATCTCATTTCCTTGAATGAATAGAGAGAAATAGGTCCTTTGTGGTGAACCCCTTTTCAACAACACCCCAAAATATATTTTTCTTTGTTTCATTTTGTTGAACCTAAGTTGTATCATTGCATTTTCTGATTTTGGAGTCCTCTTTCACCCTACATTTAGATCTTACATTCATTTGCATCTCTTTGCATTGAATTGAGTCTCATTTAGGGTGTCTAGTTCGTATTTAACTTTGCATTTCATTTAGGGTTTTTAGGATTGCATATTTGTATTATTTAAATTTTAAAAATACAAAAAAATCAGTCATTTTTCATATCATTTACATAGCATTACATGTCATTTTTAATTGTATTTGAAAATTGAAAAAAAATTGCATCTCAAATTAGGTTTTCTAGGTTGTCATTTTGTCACATTTTGCATTTGCATTCAACCCTCATTTCAAATAAAATCAAGTTGTAACTTGTTGCTTCAAATTAGAATTTGGAAACTACTCAAATTAACTCATAAATCTATAAAAACACTTTTCAAATCCCTAACCTAGGCCCCATTCACCCTAGGGTGAATGAGCCCCTGATCAGAATCATTTCCTAGTTTTATGGGCAATACATTTTTGTTTATTGTTCTCAGATATTTATTTCTGTTTACAAAATTTTGGTTTCTTCAATTTGGTCATATTTAGCTTAATTTGGTAAATCCAGTGCATTGTGTGATTTCAAAATTGTATTCACAAGAAATAATATTTAGGTTTTTGCATAGTGTAATAAAAAAACTACGTTGTTTAGAATCTGAAATTTGCATTTACACATTGCATTCTAGGTCATTGCATTACATTTTAGCCTCTTTCCATTTTGGGTTGACATTAAGTTTGTGAATCTTGTATGAGCTTTCCAACTTGGTTTCCTATTCTAGCAATACTATTGTGAAATGTAGTTTGAGACTCATGTCATCTCGTGATACACCATTCACCATGAATCATGGGTTTTCTAACTCTCTTTCTAAAGTGTTGATAATCAACCCCCTATGGATCATAACCTGCACACCTCATTTCCAATAACTTTATTACCTACAAAAAATGTGCATAATGTTTCTCATGTCTCACAAGAAAGAATAAGAAGAATGGATGAAGGCCTAGAAATGTTTCAAGACTTTGTGCATACTGAAAAAACTGACACTAGTATCATTCCTACTTTAGATAATCTAAGAAAAATGCTTAAAAGTGAATATAGAATATAATTTTTTTGAGCCTCACTTGCATCCTTAACGAGAACTTAAACTATCAAGAGAATGATCATATACATACCTTAGTCAACTTTATTGATCTAAACCTCGTAAGGGTCAAACCAAAATGCCCCTTGATATTGCTTTCTCACAAAATGATGTAATCAAACATGCACTCGATGGTTCTCTTTACATAGCTAGAAGAATCAATGACAAGCCTACTAATGGGATATTAATTGATCCCATTTGTGTAGAGAACATGATCACTAAATAATTCCTATCTGTGCATGAAATTTATTAAGATACATATGAAAGACAAAAATCATTGATAAAAACATTTAATGTTTTTGCTTGCCCTACGATTGGCTCAATAAATCTCCCTCTAAAGGTTGGATAGAAAAAATTAAATGTCTCATTCACCATCATCTTGATATCATGCCAATTTCATGTGAAGTTAGGTTATCCATGGCTTCACTCCATAAATTCCATCCTATCGGTTGTGCATAAATGTTTGAACTTCCCCTTTGGCAGTGATATATTTACAGTATATCGTAGTATCTTTAATCTTGTGCCTTCCTGTGGGAGATTTGTTGGAAGAATGGAGAAGAATGACTATCTCTATAGTTTTGTGTTGTCATTGATGTCACCATGTTGTGGCTAGAAGTCTAAGTCAGTGCCTGATTTGGTATTTTGGTCTGGTATCTAAACTGGTATTCGAGTTGCACTCTCCAAAATTCTAGTCCACATTCCTTCATAGTTGACAATTATTGTTTATGGTTGCTGAAGGCATGCATGTTCAGAATAGTATGTCCTCCGGTGTTCATATGACATAGTGGCATTATTCTATTGGTTTCTTTTTGCATTGAAGTCTATTCCTGGTTGATTTTATGGGTTAACTGTGATAAAGGTGGATTAATTTTGCTATGTAGATATATGTGTGACCTATCTTAGGTCTATGCTGACATGATGTAGCGTATTGGATGTTTGAATTGCTTCTTGGAAATATTTTTTGAATACTTGGAGTTGACACTTAGTATTTTTGGTAAATATGAAGTACATCTAATTAGGCCAACCTAATTGATGCTTAAGGATGAATCAAGTATATATATTGGATAGGGTTGAAGATTAAATATGTAATGTGTGATTAATGAGGCAACAATAAATGTGAAAGTGAGCAAAAATAATGAAGTGTGTTAAGTCAGTGTATTGAAAATCACCATAACTATATCAACACTCGTTAGGTGCATTATTCTCAATTAATTTTGGTTGTGAAGCCCTTTTTGTTCTGTAAATCCTTTTTGTAGGAAGTGAGCCTCCTTGTAGGAAGTGATCCTCCCTATAAGAAGTGAGCTTTTGTATCTGGATAGTGAGTCCTTTTTCATGGTAGTGAGCCCTTGGAAGTGGGCCTTATTTATTTAGTTCTAGACCTACTTTATATTGTGAGTTAATCCTCACTGTGGTTTTTCCCTCCTTGGGTTTTCCACGTAAAATTTGGTGTTCAGTGTGTTATTTTACTTTTAGTTTTATGTATCTCATGCTCATGCTTAATAATAGAACAGTATGGCTATGGAATTGATAAGTGTTGAAGTTTTAATTTTTGAATTTTGTGATAATTGATTCACCCTCCCTCTTAGTTGTCCTGCATCTATTAACAATTGGTATCAGAGCTTTGGTTCCTTGGTGAAGAGCTTAACTAATTGAGGAGGATCCTAAAGGTTGATTAGATGGATGAAAAAGGAGAGCTTTGAAATGCTCTTGAGGATCTTGAAAAAGTGGAAAGAGAAAACAAAGATCTAAAAGAGAATCTTGATGAAGAAAATGAATGTGTTGGGAAGCTAAAAGAATAACTAAAGAAATTCAAGGAAAGAAACAGAGAAGTGAGTAGCTAAAACAAGAGATAATTGGACTGAAAGTGTTGGTAGAAGAAAATAAAAGAATTGAAGAATGTTTGAATACAATGGTGTAGAATAAATATGATGAATGCACTAAACTTGAATAGGAGGTAGTAAACTTGAGGATTGAATTGGAGAAGGAAAAACTTTGTGACAAAAATTTCAAATCTAGCTTTGATAAGCTTGGATAATTTCTTACTAGATAGAAATCAAGTAAATAAAAAGTTGGTTTGGGAAATGATGCAGGTTAAAGTTCTAAGGAAAATCAAATGACTCTGGACAAATGGAAGCAGAAGAGAAATTCAAGGAAATTTGCAAGGAAACATCTTGTGAGACATCCTAATGCACAAAGGTATCCCTCTTTCAATGGTATTTGTTTTTCTTGTAATAAATATGGTCACAAAGAAACATAATGTAGGAGCAGGATGAATCAAAATCAGTTTCTTGGCTCTTTCTCTTGACAATTTTTTTCATGCAAGAAGATTGGACATAAGGCTATTGAATGCAGATCTTAGGTGAGAATGATCAGCTAGGTGATGATGAACATGTTTCATGGAGGAAGAATGAATCAGTCCTTTAATGGCTACTACTATACCTGCAAAAAATTTGGACATAGAGTAAATCAATGTAGGTCGAGAGGTAATGGAGGTAAGACTAATAAGAAAAGTGTTGTCTACTATAATTGTAATAAACCTCCAGAGATATCTCAAAGTTCTGCAAAAGTAAGAAAGGAAAGCAATTCACTCTGGAAGAGAAGAATGATCTAGTAAAGAAGATTGAAAAAGAAGAGATGAATAAGATGTGAAAGAAGAAAGAGGAAGAAAGAAAATCTAAAACTACTGATGTGTATGTGCCCTCATCTGATACAAATGATTTATTCGGTAATTAGACCTAGCATGCTCTTAGGGGGACCACTATCATAAAATTATAAAAAACCCCTAGATAAATTATGTGTTAGAGGCTGGCATGAGGATGGAATGTGAAGAATGAGTATTTAGAGGTTTTGGAAAAAGAACCAAAAGAAAACATGTTGGCATGATAATTTTTTGACTGAATTAGGGTTTTCTATGTTAGGAAGAATGCTTTTAGTATCTTTTTGATGTTTGAAGCATTTAATGCATTTTAGGGTAAATTCTATGGTGTATAAGTTGAAATTTGTGATTCTTCTTGATTAATTGAACATTTGAAGAACTTGAAAGGTTCCCTAGAATGATCCTGAAGCAAGCTTGAAGAAATTTTGAAGGGAATTCGAAGAATTTTTCATGGCTCATCTGGAATCTTTTCTTAGTTTGCAAAAAGGGGAAGAAGAAAAATGAAGAGGTTTTGATTAAAAAATGCAAGAAAGTACAGAAATGGATAGAGAATCGAGTGGTGTCATTCTGTTGAAGATGAAAGGAGTTGAATTGGATGAATTTGGTCATAGAAAGATGAAATAAATGGAACTAGGGCTGAACAAAAAATGAATTACAAAGCATAAAAACCCTAGGTATGGATTTGTGGAGAGAATTTATATGGTTTGTTGATAAAGAGTTTATTTTGTTCTTGTTGAATCATTTCAAGAATGACAGTATTGCATTGGACAAACCCTTGAGCCCTATTGATAAACACTCTTGAGGATTTGGCTATAAGGTATGTTGCGTACGGTGTTTCTTACAAAATTTATTTTAGAAATTACAAAGGTTCCACATTAGCTATTGTTGTTTATATTGCACATATGATGGTTTGATTTGTGTGGCCTAGTGCTTGAGAATATTTATAAAAATGCCCAAATGTCGGTGGTTGAGCGTTATCCCTTTCAATTTGGTCTTTGCTTGTGTGCTTGGTGCTTTACTTTTTGAGTTCCCTACTGGGAAGAGAAAATGTTATAAGGAAATCCAGTATTCCTATTGGGAAACAAATCTACAGATACCTGGAAGCATTGGTAGATAATGTAAGTGTGTGTAAATCTTATTTCACATCCTCGAAAGAAAATCTTTTCTCTGGTATGTCAACACCGAGTCAGTTTGAATTCATCCTTCAGTAAAAGATAATTGGAAGCTATTATTGGTGATTCCCCTCCAAATTTGAAGAAAATAAAAGCTATAATTGAAGACATCATTGTCTAATTAGAAGAGAAGGGAAAAGAATCTCTGCCTAGATCCAAATTTTCTGATCTAGATGACATCTAGTCTATGTTGATTAAAGGAAAAATGAAGAATATTGGTGAGATATGGAATGCAACCTCTCCTATTGACAGACTGAAAATTGATGATGCTCTAGTAGATTATCTACTTAGAAAAGGTATTGATGAAATAAGTGTCTTTGGTTCCCTAATAGAAAATTTAGTTGAAATTGTTGAAGAAAGAATGTTAATTGAAGGTCCATAAGGATGTAAGTTTGAAGACTTGGTTGAAAAGAGATGTACTAAAGCTAAGTGGAGATTATTTGAACTTATCGTGAAAACAAAGAAATGCATTAAAGAAATATCAAATATTTACAAATATTGTCTCTGATGGCCTGCTGTGGTAGATAATTTCAAAAGTAGAATTGAAGCAATTGAATTTGAAGTGAACAACATTGGAAATAACTTTAATATCATTGAAGAAAAATAAGGGAAACAAAGGCTGAGAGTTGGAGAATTACAAGCTGAACTGATTGTTGTATAAAGACAAAGAGATGATGTAGTGAAGAATTTATAGCTCCTTAAGGAGCTTGTTGAGGTTCGGTTAGACCATCTTTCCAGAATAATTACTGACATAGAAGATGTTGAAAGACAGTGTTCATATTGGTCATCTTCTTTTACTCTATTGGGCTTATCGGAAAGAATTTGCACATGAATGGATTCAACTACATTCAACTAGAAGAAGTTATGTCCATTTCTCGAAGAAAGGTATAAGAAGGTGTTTCAAGTGAAGAGTGTCATTTTTACTTGAATCCTAAGTGTTCAATTTCTTTTGTTTTGTTTGTTTTGGCGAAGAATAAAGGGAAAAGGAAAAGGAATCTGAAGAGAATAAAGTTAATTGAATTATTGTTTGAAATTTTTTGGATGGCTAGATGTTTTTGAAGAATTGGAATATTTTTTGTAAATATTTTTGTCACCATGTTTACATCTTGTGGTCACCCTTTGCCATTGATGTCAAAGTGGGAGAGATTGGAGTTGGAGAGCTTTTGGAAGTTGGTAGAGATTGAAGGAAGAACATTTTGGCACATGTTGCCATCAATGACAAAGGAGGAGATTGTTGGAAGAATGGAGAAGAATGACTATCTCTATAGTTTTTTGTTGTCATTGATGTCACCATGTTGTGGCTACAAGTCTAAGTCAATTCCTAATTTGCTATTTTGGTTCGGTATCTGAACTGGTATTTGAGTTGCACTCTCTGGTATTATAGTCTACATTCCTTCGTAGTTGACAATTACTATTTGTGGTTTTGGAAAATTGTTTATGGTTGCTAAAGGAATGCATGTTTACAATAGTATGTGCTCTAGTGCTTATATGATGTAGTGGCATTATTCTATTGGTTTCTTTTTGCATTGAAGTCTATTCTTGGCTGAATTCTTGGGTTAACTATGATATGGTGGATTAATTTTGCTATGCGGATATATGTGTGACCTATCTTAGGACTATGCCGACAAGATGTAGCATATTGGATGTTTAAATTGCTTCTTGGAAATATTTTGTGACTACTTGGAGCCAAGACTTAGTATTTTTGGTAAATATGAAGTGCATCTAATTAGGCTGACCTAATTGATGCTTGTGGATGAATCAAGTATATGTATTGTACATGGTTGAAACTTAAATGTGTAATGTGTGATTAATGAGGCAACAATAAATGCAAAAGTGAGTGAAAATAATGAAGTGTGTTAAGTTAGTGTATTGAACATCACCAGAACTATATCAACAGTTGTTAGGTGCCTTATTCTTTGTTCATTTTGGCTGTGAATCTCTTTTTTTTTGTAAATCCTTTTTATAGGAAGTGAGCAGAAGTGAGCCTCCCTATAAGTAGTGAGCTTTTGTATGATCTAGATAGTGAGTCCATTTTTAGGGCAGTGAGCCTTATTTATTCAGTTCTAGAACTACTTTATATTGTGATTTAATCCTCACCATGTTTTTTCCCTCCTTGGGTTTTCCACATAAAATCTGGTGTTCAGTGTGTTATTTTACTTTTGGTTTTATGTATCTCATGCTCATGCTTAATAATAGAACAATATGGTTGTGAAATTGATAATTTTGGATGTTGTGGTTGTGTTGTTGATATGTGGTTGTCATTAATGTCAACACTATTATAATTTTTGCATTAGGAGCTGCATATGTCAATGATATTGAGAAAATTGTAATAAGAAGTGCTATAGGTTGTCAGTGGTGGAGTGAATTTCTTTTTGTCAGTCTTCTCAGTACGTTGTTGTTATGAGGTTGTGGACTAAATGGTTTCTTTTTATCTAGGTTTAGTTTAGCCACATTGAATTTCAAAGATCCATATGAAGATTTGATCGAGTTATGGTGATTTTCATTTTGAAAGTTTTTATGTCACTTCAATTAGTGTTCCTGATCAAAGATTCTATGATTTCAGTAAGTTCAGTTACTACAAATTCTTCTTTAGTGTTTCATGATTCTTTTGGATGTTTCTAGTTCATTCTCTATCTTTGTGGCATGTCCGCATTGATTGTTGTGCTTGTGATCCAAGATTTCCTCTTATGTGTTCATGTTTTTCATGTTCTTGGCCGACAAGGTGTTGAAGCGTGTTGTGGATCTTCTAGGAGAATTTAATTGAAGTGTTTTAGAGTTGGAGATGTTGTTTTAAGTCTTCACAATGTTGTTTCCAACCTTGTTTGATTCACATGAATTAATCTTTAATTGTTTTGGGTCGACTATTGGTAATTATTTTATTATCTTTTTGTGGCTAACTCATAGCGATGTAGTTTCTTGTTGCGGATATATAAGAGTGATTGTTTGAAGAGTGAAAGAAGTGTGAATGCAAAGTGTATGAGTCCTATGTGTGAATAAATTTCAGATCATTCAAAGGTAGCGTAGAGTGTGAAGAAGAGTGAATAAGATTGAAGAAGTGTTCATGTGCTTAACTAGAACTGTAACTAGGTATTAGCATATGCTATTTTCTCAGTTCAAATCTAGATGGTTTTAATATGAATCTTTCTAAAAGATAGTCTCTCTTCCTTCAGTAGTTAGCCTTAGTATTTGAGTAGTGAGCTCTAGGAAGTGCGCCTGAATATATGTGCATTCCCCATTCATATTTCCTTATACTTTTAATAGTGTATAATCTTGTGGACTGATCTCCACTGTGGTTTTTCCCCTAATAGGGTTTCCATGTAAAAATCTTGGTGTTATGTGTGATTCTGATGTGTTGTTCATTTATGCTTTCATGATTAATGATAAGATCTGAAAATAAGGTTAATAAGTTGAATAAGTTTAAGAGATTTGGTGACAACTGATTCAACCCCCCTCTTAGTTGTTTTCCCTTGAGTTTCCAACAATTGGTACCAAAGCTTGTGGTTCCTTGGAAGAAGATTAATAGCTTGAGGTGATCTATGATGGTGACTTATAAGAAGGATAGTCCTATATTTTATGGAACAAATTAATTTTTGTGGAAGACTTGAATGGAGTTCCATTTGAGATGCATTGGTGAACCCTAGTGGAGAATTACATTTAATAGGTATATTATACCTCTGAATAGTACTTATGTTTAATATAATATTAGGGCTAAGGAGGTAATGTTGAGTGCTTTGAATGATATTGAAATGACAAATGTGATGGATTTGAAGACTACTTATGAGATCTGGAAGAAGTTGGAGACCCTTTATTAAGGTGATGCAAATGTGAAGATTGCTAAGCTGCAAAGTTTGAAAGGAAAATATTTATGAAAAATTGAAAATGGGAAATGATGAAAATGTTACTACTTTCATGAAAAGAGTGAAAAAGATTGTGTGGTTTTAGATGTTCCTATGGATAGATAGATAAATCAAATATTATCGCTAAAGTGCTTAGATCTTTTCCTAATTCTTAAAAATTCAAGGCTAGTGCTATTCAAGAGCTCTGAACTATGACAAATGTTACCAGAGATATGTTGATTGGTAAGCTTACTGCTTTTGAGTTGAGTAAATTTGGTTATGCCCTTCCTAAGGTTGAATCTACATTTAAGGTTACTACTTCTGGAAGAGATAGACAAAGATATGACTTGGGTGAAAGTTCATCAAGAAAGACATTCAAGTATGAGGATGAAATAAAATAGTTGGATGAAGAAGAAAGAGAGCTTGAAGAACTTGAAGCATTGATTGTGAAAAGAGAAGCTAGAGGACAAGGTCAGTATAAGGGGAAGTTGCCTATTAAATTTTTATCTTTCAATAAGATAGGTCAATTTTCATCAAGGTGTCTTGAGAGAGTTTCCAAGACAAGGTTTAACAAGCCTAAATTCCAAAAGAAGTGTTACTATGTTGCTGATGAAGGTGTAACAAATGACGAATCTAAAAGAGGAAATGCAAGTGAATATGAATTTTTGTTTATTGCTATCAAGGAAAATAATCTTGTGTCTACTGAATCTACTAGTTGTAAAAATGTGGAGAAAGCCCTAGCTACTCAAGTTGAAGAGAAAGATGAATGGGTAATTGAAAGTGGTTGTTCTCATCATATGATAGGAGATAAAAGTTAGTTTGTGAATTTGGAGAAGTATGATGGTGGTGTTGTGAGATTTGGTGATAATACAACTGGTTTGATCCATGGAAGAGGATGCATTTCTCTTGATGGTAAGCATAACACTAATGATTTCTTGTATGTTGAAGGTTTGAAGCATAATCTTTTAAGTGTTGGTCAAATAGTTGATAAGGGATACAATCTTTAGTTCATGGATGGTAAGTGCAAAATATTGGGAAATTTTGGAAATGTGATTGCATTAGGTACACAAACAAAAGGTAATATCATTTATCTAAGTGCTACTAGTAAAAGTTGTTTGATTTCTCAAGTTGATAAGAGTTGGTTATGGAATACGAGAATGTGTCATGTTAATTTTGATAACATTGTCAAGATAAGTTCCACTAAAGCTGTGAGAGATTTACCTAAGCTAATGAAACCTACTAATGCCATATGCAAAGAATGTCAGTTAGGAAAGCAAACAAGAATTTCATTTCAGAGTGAACAAAAAAATTCAAATGGACTGTTGGAACTTGTACATACTGACTTGTGTGGTCCTACTAGAACTAGAAGTTTACAAGGTTACAAATACTTCATGATGATTATTGATGATTATTCAAGGATGATGCGGGATACTTTCTTAAGGAAGAAATCTAAAGCTCTGGAAAAGTTCAAGATATTTAAGACTATGGTTGAGACAGAGACTAGTTTGAAGATTAATTATTTGAGATCTAATAGAGGTGGTGAATTCACTTCTGGTGAGTTTAATTTTTTTTGTGAAGAGCATGGAATAAAGAGATAGTTATCTGCACCGCGAACCCCTCAATAGAATGGAGTTGTGGAAAGGAACAACATAATAGTTCAAGATTCTTCTAGAACCATGATGTTGGAAGGAAATGTGCCTCATATATATTGGAGAGAAGTTGTGAGTACTGTTGTGTACACACTTAACCAGGTACAAATCAAAGGTGATATTGGTAAGACTCCTTTTGAGCTATGGATTGGTCGAAAGCCTACTGTTAGATATTTCAAGATCTTTAGAAGCAAGTGTTATATCAAAAGAGATGAAGATATAGGAAAGTTTGATTCTAGAAGTGATGAAGGAATCTTTCTAGGTTATGCTACTAAAAGTAAGGCCTACTGGTGTAACAACAAGATATTGTAGAAAATGCTTGAAATTGCAAATGTTAAGGTTGACGAAGACATAGTTGCACTATCCAAAACTTGTGGATATGATTCTTATGATCAGAATGATATTACAAGCAAAGGAAAGAAAGGTTAGATAGCAAGTCAAATTCAAATAATTTTGGTGAATCAAGAAAATAAAGAATGAGAAAATAATGGAAGAAAAGAAGAGAGATCAGAAGAGTCTGAAGTTGAAGAACATTGTAAGAAGACTCTGAGGTATGTGAGATTGAATCATTCAAAGAATCAAATCATAGGTGATAAGAACAAAGGTGTCCATACTAGGAGAAGAATTGCAGAAGAATATTGTTTGATTTCAAAGACTAAGTGTAACAATGTGAATGAATCATGCAAAGATGAACATTGGGTTGAAACAATGAAAGAGGAACTGTAGAAAATTGAAAACAATGATACATGGATTCTTGTTCCCAGACCTAAGGATAAGAATGTAATTGGAACTAAATGGGTCTTTAGAAACAAACTAAATGAACAAGGTGAAGTGGTTAGAAGAAAAGCAAGACTAGTCTATAAGGGATATTCTCAAGTGGAAGGTGATGATTTTGAAGAAACATTTTCCCCTGTTGCTAGAATTGAAGCTGTGAGATTGTTTCTTGCTTATGTTGCTTATAAAGGCTACAAGGTTTATCAAATGGATGTCAAGTCTTCTTTTTTAAATGGAAAATTGGAAGAAGAGGTGTATGTTGACCAACCTGATGGATTCTAATTGACTAACAAGGGAGAT
This sequence comes from Sequoia sempervirens, assembly GCA_007258455.2. NCBI lineage: Eukaryota > Viridiplantae > Streptophyta > Pinopsida > Cupressales > Cupressaceae > Sequoia > Sequoia sempervirens. The sequence continues at coordinate 185,064,462 of VDFB02271358.1, read as the reverse complement.
ATTGTTTGTCCATTGAAGAAAGCATTGTATGCACTCAAGCAAGCCCCTAGAGCATGGTTGGATAAGCACTTGGTGAAAAATGGATTTAAAAAAGGTAATACTAATAGTAATATATATTTCAAGAATGATGATAAAGATTTGATTGTGGAAGTTTTTGTTGATGTTATCATATTTGGAGGAGATGATAGCTTGTGCATGAAGTTTGCTAATGAGATGCAGAATGAATTTGAAATGTCAATGATTGGAGAGATGAAATCATTCTTGGGATTGCAAATTACTCAGTTAAATAAAGGGATTTTTATATCTCAGTCCAAGTATGTGAAGGAATTGTTGAAGAAATTTGGTGTGGAAGATTCAAAGCCTGTTGGTACACCCATGGTGATTGGATGCAAGTGGACAACTGATGATGATTCTATAAAAGAAAATCAAACAAGATATAGATCAATGATTGGTGGATTGCTTTATTTGACTCAAACTAGGCCTAATATCATGAATGTTGTATGTATTGTTGCAAGATTTCAAGTTGATCCTAAAGAATCTCATGCGACTGCTATGAAGAGTATTTTCAAATACTTGAAAGGGACAGTTGATTTTGGTCTATGGTATCCAAAAGATGATGATATTACTTTGAATTCCTTTACTGACACTGATTGGGTAGGAGATGTGAATGACATGAAAATTACTAGTGGTGAAGAATTTTTCTTGGGAAAGAAGCTAATTTCATGGTTGAGTAAGAAGCAAAATGTTATTTCTTTATCTACTGCAGAGGCATAATACATTGTTGTTGCTAATAATTGTACTCAAGTATTGTGGATGAAACATATGTTGAAGGATATTAGAGTTGTGTATGATGAGCCTATTTTTATATTATGTGATAAGTCAAGTGCTATTAACATTTCTAAGAATCTAGTGCTATATTCAAAGACCAAGCATATATCTATCAAATTTCACTTTATCAGAGAGAAGGTAAGTGAAAAGGAAGACAGATTGGACTATGTGCCTGGTAAGGAGTAGATTGTAGATATCTTTACAAAGTTATTTCCTAAGGATAAATTTGATTATCATAGAGGGAAGTTAGGGGTGATTACCCCTTCTAATAAGAACTAAGGATGCATTACTTTACATCAATTTGTGCATTTCATGATCATATTTTGAACTCGATTGATGTTGTGGTGGATACTACTCAGGGGGAATAGTCAAATGTTCAGATGTTTAGAAGTTCAAATATGTGGTTCAGAGCTTGTATAGAAGAGATTTTTTCCATTGATGTCAAAGAGGGAGAAGAGTAATGTGAAAAAATAACTGTTGATTATTTGGGGAGAAGATCCTTGTGGGGATAAGTTCATGTGAAAGAGTTGAGGAAAGAAGAGTCAAAACCTAAGGGAGAGTAAGCATAGTTGTGTTGATGGTATTTTTCACATCATGTGTTTCCATCAATGCCAAAGGGGGAGATTGTTGGATTTTGTGGTTTTTGTTGATATGTGGTTGTCATTGATGTCAACACTATTAGCATTGTTGCATTAGAAGCTGCATATGTTGAGGATATTAAGAAAATTGTAATAAGAAGTACTACAGGTTGTCAGTGGTGGAGTGAAGTTATTTTTGTTAGTTTGCTCAGTACGTTGATGTTCTGAGGCTATGGAATAAAGGGTTTCTTTTTGAGTATGTCTATTTTATCCACATTGAATTTCAGAGATCCACATGAAGAGTTGATTGAGTTATGGTGATTTTCATTTTGACAATTTTTCTGTCGCTTCAGTTGGTGTTCCTGATTGAAGATTCTATGATTTTAGTAAGTTCAGTTGTTTTGGATGCTTCTCTAGTGTTTCATAATGCTTTTGGATGTTTCTAGTTCTTTCTCTATCTTTGTGGCATGTCCACATTGATCATTTTGCTCGTGATATGATATTTTCTCTTGAGTTTTCAAGTTTTTCATCTTCTTGGCTGACAAGGTGTTCAAGCGTATTGTAGATCTTCAAGGAGAATTTAATTGACATTTTTTCATGTTGGAGATGTTGTTTTCGACATTCACTATGTTTTGGATGACCTTGGTTGATTCACATGAATAGTCTTTATTTTTTTTTGGCCAACTGTTGGTAATTATTTTATTATCTTTTTGTGGCTGACTCATAGCGATGTAATTTCTTGTTGCGGATATATAAGAGAGATTTTTTGAAGAGTGAAAGAAGTGTGAATGCAAAGTGTATGAGTCTTGTGTGAAAATAAAGTTTACATCATTTGAAGGTAGAGGTAGAGTGTGAAGAAGAGTGAAGAAGAGTGAAGAAGTGTTCATGTGCTTAACTAAAACTGTAACTAGGCATCAACAGATGCTATTTTCTCATTTCAAATCTAGATGGTTTTAATCTAAATCTTTCTTTAAGGCATTGTGTCTTCCTTGGGTAGTTAGCCTTAGTATTTTAGCTGTGAGCTCTAGGCAGTGTGCCTGAATACATGTGCATTCCCCATCATATTTCCTTAGACTTTTAATAGGGTATAATCTTGTGGACTAATCTCCACTGTGGTTTTTCCCCTAATAGGGTTTCCACGTAAAAATATTGGTGTTATGTATGCTTCTGATGTGTTGTTCATTTATACTTTCATGATTAATGATCAGATCTTAAAATGAGGTTAATAAGTTGAATAATTTTAAGATATTCAGTGACAACTGATTCACCTCCCCCCTCTTAGTTGTGTACCCTTGAGTTGCCAACAGATAAGTGTTGAAGTTTTAAGTTTTGAATTTTGTGACAACTAATTCACCCCCCATCTTAGTTGTCCTACATATTTTAACAAACTTTTCATTGGATTTCTTTTTGCATGAGCTGATTCAACCTAGTAGGCCTCATGAAGACTTCTTTTTCAAATCACATCAAAAGTTTAAGGAAAAGCGCATAGCAAAAATATCCTTTAGAAATATGCCTCCACTCATGATTGAGCCACCTATCATTGAGCCAAAATCCCTTCAAAATATCCAAAAGCAACCTATTACAAATCCTTCACCCACTTCATATAAGAGACCACAAGACAATCAAAAAAATATTGTTGCACCTCCTAAAATCATACAAGTTTATAAAGCTAAAGAGAAAGTGTTTGAACAACCTCCCATGGTTCCTTTTGTTCCTCCCTTAAGGGAAGAAACCAAACCTATGGTTTAAAAACCCACTCCTACACAATCAAAAATTGAAAATAGAATGAAAAGAAACCAAAATTGTAGAGAGTGTAGGCATAGACTTGCTCGTATGTTACAAAATAAAGAAGAAAAGAGAAACATAGAAAATCACAATTCAAACTTGCCTAAAGCAATGCATGATGATTTTATGCCTTTACCGCAATGTAAACAAGAATCTTCCAAAGACATTATCGTTTGACCTCATATTTTGATTAATTGAAATGATGATATTGATATTGCAAAGATTGATGAAAAAGTGGATAATGAGTTGAATTCATTGTTCTCCTCTTCGATGAGCTTAAATGATAATTCTACTAATAAGATTGTTGAAATTGGTACATGTCCTAGTTAGGAACTTGATGTTTTCCCTTTGGCTAGTTATATGCCTTCCACATAAACTGATCAAGATTGGGATGTGGCTGACCTACTATGGGTTGACACGCATGTGCCTTACTAGTCTTTTGCTTTATTTTATTTTCATGTTTCCTTATGTGATTGCATGTGCATAATGTGATCCCCCATACTATTATGTTTGATGTATCTCTCTCTTTTTTTGCATTCCTCTACTTGTATCTACATTCTTCTCTATGTCATAAACATTTATCTTTTTGTCTGTCTTGTGTTTTCCTTTTGGGGATGACACAAGTGTTGAGACATTTAGGTCTCTTCCATGTTGACCCAAAAGTTTTTCTTTTCTATCAATATTTATGTGTCATTCTTCTAGTTCTATGAGTATTTGGGGAATGCTGAAATTTACGAGCTTAACAATATTGTAGCAAAGATATATTGACCCTAAATCCCTTACATGCTTTTAGGGGAAACCCCTCCTTCCTTTTTTACGATGTAGCTTCATTTCAAAAACATATGATTTTGCATAGGGATTTTCTAGTAAGCTCTCATGTCTTAGGATTGAACATCGACTAATTTAAAGAAATTGCTCACAACAATGGTGTTAGCAATTGCTTTAAAGTGGGGGCATACATTGAAAATATCTTTCAACATTTCTCATTTTTCATGGTGTGATTTTCTTTCTTCTTGTAATGTGTCATTTTCTTGGTGGTGTCATTGGGTTTGATGTCCTCTAACAGTGATATTTCTTAGCACATAACTTTCCTCTTAGTGGTGATGCAATGCACTACATTCCCTAAGTTATGAATCTTTTACTCTTGACATTTCCTCTCTTGGAGACATTAGGAACGATTTTCCCTAAGAAGAAGACCTTACAAAAACTAAGAAAAGTTCCTTTCAATAAAAAATTTACCAACATTTTGTTCATAAGTGTTTACATAGCGCAACTTTCTAACCTTGTGAAGCTTGAACCCTAAATTCAAGGCCACCTAGCATTACACACCTTGATTTCTTGTGGATCCTTGCCTTGTTCATAAGTTCTTAGCAAAACATAGCTTGTTAAGCCCTATGATGCACAAAACCTTGTGTAGTGGTGCCTTATTGAAGTTATCAAGATGATATAGATTTGATATGGTATGGGAGCCTAATATGATTCTCTCATTTTCCACCTTCTGGGAGACTCACCTAGTGGACAACCTAAAGTTATGCTACCTTAGAGTGAGCACAAACCATAAATGTTAGATGTGTTCCATGTTGATTAGACAGTCTAGGCTTGATCTTCCTAGCCTTTAATGTTGTGTGATTGTGAATATTTGTCATTGTTGCATACATAAGTGTCTTGAATGTCTACTTTACTATGAGTTTGACATGGGGTCACACTCTCACTAAAGTGGGGGTTAAAGGTAGTGTAGGAAAAGGTATCATTTTTTCACACTTAATTTGGGAGTAAATAATTAATAATAAAATGAGCTTAATGATGCCTTAATTTAGTGTTGTAATATTTTTTACATATTCACATTAAATTTAGGTCCCTTTTAACTAAAATGGAATTAATTGTACCTTATTTTTTGTGTTGTAAGGTATACCTTTACACTTTCACACTAACCTAGGGCTTTATTAATTAATTGAGGTTAAGTTTCCTTAATTGGCCCCTTTAATTTAAATCCAAGCCTAATTAAATGCAATTTTTGACAGATAAAAGTTGGAAAACATAACATAATGTTTAACATTGATCAATGTGTATCCTAGGTAAGTGACCTATGACCCATTCTGTATGTAAAGCTAAAGGTATGGAAGTAAATTTCCTAATGTCAAAATATAGGGAAGAATGCAAATATGTCTTTAAAGTTTGCAATTATAGTTCAATAAGATACACATGAAAAGAATAACAAAATAGAGAAATAGACACACACAATTGGACACAAGATTTACATGGGAAAACCCTTACGAGAGAAAAACCCACCAGACAAAGTAAAGCCTCTTTGTATTACAGTAAATAAAATTACATACATAAATTGAACTTCACTTTTAGATGTCAATTTCACAGTAGCAACATTTCCCTGATCAACCTTGTACAGAACATCACTGTTAGAATGCTCTTCTACAACATACAATGAAAATTCACACACTCAGAACTGTCCTCTACTCAATTGATCAAATCCCCTTTTCAATTTGAATTGTTCACTATTTTTACAAGTGGTCTATTCATTTCCCACAAGAGAATAGTCACAACAATTCAACTGCCAACCAGTTAGCATTTTTCTTCTCTCATTGGTTCAAGAAAAAACACGTAGGATAGTTGTTTTGGTTAAATGATTCTCAAATGTACTGCTTATTGGTGAGGCAACAAAATGTGTCTCACTGATGCAAAACTATCCATTGATCATCACATGTTCCATAACCTTCTACTGGTCTATTGCTTAGATTTGATGAACTCTTTCTGACCACAGGACCATTAGAATGACCAATGCTATTGGCAACAAATTGAGATATCATACCGATAGTTCAAGTCTCCCAGATGTCCCAAAGAACACCAAGAGAGCGTACATCAGCAAGAGTCACACCAACTTTCATTAGGAGAAGATCCACTGGTAAGAGTAATACTATCAACATTAGATTAGAAAGTCTCACCAACACACCAAGTCACCCCGATCACCTCATCGGTAGGATTCACACCAATGTTCAGACCCGTTGGCAAGAGTAACACCATTAGAAATAGTTTGAAATGTCAAATCGATAGTTCAAGTCACCCCGACACATCCATTGGAAAGAGTCTCCTCGATGATCTCCTTCGGCAAGACATCTACCATCGAAAAGAGTTTGGGATCTCACTCTAACAGTTCAAGTCATATCGATGTCTTCCATCAGCAAGACAACTCCAAGGTCACACTGATCCGATCCCTTCAAGACTTTAGAGCACAATTGTAAATTGACAAGAAATTCCAAAGGTCTCACCAATTGTTCTCTTTCAGGAGTTCCATGTCAATAAGCTTGAGACACTTTTTTCAACAATCTCCCACTTGACGAAGATCTTACTAACACCTCCAGAGCATAACAAAACCACTGAAATTCATGGGAACCAAGGCCCATAAAACTAACACACCACCTGTACTTGTATGTGCTCACTGGTTTCATCAATGCATTTGCTACATTTTCCTAAGTATCCACTTTTTTTAAAGAGACTTTTCCATCCTCAACCATATCTTTTACATTGTGATACTACACATCAATATGTTTCGTCCTAGCATAGAAAGTAGGATTTTTCATTAGACAAATAGCACTCTCACTATCACAGTAAATTGTAATTTTCCTTGCATCAAACCCAATGTTAGAACAATTTTTTTTTTAACTAGATTGATTCTTTACAGGCATGTGTAGCTTCCATGTGTTCTACCTATGTAGTGGACAAAGCGACTACAACCTGTTGCTTACTCATCCAACTAACTGCACCACCATTCATCATGAAAATATATCCACTGGTGGATCTTTTGCTATCAATATCCCCTGCCCAATCAGAGTCCACATACCTACAAATGTTGAGAGTCCTCTGTGATTCAACATAATTTCCATGCTAACACAAAGCATATTCCGAAGTGCCCTTCATATATCTAAACACTCTTTTCACAACATCCCATTATGTCCTTCCAGGATTTTCCATAAAATGACTAAGTACTCCCACTGCTTGGGAAATTTTTGGCCCTGTACAGAACATTGCATACATTAAAATGCCAATTGCACTAGCATAAGGCATTCTAGTCATGTCCTCCATCTTAGTAGGATATTTTGGACAATCTTCAATAGATAGCTTCGTTCCCTGTAAAATTGGAACAACTAGCTACTTGCAATTAGTCATAGAAAATATATCTAGAACACTGTTAATATACTTACTCTGGCTAAGAAAAAGTTTCTACTCTTTCTATCCCTGGTTATCTCCATCCCCAGAATATACCTAGCTACACCAAGATCTTTCATTTCAAACTTTGTAGACAATTGAGATTTTAGATCAGAAATAATTAACTTACTATTGCCTATGAACAACATATCATCAACATAGAGAGAAATAATAAGAAAATGATCATTTTCAGCCTTGAAGTACACACAATGATTAGATTTTGATCTTACAAATCCCAATGACAAAAAAAACATGTCAAAATTCTAGTACTACATTTTAGGAGATTTTTTTAATCCATACATAAATTGTTTCAACTTGCAAACTAGATTTTCTTTACCTTTTTCCACAAAGTGCCCAGGCTGGGACATATAAATTTCTTCTTCAAGATCACCATGAAGTAATCTTGTCTTCACATCCATTTGTTCAATCTCTAAGTCATACATTGTTGCAATTGACAAAAGAAATTTGGTAGACGTCAGCTTAGCTATAGGAGAAAAAATTTCTCCATAATCAATTCCTTCTACCTGGGAATAACCCTTTGCAACTAACCTCATCTTATACTTCTCAACACTGCCATCCAGTCCTATTTTCTTTTTAAATACCCATTTGTAGACAATAGCGTTTCTACCTTCAGGCAAGGGCACCAAACTCCAAGTGCCATTTTTTTTCTAATGATGCCATTTCTTCATTCAAGGCTTCCAACCAAGAGTTTGAATCAGGCATTCTAATTGCCTCTTTGAAAATCCTAGGCTCATTAGTGTTAGAAATTAAAGCATAGGCACAAGTATAATATAACATAGAGAACCCATACCTATCAGGTTGCTTTCTTTCACATGTTGACCTCTTCACGGGCTGAGGCTGAGGTAGTTCTTCTTCAGAACTCTCAGAACTACTTGATCTCTCCTTAGTTCCAGGCACATTTTTAAATTCCAATTCCTCTTTATCTAGTGTTGGAGGAATTTCAACTACATCCTTTTTTATTTTTTGATTTTGTCTCTAACTGCAAATCCAAAGTAGAAAGCTTCAACTCATGAAAAATAACACTTATGTTGTACAAAAACTTCTCTATATGAGGATTCCAAAGATTGTTTCCTTTTATGCCAGCACTATAGCCAATAAAAATACATTTAACAGCCTTGTTGTCCAATTTAGATCTTTTTTCATTTGATACATATGCATATGCCTCACATCCAAAGACACAAATGTGTCTCAAAGAGGGAATCTTTCCAGAGCATGCTTCCAAAGGTATTTTCTCAACAAGAGTAGAATTTGGAGAATGATTTATTAAATAACATGTTGTTGCAACTGCCTCAACCCAGAACTTCTCCTCCAAGCCAGCACTACTCAACATACTTCATTCTTTTTCCATCACTGTCCTATTAAACCTTTCAGTAACTCCATTTTGCTGCAAAGTGTAGGGTGTAGTTTTATGTCTTTTAATTCCATGATCTTTACAATACCTTTCGAACTCATCAGAACAAAATTAACCACCATTGTCAGTCCTTAAACATTTTATTTTCTTTCGAGTCTGATTTTCCACAAGTTTTATAAATTCCTTCAAATGACTGAATACTTCTGATTTACTTTTCAAAAAATAAACAAATTCCCTTCTTGAATTATCATCAATAATCGATACATAATATCTTGATTTAGATAAAGAAGGAACATTTACTAGACCAAAGACATCAGAATGTATGTAATCAAGTAAACTAGAAGATTTATGAGGATTGGAGTAAAATGAAACACGATGTCGCTTACCATTTATACAATGTTCAGAAAATTTGAATTCAAGGTTACAGTCATCAAGCCCTTCAACTAGGTTTTTATTTTTCAAAGTTTTTAAACCTTTTTCTCCAATGTGGCCAAGCCTTTGATGACAAAGCATAGTCTTTTATGCTTAACTTCCATAGAGTTTTCACTATCAGGAACTTTTTCCTCCTTTTCTCCATGAGTAGCCTTTTGTGACTTTATAGAGACATTGTTGCATTGAACAACAAGTCCGTCCAGCTTATACAAAGTACCAATATGAGCAGCCCTAGCTAGCACCATTGAGCCTCTAATTATTTTATAGCCATTTCCAAAGAATGAGACTTGCACTCCAACATCATTTAGCTTACTAACAAAAAGTAAATTTTGAGCCAGACTTAGTATATACATTACATCATTGATTCCTTTAATTCTTCCATTAGGGAACAAAATTCTGACTCCTCCATGACCAACTATTTCTAGAGATGAATCTCTTGCCAAATACACCCTTCCACCATCATATTTTTCATACTTAGTGAACCAGTCTCTATGAGATGTCATGTGGAAAGCTGCTCTATAATCAATTAGCTAGACATCATCTGATGCCTGAGTTGCCAAGGCTACAATAAAGGCATCTGCATTGCTCTCAAAAGAATTATTGTCAAAATTCTTCTTCTTCTTCTCTTTCTCCTCTTTGTAATCTTTTTGGACATTACGAGGCTGCCCACAATTCCAACACTTCACCTTGGAATTCTTGCCAGGAGACTTTGATCTCCCTTCTCATTTTGATTTGGACTTCATGTCCTTCTTCTTGCCTTTTTTTGTCAATCTTCGTCGAATAGCAAGAGCCTCCTTCACCATCTTAGAAGATTTTCTTCTCATCTCTTCTGATAACAAGGAAGCAACATTTTCTTTCATCTTAAAAGTGGATGCCATACTCCCAATAGCCATCACCAAGTGATCCCAAGAATCTGGCAAAGAACATAACAATAGCATATAGTAATCTTCTTCATCAATCTTCACACCCACAGATGCTAACTAAGCAATCAACATGTTGAAAGCATTCAAATTATCAGCAACAAACACTCCTTCCTACATTTTCAAAGAGTAAAAATTCTTCCTCAAGAACAACTTGTTCACCAAGGACTTATCCTGATAAATAGCTCACAGTCTTTTCCACAAAGAAGATGTAGTCTTTTCTTCATGAACCTTTAGAAGAAAAAGTCTGCCAAACAGAGCCTTATCAGCCCCTTAGATTTTTGATTTGTGAGGTCCTAATCCTCTTGCTTAATGCTTGAATATTTTTTTCTAGACACACCAAGCCAAAGATCACAATCAACCAACAAATCTTCTATTTCGAGTTTTCGTAAGTCAAAATCGTTGCCATTGAATTTATCAATTTCAATCTTTCTTGATGTGCTTACCATCTTAATCTGTAATTTAAATTACCAGACTTCTACAAGACTCCCACTGACCATAATTGACACAAAAAACCCAACCTAGGTATGTGCAGGATCATGATGGGCCAAAAACTGGCAATATGATGGGTATGTGGCTGACAATTTTTTTAACCCAAAATTGATGAAACAAAAAGGGTTTTTAAAGGAGATTCTCAGCTTTCCACCAATATAAATTATTCTTTACTTTGAATTTGATAAGTAATTATTATTTATTTTCTATTCAAATTATGACTAAAGCCCTGATTGATAGGTTGATTGAAAAACATCTATAGCTTACAAATGGTATCACATTTTTTGAATCCAAAACATGTGTCACATTCTATGTTTTGCATACTATAGGATTAAAAAAGGAAATATTGAATTTCATCAAGTTTTGACCAAGTTAAGGTGGTTAGACATACGAGTTTTTTATATTTTTTAAAAGTTGTAATAAAAAATTCATAATTAATTATCTACTTGGAAACAAATTACAAAAAGATATGCATCACATCGGGACATGAGTCCTCTACTTATGTCTAGAATCTTATAAAAAAATATTATCATTTTATTGTGGTTAGGGTGGTTAGACAGACACCTACTTCTTATTTTTTCCCTAAAATTTAAGTACTACTGCATTGAAATTTCAAATTTTCACCAAATAGAATTTTTAATTTTTTAAACAAACCTGGTAGTTTAGAAACTACATTCAATTTTCTACAGATTCTATTCTTACATATTTTTGAAATAATATAGATAACTTATTCAAATTTTTACGTCAAGTTTCCTAACTCTGATTTTTCTAAAATTTTTGCCACTTAAGGGCCTATTTTTTCCATGATGATCCTGCACATACCCACGGTCTACCCAAAAGGATAACACAACTAGCCAGGATTTGATACCACTTGTAAGGAAAGATAAAGGTGCAAAAGAAACTTTCCTAATGTCAAATCATAGGGAAGAATGCAAATATATCTTTAATATTTACAATTACAGTACAATAAGATACATATGAAAAGAATAATAGAATAGAGAAAGACACATACACAATTGGACACTAGATTTACATGGGAAAACCCTTACAAGAGAAAAGCCTACTAAACCTAGTAAAGCCTCTTTGTATTATGGTAAAATATATTACATACAGAAATCAAACTTCACTTTCAGATGTCAATTTCACAGCAGCAACATTTCCTTGATCAACCTTGTACAAAACATCACTATTACAATGCTCTTCTACAACATACAATGAAAATTCATAGACTCAGAACCATCCTTTGCTCAATCAATCAAATCCCCTTTTCAATCCAAATTGTTCACTATTTTTAGAAGCGGTCTGTTCATTTCCCACAAGAGAATGGTCACAATAGTTTAACTGCCAACTGGTTAGCATTATGCTTCTCTCATTGGTTCAAGACAAACCACGTAGGATAGTCATTTTGGTCAAACGATTCTCAAATGTATCACTTATCAGTGAGGCAACAACATGTGTCTCACTAATGCCAAACTTTCCATTGATCATCACACATTCCACAACCTTCTACTAGTCTATTGCTTAGACTTGATGAAGTATTTCTAACCACAAGACCATTGGCACGACCAATGCTATCGGCGACAAACTAAGATATCATAATGATAGTTCAAGTCTCCCTGATGTCCCAGAGAACACCAAGACAACGCACATCTACAAGAGTCACACTGACTTTCATCAAGAGAAGATCCATCGGCAAGAGTAATACTATTGGCATCATATTAGAAAGTCTCACCGACAAACCAAGTCACCCCGATCACCTCATCGGAAGGAGTCACATCAATGTTTAGACCCATCAGTAAGAGTAACACCATCGACAATAGTTTGAAATTCCAAATTGATATTTCAAGTCACCCTGATACGTCCATTAGCAAGAGTCTCCACAATGATCTCCTTCGACAAGACATCTACCATTGGAATGAGTTTGGAATCTCACTCTGACAGTTCAAGTCATACGGATGTCTTCTGTCGGCAAGACAGGTCCAAGGTCACACCGATCTGATCCCTTCAAGACTTTAGAACACAATTGCTTATCAACAAGATATTCCAAAGGCCTCACTGATTTTTCTCTTTTAGGAGTTCCATGTTAGTAAGCTTTAGGAACTTTTTGAGCACATTCACTATAAGGAGAATGGGTCCTCTCTTAGACCTAGGAATCCCCTTTTAAATATGTTTTTGGAGGTATTTTAATGCTCTAAAATATACAATTCAATGTCATCTTCTGATATTTGAAATATGGTAATTAATGTTAATATATGTATAAATAAGAGGTCATTTCATTATGCTTCACCTATAAATTTTTAAGAGAGCATTCATATACCAATTTTATGAGATCAAGAGCATTTCAAGAGAATTTTCAAGGAATTCAAAAGTAGATTTGTAGAATATTATTGCAGCAATAAAAATTCCATTATCATGTCAAGTCATCTTGCATCATGCATGTTGTTTGAGCTAATATGACGATGTTGAGTTCAAGTTGTATTCAAGTATTCAAAGGCATTGTTTCTAATCAAGTTTCATGATTTAGATACACATTCGTTGAAGCCAATTCATGCAAGTTGTAGATCTACAATCCAAGGTTCAAACAAAGGTTTGGTGAGTAGTAACATAGTGTTGTTCATTCATCATTCCTTCTTTCATTTTTCATTTCATTTCAAGGTTTAATTACCAAAATAGGGTTTGACCAAGGAAAACCCCCATTCACTTAACAAATAACATTTTTCTCTCTTTGATGTGTGACTGCAAATTTTAGGTGAAGGATATTTTGAAGAGAAAAATTGAAGAAATTTGTGAAGTTGTCAAAGTTGCAAGGAAATTTTTCATCTCACAAAAACTCTTCTACATGATTTATTTCCAATTGTCTGATAGTTAAAAATAAAGAATCTAGGAGTGGAGACACAACAGAAGAGAACACATAAAGGATTTTTCTAGAGCCCTAGCCAGAACCCATTTTCCATAGGGTGAATGAGTCCTTATTGAGCTTCAAAAAGTGACTTTTGGTGACTGGTACACATTATTCTCCCCTTTCCATATATGTCTTTTGATTGCTAGTTTTGTCAATTTTGAGTAAAGTCTTTCATTTTCATTTTATAGCTTTCATTTTGGAATTTTTTTGATGGTTTTAATCTTTCTCCCCAATGTTTTATTTAGTTCATACCCCTATCATTACATAGAGAGGAATTTTTTGATTCATACCTTAATTTTACTAACCTTTTGGTTGTTAGTCATCTCATTGTTTGGATCTCATTACCTTGAATGAATAGAGAGAAATAGGTCCTTTGTGGTGAACCCCCTATCATAAACTCACCCAAAACCTCTATTTTTCTTCATTTCACTAGGTGTATGGGTTTCCAAGTTCTAAATAGTGTAGGGGAAGTGATAGTTGTACATGAATTTTCTATGGTATCTACAGGATGAATTTTGAAATGTGTGAACTCAAATCCAACTCATTATGTACTTATTTAAGTGGAAATTCCTTGAATTTTCTCTATAACTATTGTAGACATCTAAATAGTCATTATATTCTAATTCTACTAAAAATTCTAGTTGAATGAATGCATTACTCATAGTTTGTTGGGTGATGTGTGATATACAAGATTTGATGGTTCATATTTCTTTGAAGAAAAAATTGACCTATCTTTTCTTTTGTAGCATAAAAAACATAGCACATGGAATCTATTAGGAAGACCCACAAACCCAAAAGAGAGAACTAAGGTGGGCCTTGTGATGGAAACAAAGAAAAATAGGTTGGGGGAGAAATGTTATGAAAGGGGGTTCACCAAAATAACCTATTTTCCTAATTTCATTCAAGGAAATGAGATCCAAAAAATGAAGTGACTATCAACTAAAAGGTGAGTAAAATCAAGGTATGAATCAAAAAATTTCCTATCTATGCAAGGATGGGAGAAGGAACTAAATTACAATTTGAGGAGAAAAATTAAGATCATCAAACAAACTCAAAAATGCAAGTCATAAAATGCAAATGAAGAACAATAATCAAATCTAACAGAAATAGTAATCAAAGGAAAGATCTAGAAAGGGGAAAATGATATGTACATTTCACCAAAAGTCACCTTTTGAAGCTCACTAAGGACTCATTTGCCTTATGGAAAATGGGTCCTAGATAGGGTTCTAAAAAAATTGTTTCTAAGTTCTTTTTTTCTAGGTCTGCACTTCCAGATTCTAGGTGATCATTGTTAGACAGCTGAAAATAAATTTTGTAGAGGAGTTTCCATGATTTGACAAATTTTCTTGAAACTTTGACAAATTTGGAACTTTCTTCAATCTTTCTCTTCAAAGGATCTTCAACCTAAAATCTGCAATCACACATCAAAGAGAGAAAAAAATTATTTTTAAGGTGTATGGGGGTTTGCCTTGGTCAAACCCTGTTTTGGTAATTAAACCTTGAAATGAGATAATGGAACATGAAGGAGGAATGATGAATGAAAACATCTATGTAACAACTCACCAAACCTTATTTGAAACTTGGACTTGTAGATCTGCAACTAGCATGAATTGTCCTTAATAGATGAGGATCTTGATCATGAAACTTATCTTGAAACAATTCCTTTGAACACTTGAATAGATCTTGAACACTACATCACCACATTAGCTCAAACAACATGCATGATGCAATATTACTTTGAAATGATGAAAGGAATCTTGATTGTTGCAATAATTTTCAATAAATTTTCCCTTTGAATCCCTTGAAAATTCTCTTGAATTGCTCCTATAATGCTCTCTTGAATGCTCTTAAGATGAATTCAATTTGCTAGGATGTATTAGAATGAAACATAGTGAAATAACCTTCTATTTATACATATCTTAATATTAGTTCCCGAAATTCAAATATCACAAGCCAGAATTCAACTGTGGATTTAAAATCATTAAAATACCACCAAAAGTATATTTTAAAGGGGGGTCCTAGGTCGAAGTGAGGACCCATTCACCATAGGGTGAATGGGTCATAGGCCACTTACCTAGGACTCACATTATTCAATGTTAAACATTATGTTAAATTAGGGTCCTAGATCTAAGTGAGTACCCATTCATCCTATGGGGAATGGGTCCTAGGTAACTTACCTAGGACACAAATCTTCCAAAGTTAAGTGTTTTTTAATGGAATTTATGAATGTTGACTTTTATCCCTCAAAAATTTCATTTAATTAGGCTTGGATTTGAATTAAAGGGGCCAATTAAGGAAAAATAACCTCAATTAATTAATAAATCCCTAGATTAATGTGAAAGTGTAAAGGTACACCTTACAACATTAAAAATAATGCACAATTAAGTCAAGTTAATTTAAAAGGGCCCTAAACTTAATGTGAATATACAAAACATATTACAACACTAAATTAAGGCATAATTAAGCTCATTTTATTATTAATTATTTCCAAATTAAGTGTGAGAAAGGGATACTTTTTCCTAAACTACATTTTTCCCCCACTTTAGTGAGAGTATGACCCCATGTAAAACTCACATTAAAGTAGACATTCAAGACACTTATGTATGGAGCAATGAAAAAGATACACAATTGTGAATGTTTGGTCTAGACCTACTCAAACATTGACAAACAATCAAACATTAGTCATTAAAAAAGTCTAAACTAAACATTCCCCATGAAATTAATTGAAACACAAGAACATTGAAATCAAAGAAAAGTGATCTAGTGAAAGCTAATGAAATCCTAGATTATAATGCTCAAACCATAATCCCATGGGGGAATTTGTGCTTCTTTGATGTGGAAAGAAGCCCTTTCCCAATTCTTTGATAAAATTAGTGATGATTGATTGATCTTTGTTGACAATTGTCAATAATCTAGCTATGGATGATGAAATTTGTGAGAACTTGGATGAAAATGTGGATGAACTTTCTCAAATATGTAGATAATAACCTTGCATGAAGTTGTGGATCCCAAATAAATAGAGAAGTCTTATATTTATAGGAAAGAAGGATGGATGAATGAGAAATAGGAAGAATGTGGGATTAAAGATTGGACCAATGACATTGTGCCACTTGTCAAGATGCTGATGAATCTAGAGGAGATGTGCTCACACATTTGTGAGCATATCCTGGGAGATGGTATGTGTAAGAAGAATGAATTCCAAGGTGGCTTGTGTAAGAGGAGGTGTAAGAGCCATAAATGCAAAGGTGGCTTGTGTAAGAGGACATGTAAGAGCCATAAATGTAAAGGTGGCTCAAGAAAGAGGAAAAAATTCCTTTGGGAGGGAAAACTCAAGTGGGTGGAATATTCAAAGAATATGCCATTTTTGAAATAAAATAGGGTAATTAGTAAATCAAATAAATTGATTTACATGTGCAACTTGGTTAATTGACCAAGGTTGACTTACCCTAGGGTGGAGTTAAAATCTAGAGGAATGGAGGATTAGTGTTAGGAGTTAATTAATCTAGGATTAATTAACTTAGGTGAAATTAGTTGATTTATGATATTTGATTTAAATTTTGGGTTTATTGAACCATTGATTTTTGGCTCCTATGGACAACTCTAGCTCTTCTAGGGTTTTTCACCTAAAAGGAGAGAGATAGGAGAAAAAATGAAAATTAGTTCATTCAAATTATGTTATGTGTGATGTTATCTAAAATAAATGAAGTAAACTAAGTGAAATTGACTTATCTAAATGAATGAAGATAAATGGAAAACTAAGATTTACCCTATGTTTGAAAACACGTTGTGATATGCAAACAATGAAGTAAATGAAGAAAATATGCAGAACGGAAATGAAAGAGATGAATCTAAGTATACCTTGATGAAGTGTAATGAATATGGAGTGTTCTAGATGCTGGTTGAAATTACTTATTTTTCATAGTGGGACTAATTCGCCTAGGGTGGCGAATCAGTCCTCCTCTTGCTGAAAAACTATCGAAAGCAAGTTTTTGTCTGTCGAGATTTGAAATCTGAAAAAATTCAGATTTTCAATCCTAAGGTGAGACTCATTCACCATAGGTGGTGAATAATTTCTCTCCCAAATTTTTGATAAATTAGGAGACAATTCTGCAAGACCAAATCTGGAAATCAGTGCTTGTCAGGTTATCGAAGTCAATTCTATAGGAAACAGATAGAAAAACCTTCTCCAAGCTTGAAATTGACTTAATTTGACTTGAAGCACCTAGTTGACTTGTAAACCAATCTTCAATACCAAAAAAATTGTCAAATCTACATACCTAAGTCTGCAAACACATACAAAGGGGAAAAATGGTTGAGGGTTAGTGAATAGGGGTTTGCATTGGTCAAACTCCACTTTTGGTAATCAAAACCTTAATAAAATAATGAAATGCAAGATAAATATAAACTAATAACATGCAAATTCTATCAACTTACCAAACCCTTGATGATGCAAGTCTGAAGTAATGTTAATGGTTGCTTCAATGTACTTGAATAGTGTTTGAGAAAATGTTGTAAAATTCTTGAATGTATTAGATTGTAGGAGATTTCTATTATGAATTAGGAGATGCAAAATGAGTTTAAAATCACATATTTATACACACTTGTTCCTTAGTTAATGATTCATACCTCATCATAGGCCGACATCAAGTGTTTTTTAATAAAAACCCAAAAGGAAATTTAAAATATTTTGAATTTGGGGCCAAGGGGTACTCATTCGCCACCCATGGTGAATGGGTCCCACCTAGGACCTAAAAACATGTGTCAAGAAATATGTTGTATTTAATGTTGTTTTTCAGGATAATACTAAAAAATACACCTAAATAGGACATATGAGGGCATAAAGGGGCCAAATAAAGCATGAAAAAGAGATAAATAGTGAAGATGTGCCTAGGAGAGTGTGAAAGTTTGTTACAAGACTTTACAACACTTCAAAGTAGGACTTGTTGATGAATACAAAAGGTGATTTTAAGGTGAATTGTAATAAATAGAGTCTAGAAGAAAGTAGAAATGTCTTACAACACTTCACAACACCTTCAGAATACAACATTCTTTAAATTTTAATACCTAAATAAGCATGTTCAAGCCATGTTACAACATAAAATCAAAGCAACATAGTTCCAACACCATGAAACAAGACCTAAAAGGACATGAAAATGATAAGGGGTCATTTTTCTATGGCACAATTAGCCCCCACTTTAGTGAGAGGATGAATCTACTCCAAACTCAAGCTAAAGTAGCCATGAACATCGAGGGGAGGGTTTGAATGCACTTACACTAGCAAGATGGAATGACAACAATCAAGAAGGATGATCAAGCCCCTAGGATGAAGATCCCATGGAAAACTAAGCATAAGAACAAAGGAACACACAAGTGTTGAAATGAATTGGATGAAGCTTTGATCGTCAATCTAACTAGTTGTGGATTAGATCTAGGATGATTGTTTGAAAAAGGGGACGTGTAATCACTATGGAACAACAGAACACAAAAAGGTCTATCAAGTGAGAAGGCCCAAATGTACTCACTTTGGGGCTACATAACTAGTTGTTCATGAGGTGAGAAATCCCAAAAAGGTAAGAAACCATACACTAGTTGGTATGCACTCACAAACACAAAGGTGGCTATGGTGAAAATTCATGCCACCAGGTGGGCTTCCCACTCAACCATATTAAAGTTATACCCATTGATAACTTTAACAAGACACCACAAAGAAAATGCTATGAAAAAAGACAAAGTACCACAATCATGCAAGCTACGTTATGCAAGGTGGTAAAAATGCAAAATGTAAAAAAAATGCAAAAATGTAAAAATGAAAAAAAGTAAAGGATGTTTCAAGGAGTCTTGTTCAATTTATGCAAGGTCAGTCACTTAGTGAACATTGTGTCTAATGTCTCCAAGAGAGGACCAATCAAAGAATAGTATATTCACAACTTAGGGGATGCAGTGTGTCACATCAAGCCACCAAGAGGAATGTAATATGCTTAGATAGATCACACTTATGAAGGACATTACATCCAATGTCATCCACAAAGTGACAAACACATCATATAAACGACAAGGCTACACTAGGAACTAAGAATGCAAATGAATTATGGTAATGTATGCCACCCACTTTAAAGGAATTGCTACACATCATTCTATGAACAATTACTTTAAAGAAGAGAAGGAAAGAAAAAGAAAAAAGAAAAACAAGGCATGAGAGACAACTTGGAAACCCCTATACCAAGTCCTATGTTTTTAAGTTAGGCTGCATCATGTCAAGGAAAGTAAAAATAAAAATAAAGGGAGTTGACCCCTAGAAAAGAAGCACACCAAACACATAAGGGATCTATGGATTGGGGTTAGTATGTTTGTTGCTGCAATGTTCTTATGAAAGAGTGTGGAACTGCCATCATTCCTCAAAGCACATAGAACTGGAAGAATGACACAAATAGAGAGAAAACAAAAACATAAAGAAAGTTTGTTTTGGGTCAACATGGAAGAGACATTGCAGTCCCAATGCCTTGCATCGTCACCAAAAGGAAAACACAAGTGAAGCAAAAAAAAAAGGAAAAAAAAAAGTGAAAACAAAAGCTCTTGGGTCAACATGAAGGAGACATTTCGGTCTCAATTCCTTGCATCATCTCCAAAAGGAAAACAAAAAACAAAAAGAGAAAAAGACAAAGACCTTATGGGTCAACATGGAAGAGACATAGAGCATCTCTACGCTTTGTGTCATCCCCAAAAGGAAAACACAAGAGAAAAGAAAATGAAAAGGTGAACGAAGAGTGAAAAAAAAGATTTTATGTCAACATGAAGGAGAATTTTCCGTCTCAATGCTTTGCATCAACCCCAAAAGGAGAACACAAAAAAAAAGAAGAAAAAGACCTTGTGGGTCAACATGGAAGAGACATAGTGCATCTCTATGCTTTGTGTCATGCCCAAAAGGAAAAAAAAAAAGAGAAAAATACAAGGACCTTATGGGTTAACATGGTAGAGACATAGGGTGTCTCTATGCTTTATGTCATCCCCAAAAGGAAAACAAAAAAAAGAGAGAAAAATACTAGGAACTTATGGGTCAACATGGAAGAGACATTGCAATCTTAATGCTTTGCATCATACCCAAAAGGAAAACACAAAACAAAAAGAGAAAAAGACAATGCATGACAAAGAGAAGAATAGAGATACAAATAGAAGTGTACAAAGTGAGGAAACATCAAATGCACGATATGGAGGAACACAATACACACATGAAAATGAAAATGAAAAGAGGAATATAAAAAGGCTAGCTAGGAAAATGAAAATCAACCATCTAAAAATTCATCCACCTCCCAATCATGTTCAATGCAATATGAGGGTAGTTGATTGTCCAAAGGAATAATTGCAAGTGCCAAACTGGGAGTTGTACCAGGTTCTTCACTTGGTCGAGAGGATTTATCTTTTAAGCTCATTGTAGAGGAAAAAAAAGAATTTAAATCGTTATACACTTCCTCATCTATTTTGGAAATATCAAGGTCGTCATCATAATCAAGATTAATGACAATGGTAGGACAAAGGGTGATTTTTAAGGATGGATGTGTCAATAGCTAATGTTCTTGGAGTAGTTCATTGTGTTCCAAAGGTTGCAATAGACTATTGTGTGGTAAGTCAGGAGAAGGAGGGTGGTCATCTATTACTTCTATCAAAGGTAAAGGTTAATTTTCTTTATTTTCATCCATGCGAGATTGATGAGTAAGGAGACGATGACATCTACGTTCGATAACACTGCGGTTTCATTTAATTTTCTTTTGGATTTGTTGAGGTGTAAGAGTGTATTGAGTCATCATAGGTTCTTATGCTTCTAAAGAAGGAGAAAAATAAGAAACTGAAGAGGATGGGTCAACAACTTTCTCTTTTTCTTTATACACTTGTTTAAGGTGAGGAGGTATGATAGGAGTGGTTTCATTTTCCCTTGGTCATTGGAATGATGGTTGGGAAGTATCTAGAGGTGGTTGTTCAAGAGGTTGTATGGTTTTCTCAATTACAGGCTCAAGTTGAAGCATGGTTTCATCTATGATAGGAGGTGTGGAAGTGGATGGGGATGAGTTATGAAGAGATAATTCAACTATCTTTTTGGCTTTAAAATTTTGATAAGCTATGAAAAAGAAGTCCTTTCGAGGGGTGATGGGTTCCATGGGTGTAGGCCAAAAGGCTTCTAATGAAAAATTACCTTTGGAAGATAAAGGATTAAAGCCACTATGGTGTATAGTGAATACCTCATTGCCATGTGGAAACTTCAAACACTTGTGAACAACTGAAGAGACTAATTTCATTGAGTGAAGCCAAGGGTGGCGTAGGCACAAACGAAATTGGTCAGATTGTGGAATAATTGAAAATCTTACCTCCAAAGTTTTAGGTCTTATTTGTAAGGGTAGCATGATCAATCCAATCGTAGGGCATGTAAAACCAATATGTGTCTTAATCCATGCAGTTGGCTTATTATAATCATCTTGATATAGATTGTGTAATACTAAAAACTCCTATGTGATCACATTCTCACCAAAAGTGGGATCTATCAATATCCCATTAGTGGGCTTATCATAGATTCTACCAACTATGTATAGAGGATCATTAGGAAGCTTTTGTAGTATTTCTTTAGCAAAAAAAGTGCTATCAAGAGACTTATTGGTTTTTCCCTTACGAGGGATAACATCTATTGCACCCACAAGTTCATCTAAAGGATTAACTTGGGTAACATTTGGAGTTATATCAGTTTGTTCAATATTTGTATCAATGTTCATCACCTGAGGGTTTGAAGGTTCACTAGCCTTGAAAAATGAAGTAGTGTGTTTAGGTATGGGATTGGTGAAATTTGAAAATTTTGGTTAGGGGGTGCAACGAACTTATTGCCTTGATCATTAACACCCATAATGGACAGATGGCCTAAATCAATGAGGTCTTGAACTAAATGTTTTAGATGCTTGTAGTGTTTAGTGTCATGTCCATTCTGGTAATGAAAATGACAATAAGCATTAGGTTTGAAGGTGGGTGGTAATGACTGGTTTGGATCAAGTGGTCTAACAGGTGGCAAGGTGAGCATGCATTTTTTAATTTATTGGTTCATTGTGTTATGGAGGGAATCAGGTAAGGCTGTAAATTGTCTATTCAGATCACCATAGGTATAAGGAACCACTACTTTAACAACTACCACTTGATTTTGGATGGGTTGGGTTGGCTGTAGTTGAGGTTGAGGAGGCAGATTAAACTCTAAAAGTCCTCTATTTGGTTTGTTGAAGTTTTGTGAATTATTTTGGTTTTGATTGTTGTGTTAAGGTTTTTTAGCTTGGCAAGAAGTGAATTTTGAATCACGACTTGAAACCAAGTTATGGTATTCACATAAGGTTGTTCATAAATGCATAAACAAAAGGAATTTCATCATGGTTAATTTATCCTTGAGGTGTGTGTGCAAGTTTTCAATAAACATCTTTTGCAAATGTGCATTAGGAATCTTGACATCAATTTGAGCATACACGGATTGGTATCATGAGATAAAATCTGTTGCATTTTCATCTATGTTTTGTCTATATCACATGAGGTCAGCCATTTTCTTTTTAGGTGTCATGTGAACTTGAAAGTGAATAATGAAAGAATCCACCAATTCATTGAATGAATTGATGGAATGATTAGGAAATTTGGAAAATCATTCTAAGGCAGTGTCTTTCAAGGTCCTTGGAAATAGTTTAGCTAACAATTTATCATCAAGGATAAAGTCACTACATAAACTTGTATAAGGATTAATATGGTTGGCAGGGTCTCATTTTCCTCCATATTTCTCAAACCAAGAAATTTCTATCCCTTGTAGCATCAGGGTACATAGTATTTCTAATGATAAAGGGCTACTACGGACATGATATGTAGGTGGAGCGGATTGACCTTGGCTAATGGTGGAAAGTTGATGTTGCATGGATGAAACATTGGTGAGGAGTTGTGTAAGAAGGGGATCGGGATATGTGGGTTGAGGTGGAAGGGAAAATGGTGATGGAGTGTAGGTGATATGAGGGGAAGTGAAAGGGATACTATGTGGTGTGAAGGTGGTAGAAGGGACTTGTCATGGCACAAAAGAAGTAGCAATGCTAGTGGAAATCAGGAAAGAAGTAGCCTGATGCATAGTTGTATGGACTTGCGGATTGGTATAAGTTGGTATGGAAGCTATGGTTGAAGGGGGAGGAACTTGAGGTCTTCCTTGGCTTACAAGAATGTTTGCAGATTGGATATTAGAAGAAGCATGTTTATTATAAATCTTGGCAATCTTCATCACTTGCAAGCCATCATCACTTTCAATTAAATGATGAAGGTTTTCAATGGTAGGTATGGTAGTGGTGGAAATGTTTTTAAATGACAAGTCTTGTTGTAAGTGTGCAAAATCCTCATGAATATTAATGACCTTTTCGTGTGGGAGGGAGTTGGTTTGTTTGTCAGCATTCATTGGATGGAAAGGTGAAGACATAGAAGTGGTATTGTCAAGGCCTAATGCACCATTGTCCATACTATGATTAGAAGCTCGTGAGATCACAAGGTCCACAATGAAAGTGCTATTGCGGGAGGCCATGATTCTAGAACTTCTTCTCACTAAAGTATTATTAGCAGGGCACCAAACGCTCATACAAGTACCACAAAGGAGGGGTGAATGCAAATACAAACTAATCTAAGAGTTTGAAATGCAAATAAGAGAAATGTAGCTAATTGTAGCTGAGATCTAACTACAAAAAACAAAAATGTAGACAAATGCTAAAAAAATGCTAAAAATGTTGTTTAACAAGTGCAAAGGGACTAATTCACCCTAGGTGGCAAATGAGTCCCATTATGCAATTTTTTGTGTTTTTCAGAAATTTAAAAATGAGTTTAATGCTTTTTAGAATGCAATTAAGGATGCATAATGCATATTTTCTATTTTTTCAATAAGATGCAATGCATAAATGGAATCTAAATGATTTTTTCACTAATGCAAGATAAAAATTTCCAAAATGCAAAAAAAAAATAATAGAATAATTGAATGTTAATGAAAATGTAAAATAGGATGCAATATGTAAATGAAATTAGAAATGCAGAGTGCTCAAAAGTTGGGTTCACCAAAATGAACCATTGATTTTTGGCTTCTTTGGACAACTCTAGCTCTTCTATGGTTTTTCACCTAAAAGGAGAGAGATAGGAGCAAAAATGCAAACTAGTTCATTCAAATTATGTTATGTGTGATGTTTTCTAACCTAAAATAAGTAAACTGGGTGCAATTGACTGATATAAATGAATGAAGATAAATGCAAAACTAAGATTTACCCTATGTTTGAAAATACACTGTGATATGTAAACAATGAAGAAAATGAAGAAAATGTGCAGAACAAAAAGGAAAGGGATGAATCTGAGTGCACCTAGATGAAGTCTGATGAATCTAGAGTGTTCTAGATGTTGGTTGAAATTACTAATTTTTCACAGTGGGACTCATTCGCCTAGGGTGGCAAATTAGTCCTTCTCTTGGTGAAAAAATATCAGAAGCAAGTTTCTATCTGTCAGGATCTAGAATTTGACAAAATTCAGATTTTCAGTCCTAAGGTGGGACTCATTTGTCACACATGGTGAATCAATCCTCTCCCAAATTTTTGAAAAGTCAGGAGACAACTCTGCAACACTAGATCTGGAAATCACTACTTGTCGGGTTGTCGAAGTCAATTTTGCAGGAAACAAACATAAAACCTTCTCCAAGCTTGAAATAGACTTAAGTTGACTTGATGCACGTAGTTGAATTGTAAAACAATCTTCAACACCAAGAATATTGTCAAATATGCATACCTAAGTCTGCAAACACACATGCAAGGGGAAAAATGGTTGACGATTAGTGAATAGGGATTTTCCTTTGTCAAACCCCACTTTTGGTAATCAAACCCTTAATAAAATAATAAAATGCAAGAGAAAGATAAAGTAATAACATGCAAATTCTATCAACTTACCAAACCCATGATGATGCAAGTCTGAAGTAATGTCAATGGTTGTTTCAAAGTGCTTGCATAGTGTTTGAAAAGATGTTGTAAAATGCTTGATTGTGTTAGATTGTAGGAGATTGCTTTTATGAATTAGAAGATGCAAAATGAGGTGAAAATCACTTTTTTATACACACTTTTGCCTTAGTTAATTGTTCATACCTCATCACAGGCTAACATCACGTGTTTTTAAATAAAATTCCGAAAGGAAATTTAGAATATTTTGAATTTGGGGCCAAGGGGGACTCATTTGCCACCCATGGCGAATGGGTCCCACCTAGGACCTAAAAACATGTGTTGGGAAAAGTTTTGTATTTAATGTTCTTTTTTAGGATAATACTCAAAAATACACTTAAATAGGAGATATGAGGGCATAAAGGGGCCAAATAAAGCATGAAAAAGGGATAAATAGTGAAGATGTGCCTAGGAGATCATGAAAGTTTGTTACAAGACTTTACAATGCTTCAAAATAGTACTTGATAAATAAAAAGGTGGTTTTTAGGTGAATTGTATTAAATAGAGTCTAGAAGAATGTAGAAATGTCTTACAACACTTCACAACACCTTCAGAAGATGTCATTCTTTAAATTTCAGTACCTAAATAAGCATGTTGAAGTCATGTTACAACATAAAATAAAAGCAACATAGTTCCAACACCATGAAACAAGATCTAAAAGGCCATGAAAATGATAAGGGGCCATTTTCTATGGTAAATTTATTTAAATCAAATGAGAGGATAAAAAACATTAGTATTTTAATTAAATATATTGATTTATTTAATTAAAAGAAATGACATTAGGATTTAATTAAAAAAAGTTGATTTATTTAATCAAAGAGAACATTAGGATTTAATTAAATAAAGTCAATTTATTTAATTAAAGGAGGAATTTTGATGAATTAATTAAACAAAGATTATTCAATTAATTGGTTAGTAAAGAAATGATCAAGGAAGAATCAAAGTTAGTTAATTGGAATCGAGTGCATGATATCAATCAAGATATTTCGAGTGTCTACATTTTTCCCCTCTTTGAAGCAATGTACCTACTACATTGGTTCAAAGAATACTATTGCCAAGATCAAAAATTCAAAAAAAATTATGATCTTTTTAGATGCCCCAGCGGAAAGAAGTATACTAGTACACTGCCCCCTTGAGAGATTGAGTGAAAAGTTTGACTTGAGGGTCGATCTCATGACAAAGAGGTTCAAGATGGACATATGGATGGTTATGATGATGATGCAAATGATATGGTTTTAAGATGCTTAGAATAACCAAACTATATTATCCTAAACAACTAAAATGATGATGCGATGCATGTGAGATGGATGATGTTATGATATGCTCTTTTTCTCTTTTCAGCATCTTTTCTATGTGTGATATGATGATGCAATATGTATGTATGGATGATGTGATGATGCCTAATATGATTATGCAATGGATGTTTTATGCAAATGTATGGTTTATGAGATGCTTAGACTAATAGATCTATATTATGGTGTGATGATGGAGATGCAATGCATGTGAAATGATCATTGTTTCCTATTATGTATGATATGAAGTATGTTGACGATTTGTAGATGAAAGATGGATGTTTGGTTGACCGTCATGGTACCATGTTAGCATAGAGAGAAGAAAGAGGAAAGAGAGGGATCAACCTTTGATTTTGAGAAGATGCAGAAATTCAACAAGTCTATTAGTCATTGAGACTTTATTAGATATGATGATGAATGATGACGATGCATTGCTTATCGAAGATTGGGGATGTAAAGATCTTACTTACGTTGTGTTTGATAGCACACATAGGAATGATGCATCAAGGTATAAAGAATCAGGATGGTATTTTACCTAGTGAGATGGACTTTGACTTGACAATCAGATAGGAGTATTCTTATTCACACCTGACATACATAAACCTTACTAGGATGTACTTCAGATATTTCAAACATTTCAGACCAAAACATGGAAAGGAAAAACCTAAAAATTTAATAGTTAATAAGCTGTCCAAAACACCTTCCATCCACACCTAATAAAGAAAGTATTTTCCAAGGTTATATTACAAGAATATCCAACAAGCACAATAGAAAAAAGATAATGATCAATGCCCCATTCCTTTCTCTCTAAATCATATTTATTAGACATCATCCAAAGGTCATTGGAATGAGCCCAATAAGATAAATCAAAACAAAAGATCAAGTACACAAAACAAGTCAATGTTCTTCATACCTCTAGCTATGACTAAACTATGGTGATGTTTGATGTTGATGTCCATTGTAGGAAGGATGCATCCTAGGACATGATGTTATCAGATGATTTTGGATTGATTGGATGATGGGATATTAATACCAATAGTTTACCAACTTTTTTACCCACTAACCTAGACTTGAGACCTTGATGCTTGATTTTTCACTTTTAAACTGTTAGACTTGTTTTTTATTGTTTCACCAAAGGTTGAGGATGACGATGATTTATTATGAGTGGAAGTTTATTGAGGGTGAAAGTGAGATGGGATGGATGGATTTTTCAAATATTTGGATGTTTTTTATGTTTGAAATGTTTTGAGGTTGTTTTTGGTAT
The DNA here is from genome assembly GCA_007258455.2 of Sequoia sempervirens. Taxonomy (NCBI): domain Eukaryota; kingdom Viridiplantae; phylum Streptophyta; class Pinopsida; order Cupressales; family Cupressaceae; genus Sequoia; species Sequoia sempervirens. Next base: position 185,036,377 of record VDFB02271358.1, on the reverse strand, counting down.
TTTTAGTATTTTCTACAAATGTTTTGATTTTCAATTTTCCAATGTTTTTGTGTTTTCTAAGATTTTGACCAAGAGACTAACCTAAAGACCTATCCTAGGGGCCTCAGGGGCTGATCAAATATTAGCCTTTCCTATGTTATACAAGAAGAGACCACATAGTTTGAAATACTCATTTATTGATGAGATATGAACGAATGGATTGCTAATTAATTATGACAAACCCCTAAAGGACTGACCTAGTGTGTCTCAGGGGATGATCAAAGATCAAACTTGCCTACGTTTAGAGCTCAAAGACCTGTGGTTTCACAAGATGACTCTATTTTTCTACTTTTTCTAACTTTTTGACTTGTTTTTGGATTTTGATATATTTTGAATGTTTTTTTGATTTCTTGATTTTATGAATTTTTCTTTTGGATTTTTTTATTTTCTGAATGTTTTTTTATTTTTTGATTGTAAGGAAGACTTCAAGAATATACATGAATTTTATCCAATTTAGGTATAATAACATGCCCCTAGAATGGTGTGATGCACCTAGACTACTCTGATATAGGCAGGATAAACTAACCCTGGGAATGTGCCAAGTAGTACTAGGAGGGATCATGATATAAACACAAGATCAAGCTACGATACAGATGTGAATGGGTGATGGATGAATGACATAGAACAATCCAAAGAGATCATGGTGGATGGAAAGTGCTTATTTACATGAGGTTCCTATTTTTGAGGTTTTCACCAAGGTACTTTCCGAAAGTGCCACTGAAGTGGTTTTCACTAGAGGATGATTTTTTTTCTTTATTGTTTTCAATCCTTTTTTTATTTTTATTTTATTTTTATATTTTTATATTTTTTTGGATTTTTGGATTTACACAGGTTGTAAGTTTAGGCATAATTTGTTTTGAGATGAGAGCTATTGATAGGCTCCTGTAGAGGTTCATCTTCAGGTGTTGATAGTTGATATGCTCCTAATTTGTAGATTGTTGTGATGATGAAGGGTCCTAACCGATTGGGTTCAAACTTGCCCTTTTTGTCTAGATTTTGCACATTCTTTTGATTCTCCTTCAATATGAGCTCTTTGACTTGAAATGTCCAACTCTTGATCTTCTTTTTGTAGCTTTGCTTGAGACGGGTTTGGTAGACTTGCAAATGATTCAAGGCATCCGTGCACAACTCATGCAGTAGCTCCATCTCATTCAACCATGACACCCAATATTCTTCATCTGTAATGAGATTATGAAATGATATCCTTAAGGATGGGAGCTCGATCTCAATGGGAAGGATGGATTTTTATTTGTATACTAGGGAGAAATGGGTTGCACTTGTAGGTGTGTGGATACTCATTTGGTAGGTCCATAAGGTAGGATTCAATTGGAGGTGCAAGTCATGACCAACTTCATTGATTATTTTCTTTAAGATTTTCAAGATGGTTTTATTTGTAGCCCTAGCTTGGCCATTTCCTTGGGGGTATTATGGAGTAGAAAACTTATGTTGGATATTGAACTTGGCATAGGTCTCAAACATCCTAGTTTTTGAAAGGTGTCTCATTATATGAGATAATGGCTTGAAGAACATCATAGTGACAAATTAGGTAGTTCAGGATGAACTTAGAAATATGCTTTCATGTGATATAGGTCATGAGGATGGCATCTATCCGCTTTGTAAAGTACTTTATGGTGGTGATAATGAACTTATGTCCATTGGATGAGGTGGGGTGATTTTACCAATGAGATCGAGCCCCCATTGTGAAAAGGGACAAGGTGTAATGATTGGGTGGAGCTCCTAAGCTAGTGCATGGATGAGATCCCCATGTTGTTGACATTATAGGCATTTCTTAACATATTCATGAGCTTCCCTCTCCATCTTAGTCTAGTAGTACCTAGTCCTTAGTAGTTTCTTGGCCAGGGTCATACCACTTGAATGTGAACCACAAATGCCATTGTGTACCTTCGTTAAAGTAGTAAAAGCTTCCTCAGGATTTAGGCATTGCAAAATGGTTCCTTCAATTCTCCTACAGTATAGGGTGTCACCTAGGATAACAAAATAGCATGAATTCTTGACAAATATTCTTTTTAAGTTTAGAGTGACATTAGTAGGGAGGACTCCTATTATTAAGTAGGTGTAGATGTCATGATACCAAGGATCACTAGGACCAACGATTTTGCACAAAAATTTAGACTCTGGTACCTCAAATGCTAGTATGAGTAGCTAGTCTATGAGGAATTCATGCTTAGGGACATTGAATGGGATATCCAGTAGTGATCCAATTGTTTCCATAACATCTTCTACTCTTTTGTTTTCCCTTGGTATTTTTTCAAACATGATGTCAATGAAAAATTATTTAAGGCTTTCCACTAGTTTCTTGTTTGGAGTCAATTTGTCATCTTTTGTTTGGTATTCATCATTAACCTAATTAATGATTAGCTACAAATCTCCATATACCTTAAGTGCCATGACCTGCCATTGTACTGCAATTTTGAGTCCTATGACAAGAGCCTCATACTTTGCAATATTGTTTGTGCAAGGAAAATACAACTTATATGACCTTGGTATGCAGTCTCCTTGTGGCATGATGAAAAGAATCCTTCTCCTGAGCCATGTTGTGTGGACCCGTCAAAGTATACTTTCCAATGATCTGTTGCACTGAGATTAAAGATTGACTCATCGAGAAATTTTGATATCAATGGGTTTTCTAAATATATAGGTGCTTTGGCCAATTGGTCTGCAATCACTTTCCCTTTGATGGATTTTCATTCTACATACTCAATGTTGTATTCTGTGAGGATCATAACCTATTTAGCCATCGGTCCTGTGAGTGTTGACATTGAAAGAAGATACTTGAGAGGGTCTTTTTTGGAAATGAGTTTAATTTGACGGGACAACATATAATTCCTAATTTTTTGTGCTACAAACACCATTGCTAGTCAAGCTTTCTTGATGAATGCATAATTTAGCTCATGTCCCACCATGGTTCTACTGATGTAGTAAATAGCTCTCCTTCCCATTTTCATCATGTTGAGCTAAGAGAGCATCGAGAGCTGCTGCTATTACTAATACATATAGGATCTATGGCTTGTTTTGAATTGGTGGCATAGGGACTATTGGTGTTAACAAATACTCCTTGATTTTATTGAACATCTAATCACATTTCTCATCCCACTTGTATGCTACCCCCTATTGGAGTAGATGAGAATATGGGATAGCCTTATCCGCTAACTGCACTATGAATCAGTGAATGGATTGGAGTCTTCCTTGTAAGCATATTAACTATTTTAATGTTCTCAGTGCCTCCATATCAAGAATTGCTTTGAACTTGGTAGGATCTATCGAAATTCCTCTTATGGAGATGATATATCCCAAAAAATTCCCTGATTACACATCAAAGACATACTTCTTTTGATTGAGTCTAGCCTTGTACTCCTCTAGCCTATCAAATATGGAGCTTAGTGTTGTTATGTGAACCTGATGCTTTCTAGATTTATCCAATATGTCATCCACATAGTCTTCCATAGTCTTGTGAATCATGTCATGGAAGATTAGTGTCATATCTCTTTGGTAGGTTTCCCCAGCATTCTTCAAACTAAATGGAATCATGTTCTAGTAGTACGTCCCCCATGGAAAAGTGAAATTTGTCTTGTGTTGATCATCCTTAGCTATCATAATCTAGTTATACCCTGATAATTCATCCATTAGTGATAGTATTTCATGTCTTGCCATCATATCCAATATCATGCCTATGTTTGGGAAAGGGAAATAATCCTTGGGACATGGTTTGTTAAGGTCTCTAAAATTCGTGTAGATGTGGATGCTCCCAGTGGATTTAGAGACAAGTACAAGATTTGAGACCCATTCTAGATAATAAATTGGTCATATGAAGCCAATTTCAAGGAGCTTCATTAATTCCAATTTGACTAGTAATGATATTTGGGGATGCATCTTTCTTAGTTTTTTTCATACTCGCTTTGCTTCTAGATAAATAGCTAGATGTTGAACTTCAATTTATGGATCTAAACCAGACATATCTATGTAGGTCCATGTAAATTTCACTTTTCATTCCCTCATAAATGAAGCTAGGATTTACTGCTCTTCTTTTAGAAGTGATTCTACATAGAAGGTTATGTGTGGTTTTTATTCTACTCCCAGGTTGACCAGATTGTACTTCTCTGTTAAAACTGTTGACTTCTCCTAATGAATAGAACTAAGAGGAAGATTTAATCCCTCATCCTTCAGCACCTCAGAGAGGTTTTCACCATTGGATGCATCCTTTTTTTAACTTTTTTTGAGTTTGAAAGTGCCATAGTGTGGTTTTCACTTAAAGACCTAGATATTATTCTTAAATTTTTGCTTTTGCGACTAAGGGATTCAATCATTTCCCCATAGTATGCATGTGTGTCTAGATTGATGTGAAATCTAGCTTTATGATCCCCATATGGTATAGTATACCACAATCCCATGAATTATGAGAGAGCCTCATCATTTTCAAACATGTCCAAAATTGGTGGTCCTCATTGGTCATAGTCGATGAGTTGGGGATAGACTAATTTTAGCTCATTGGTTTAATTGTGTGACTCAAAAGATAGGGTACTAATCATAAAGAGATTGGAATCTTTGAATAACATGGGTAGATCCATGATAGGGTCCTCATCACACACATTAGTTATATCAAATGTAAAGTTATCTAAAGGTAGACCTGTGGACACTGGTAAATGAAGAGGAGCTTTGACTTTTTTAACCGGGGCAGCTCAACCAAGTATGGTTATCTTCAGAGGGGTACATCCAAGGCCAAAATTTCTTAAGCACTTCTCAACAATAATGGGTTCTAAAAGGCTATTATCATTTTTCTAAAGCTTCTTGTTCCTATTGTATCCCATGCCAAACATCATCTGCAATCCTTTGTTGTTATCATCCATGGGAAGATTAGGCATGGGCCTTTCATCTTGGTATAGCAGACTTGATGGGTCCTTTTTTTCTACCATTTCCTGGCTTCAGTCCCCCCAACACCTAAATCGGAAGGGGCCTTCCTTAAAGGTTTAAGATGACGCATTACTTGGATGTGGCTGCCCGTGAGATCTAGGAGATTGCGGTAACTCTCCTATTACAAAAGCACTCTTCTTCATTTTGTAGTCCCCACACCCATTTTCTTGGATAATAACTTTTATATCAAAGATGTTGGGAATGGCAGGTGTCTTTGTCTCAGATGTGGAGGCTAAGGTAGATGGGTCTATATATGGAGTCGTAGGACCTTCATCATTCTTTGGAACTTGAGGGATCTTGTAGTACTTGGCTTCCAGATTCTTGCAATAATAAAATGGCTTAGGATCGCCATGGATGGTGACCTCTTGACCTTAATAAGGAAACTTGACACATTAATGGAAGGTGGAGGCAACAACCTGCATCCCATGGATCCATGGGTGCCCCAGGAGGATATTGTAAGGTAATTCAAGGTCAAGAACTTGATATGTAGTTTCCATAATAGTTGGCCCTACTTGAATAGGGAGTTGAATAGTGCCTTGAGACACTCTTTCCTGATCATCATATGCCCTGATTGTTATACGTTTACCTTTTTCAATGACATCCTTGGTCAATCCTAGATTCTTCATTAGTTTGAGGGTACAAATATTTAGACCTATACCTCCATCCACCAAGACCCTTTTGAATTTGTTCTTATGTACCAAGACTTTGAGATGGAGTTTGAAGTTATGAGATGGTTGCATTAGGAAGTCCTAATCATAAAATGTTAGGAGATGTGGTGTGGTTGGGTGTTCGACCATAGCTTGGAACAAATTTGCTTCAAGATCCATTGGGATGAAGGATGTGGCTAATGCTACTTCTAGGATGTTCCTGTGTTCCGGTGATATTTTTAGTAACTCCATGATGGAGATCTGAGTTGGGGTTCTTTTCAATTGGTCCAAGAAAGTATAATCATTGGGAATGAATTTTGGATTGGAAGCTGGTGCCTTGGGCAGTTGTGATGGTCTAGAAATGGTAACTCTACCACCACATGTGGTTACTCCACAATCGGGTTGGGCTCCCTTGATAGTGACGACAGTGACCTATTCATCTAGGGATGCAACAAGATGGTCATAAACATGGTTTACATTTTTATACTTACTCTTTACATTGTCATTGTTTCCCTTATTGTGATTTCACATTAGATTTGTGTATATCTTTAGGTCCTGATTCCCTAGAGGTTGCTCAATGTTTATGATTTTGTCATCGATAAGGTCTTGGATTAAATTTTTCAGTCACATGCAATTGGCCATCGGGTGCCCTTTGATTTTATGAAAATTGTGTTTGAACTATAAAATTCTAAAATTTTACATGTTGTTCACATCCATCAGTTTCCAAATGGGTCCTTACCATAAGCACAAAATCCTCTCTTCACAACCTTTTGCTCATATTTTTCCATGTGGTTCTTGTAAATTCCATCAAGTCTTGAATATCTCACAATATAATTCTTATCAGCTTGAGTTGATGAGGGTCTCCCCGATCCATAGTGCTTTCTTTTACCAATATATATTTTTTGTAGTCTATAGACAAGACTTCTAGGATGTCGCACTGATTGGAATTTATCTACACACACCTATCAGCAGGACACATTCATGATCGCCACGATAAAAAGGGATCATATTTGCAAGAAAGTTATCATCGGCATAAGTCATAGTGAACTGATGCATGTCTTACCGACTGACGCAGGAGTACACACTTCGGCCAAACCAAATGTCTTCGGTATGATGTCTTGTTGAATGCATTATGTCTCACCAACCAATGCACATAGAGATATATCAACTAGACTAAAGGACATCGGAATAACATCTCATCAAACGTGCCGAGTCTTTTTGATAAAGCATACAAGGATTCTATCAAAAGATCATTGGGGTAAGGTCATGTTGTCTTGCCGACCCGTATGTTACGCCGAAGTATGTTTCATCGATGAGAGAAAGATTATGTCTCAGTGACTAGAGAATATCACAAGACATATTTCGGTAAGACAAAGTATAATCTGCGGGACATCTCCCCGACTTTGACAGGTCATGGTGAAGCACATGAGACGAAAGGATATTTCTCGGTGAGACATCAAACGTCGATGAGATGGTGGGACGTTATAGCGATGCACATGATGACTGTCGATGTGACATTGAAGATCAGTATGACTACAGGATGTCCCGGTGAGTGTCTGGCGAATGTTAATAGAAACCCGAATATAGTTGCTCGCCAACATGTGATTACAAAGCGATGCGTCTTTTCAAATACTCGTGTATAAATGTTCATTTCTGATTGTAAAAATGAGAGGTAGATAGAATAAGTAGATAGGATACGAAAAAAATTGACAGAAAAAAGACTACGATGTATGATTTCAAAATGGAGATATTAATGAGAATCAGTTGATGTGGTAGCGTATTTTTGGTGTGAATTGTTTGTTGTGCTTATTGAAAGTATTACTAAAGTTGTCTCCAAGATTGATGCTTTTTGGTTATTTAAATTGATGTAACAATTTTATATTCAGTTTATCAATGCACATTTGCTATATCTGTGTGGTTGATTGATCAGTTCTTTCAAGGAAAGATTAAATCCTTTTAATTGATCACAGTAATCAGGGTAATTCATCTAGATCACTAAGAAGAAATTGGTAGTCACAGTCTTGCATGTTTATACAAGTTATAAACAAAAATATATGCCAAACAATTTGAATGTTCTCCAGAAAGAAGTTGCTCATTTAGATTTCATTTGACTCTGCATACCCAATAAGGCACTAGTCTCTGCATTTTTCACCATTTAGTTTCATTCATATTTTTTACATCTACTAACTGAACATATTAGGGTTTAGTTTTAATATTAGTATACAATTTATACCAAATCAGGTTTCATTTGTCCACTCCCATCTGCCATTTTGGGCAAAGCATTTCAAAGAGATAAGCATAAAGTCAAGTTTGCTTCACTCATATAGGTACACCCGCCTAGGTATAGCAGCACCTGAAGAGTAGAAGGTCTAAATATTTTTACCTTGTCTGTTACCCTAAAATGTACCAAGAGATTGGCAACCTCTTGAGGCATTTTGCCTGCATTTTTGAGAGCTAAAAAATTGGTGACTCTGCTGGGGATTATTTCAAAATATCTAGTTGAAGACCATCATATAGAGTCATTGAGGAAAAAGTTGTAATTTGAGAAGTTTCAAAAAGAGTGATTCCACTAGGGAAAATCATAAATAATTTTAAAAAGAAACATTTTCCTACTTTTGGAAAAGTAGGTGGCGAATCTGGTAAAAACTTGATGAAGAATGGATAGACAATTTGTGTTTGGAACAAAAGAATATTTTGAAAGGCAGCAATTGATCAGAGGAATTGAAGAATTGAGAAAGAAAAAGTTGCAATTGGACCAACAGCTGTTAGAATTTTGCAATAAGAATGAATACACAAATGCAGGTAGGCATTGGACCCCTCAAACGCCTAATAATACCATTGGAATTTTTTACAATGGAGGTGATGCATATCATGCACATTAGAGCACTTATTCACCACAACCGTCGAAGCAAGTAAATGCTTATCCAATCCCTCCTGGACAAAGATTGGTGAGTTAACAAGATTGTCAATGTGATCAATGTCAAGTGCAACACAATTCTAGTCCACTTGGAAATGTCAGTCAAAATCTGCATCAAGGTACATATCGGAACCAACAATCTAAAAATGATGAATATTTCAAAAATATTTTGGATGCCTTTCTTGGCATAAGGAGATATAGAGGAGAACCTGGATACTCTTTGCTCTGTAGAATGATATATATTTGTAGGAAAATACCTATTAATTTCCAACCTACTAGGTTTGAGATCATTCAGCAATTCATGAAGGTGTATGAGGAAAACCCAATTTATTGGCCTGAATCATGGATACTAGTTTCTCTTGGTCAACTAGTTGAATGGGTTGATATTGTAGATAGGAAAAAGTATGAAGACAATGGTGAAATCATTGGTGAAGATAGATACATTGATCAGATGATGCAGCCAATAGAAGATGAGACATGTGCAAGTCAATATGATTCATATGATAGCCTACATGAGGAAGATGAAGATACAAGAGATTTGTCTTGCATAATAGATTGTGACAGGGAAGGAAATGTATGTTATGAGGGATCCAATGAATATTCAGATTGTGAGGATGAATCTATGGATTTTAATCTACAATCAGGTGATTCTTGTAGTTCTTGTGATAATCAAGAGGAAGAAGCAATGGAAAATGTGGATCCATTTGATAGTGAATAGGTAACACTTCCAGCCGTAGTTGAAAGCCATGAAGACATATTTGATGAAGAAGAGGTATTTTCAAATCTTCTTTATGGTGAGGAAGAGATACTTTCAGATAAACAAAGTGATATGTCGAATTATGGAACAAATAATAGTTCTGGTAATGTTTCTAATTTTTCATTCTCTGATGATCTTGAACCTCTTTTTGATGATGAAAAAATTGAAGGATACAACTGTAGTAATAGGGAAAAAGAAACATGTTCACTCAGTAGTGAGCAAATTTCAGATTTGCTAACTCTTGAATACCAGAGATGTGCACACAAGGATGATTTAGAAGTTTTGTCTCTAGCTTACATTTGTTTTGACAATAAAATTTCTTTGTGCAATGATTCATATGACTTCCAGTGCATTTCCTAAAATGATGTCCAAAAACCTTTGAAGTTGATCAAAAATCTATGTCCATTCAAGAAGAGGTATGTGATTTTGAAATTTCTAACTCATGTGGAGAAGACATTTATTTGCATACCAAGGATGATAGAAATCCAACATTGATTGGTTCATATATGTTTGATATTGAAGATATGAGTCATAATCTAGTGTTGTCTCCAAATGGTGATATGGAAGAGGTGCAAAAGGTTTCAAATTTGTTTGTCTCAAATAGCGTTGATATGACAATTTTTTTTTATTCTCAAGAGAAGCATTCTGATGGTGAATTTTTAGTACAGCTGGGAGAGTGTTTTATAATACCTAATAGTGAGAAAGATAATAAGAAATATTGCATTGAATATGCATGTACTTTGTATGTTGAAGATAATAGAGATTTGTCCAATGATGGAGAATTTGAACTGCAAAATGGTGAAGGGAATTTGGGGCAAGCTGAGCATCATGATTCTCTAAAAACTTTCAATAACAGTGATAGGGAAGATTGCATGAATATCTTCAAGAAGAATCTGATGAACTCAAAGAAAATTTGGGTGTTTGACAGAGGAAAGTATGGGTATTTCCTTTGTATGGCCTTGAGCCATCATTTATGGTTTGAATTTTAGACCATAACAGCTCAAAATAGATGAAGTTAAAACACAGAGAATTAAGAGTTGCCAACACATGGACTACTCTTGATAATCCTCTTAAAATTATTTTTCATGCACAATAGTTTAGGGTTTTGTTCATCTCCATTTCACATTCATTTCTATTTCCATTCATTCCATCTTGCTCACTGATTCATCATTTTGAGTTTGGTCTGCTCACCCAAAAAATCTAGATCCTTGCAATGATTTCACAACCATTCATCCCCAAATGAAGCCACTATTAGAACTATAGAATTATGAAATTTTACATGTTGTTCACATCCATGAGTTTCCAAATGGGTCCTTACCATAAGCACAAAATCCTCTCTTCACAACATTTTTCTTGTATTTTTCTGTGTGGTTCTTGTAAATTCCAACAAGTCTTGAATATCTCATAGTATAATTCTTATCAACATGAGTTGATGAGGGTCTCCTTGATCCATAGTGCTTTCTTTTGCCAATATACATTTGTTGTAGTCTATCGGCAAGACTTCTGGGATGTCACACCAATTGGAATTTATCTACATGAACCTATCGACAGGACACATTCATGGTCTTGGTGACATAAAGGTATCATATCAGCAAGAACATTATCATTGGCATAGGTCATAGAGAACTGATGCATGTCTTATTGACCAGCGTAGGAGTACACACTTCGGCCAAACCAAATGTCTTCTGTATAAGGTCTTGCCGAATGCCTTATGTCTCACTGACCAGTGTACTTGGAGATATATTGGCTAGACTAAAGGACATTGGAATAACGTCTCATCGAACGCATCGAGTCTTGTCGATAAAGCACACATGGATTCTATCAAAAGATCATCGAGGTAAGGTCATGCCGTCTTGCTAACTAGTATGTTACGCCAAAGTATGTTTCATCAGTGAGAAAGATTATATCTCAGTGACTAGAGAATATCATGGGACATATTTCGGTAAGACAAAGTATAATCTGAGGGACATCTCCCTGACTCTAAAAGGTCATGGAAAAGCATATGAGACAAAAGGATATTTCTTGGTGAGACATCAAACGTAGATGAGATGGCAGGATGTTATAGCGATGTACATGATGACTGTTGGTGTGACATTGAAGATTGCTATGACTATAGGATGTCCCAGCGAGTGTCTGGTGAATGTTAATAGAAACCCAAATACAATTCCTCGCCAACATGTGATTACGAAGCGATGTGTCTTTTCAAATACTGATGTATAAATGTTCATTTCCGATTGTAAAAAATGAGAGGTAGAGAGAATAAGTAGATAGGATAGGAATTTTTTTGATAGAATAGAGACTACAATGTATGATTTCAAAATGGAGATATTAATGAGAATCAATTGATGTGGCAGCGTATTTCTAGTGTCAATTATATGTTGCACTTATTGAAAGTATTACTAAAGTTATCTCCAAGATTGATGCTTTCTATTTATTTAAATTGATGTAACAAGTTTATATTCAGTTTATCAGTGCACATTTGTTTTATCTGTGTGGTTGATTGATCTATTCTTTCAAGGAAAGATTAAATCCTTTTAATTGATCACAGTAATCTAGGAAATTCATTTGGATCACTAAGAAGAACTTGGTAGTCACAGTATTGCATGTTTATACAAGTTATAAACAAAAATATATGCCAAAAAATTTGAATGTTCTCCAGAAAGAAGTTGCGCATTTAGATTTCATTTGACTACACATACCCAATAAGGCACTAGTCTCTGCATTTTTCACCATTTAGTTTCATTCATATTTTTTACATCTATTAACTGAACATATTAGGTTTTAGTTTTAATATTGGTATAAAATTTATACCAAATCAAGTTTCATTTGTCCACTCCCATTTTCCATTGTGGGCAAAGCATTTCAAAGAGATAAGCATAAAGTCAAGTCTGCTTCACTCATATAGGTACACCCACCTAGGTCTAGCAGCACCTGAAGAGTAGAAGGTCTAAATCTTTTGACCTTGTCTGTTATCCTGAAACGTACCAAGAGATTGGCAACCTCTTGAGGCATTTCACCTGCTTTTTTGAGAGCTAAGAAATCGCAAAGGTGATTTTAATTATACCATGGTGGTTTCACTTAGGGCTCTAGATAATTCTCATAAATGGGGATTGTAATGAGATTCTCCTATACCAATTTTTCATGACAGATTGAATTGATTCCCTAAGGTGTGTGTATTTATGTTTGGGGAAATACTTGTTCTATGGGGGTGGCCCCCCTTGATTATTCAAATTATTGACTGTCTGATCATTGGGTTGTGATACGGTGTTGGATTTTGTGTTGTTTTGATGATTTCCTTGATATTTTTGATATGATTGTGTGTTTTTCCTTGGGGAATTGATGACAACTTTGGCATCAACCACACCATCGTTAGTGACATTCCTATTTTTTCCCCATGTGCAAGGTTTTTTGTAGTAACTAGTTGATGGACGGTTGTCTTGATAAGTAGGTGTTCCCCCTTATGTGATAAGGGATCTTTCAATGTTGAGTTCCTTGGGTATCAACTAGTCATATGTGGTGATGCATTGCATTTTAATATGGAAAGAGAAGGTCACTTCAATATTGGAAATGATGGTACAGATTTGTTGTTCTTTTGGCATAGCCCGTTTTCTCCTATTGGTCTTGGATCACGATCATTGTAAGAAGGATGAAAATGTTTCACCCTTGGCTTGTTTGAGAGCGGATAGTTCTTCTAGACATACGTCCATGCCTATGTTGAATGAATAGTTTTGTATGAATGAATCCACAATTTCTTGGATCTTCTTGATTCTAGGGGGAGACGAGAGAACCATTCCATTGTTGTTCTAGCCAAACTCTAAGGGAATAGTCGCATTAGGTAATAATCAACATATGCAACTTCCATACAATGCACCTAGAAATCCCTGATGTGATCTTTAGGATTACCCATCCCTTTATATTTGTCAAATTTAAAGATTTCAAATCCTTGTGGGAATGGCTTCATCACAATGCTTCTATCGAATGGATAAGCGCACAAATTATTTGGTGTTTTTGTTGTCTTCCTTGATTGGAGGTCTACCATTTCTTGTGAGAGCAATTTGATTTGTGCAAACACATCATCTTGAATATCGAGTGGTGGAATGAAAGTGTTTTGAGGTGGTGTGATTGTTGGAGTGATGGGTGGATTTCTTTGTGTGTTTGTGGGAGTGGTTGCAATTTTTTCTACACCAAAAATGTTTTTTGGTATGCCTACAATTGTTGTTGTGCAAACAATGCTTGCTTTTTGTATTGTTTTTTGTTGTTCCAACAATGCTTGTTGTTAGGTTAATAGCTAAGTTGCTTCTTGTTATGCTTGGTATTGTTGTAAAGCTTGTTGCTAGGCTTGTTATTGAGCCGCTTATTGTTGTGCTTGATATTTTGTTTGTTCTTGAGATTGTTGTGCTTGATATTCAGCTTGGGCCTAAGCTTGAGCTTGTTGGGAAACTTGTGTGGCTTGGGCAGCCTATGCGGCTTATACAACTTGTGCAACTTGGGCATCTTGTGTGGCTTGTGCTACTTGAGTAGATTGTGGAGCTTGTTGTTATTGCAATAAAGCTTGGGCTTGTGCCTGGGTGGCTTGTTGTGCTTGTTGTGCAACTTTTTGTCCCTATGCTTGTTGTATCTTGTTGATTTTGAAATTGTTGAAGTGCCTTTTGATAGGATTTTTGAGCTTCTTGTAGCATAATGTTGTATTGATTCATCATGTTTGGATTTGGAGGTGGTGGTGGAGGATTTGGAATGGTTTGAGATTTTATTTGGGTGATGATTGGGGGTTTTTTTCTGTAGTTGGTGCGATTGATATGTTGGGTCCTTGGGAGACCACGTTTGGAGGTGTAGTGATTGATGGTGTTGCTTTGATTGATGTCACCAATTGTTGTGATATCGGTGGCATGTTTGGAGGATTTGGTACACTGACTTGATTTATGATTAGAGGATTATTTTAGTTTTACTTATTTGGGATCAGTATGTTAGGTAAAGGGGGTTTCCCTAAACCATTGATTGATGCAAATGTTGATGGTAGAGGAGGTAGTGGTAGAGGAATTGGTGGTAGGTTTCCTTGAGAAAGTGATGATGAGGCCCCAAAGATTTACCTTAGTCCGAATAGACCCACTTGTCCTTGTGGTACCGTGGAAAGAGAGACTTGTGTATTGAGAGAATATGTCAGTGCTGGGTATGTGCAGGATCATGATGGGCCAAAAAGTGGAAATATTATGGCTATTTGTAGGGTATGTGGCTAACGACTTTTTTTAATCCAAAATTGTTGAAATGAAAAGGGTTTTTAGAGGAGATTCTCAGCTTTCCACCAATATAAAGTATGCTTTAATTTGAATTTAATTAATAATTATTATTTATTTTCTATTAGAATTATGACTAAAGTCTTGATTGATAGGTTGATTGAAAAACATCTATAACTTTAAAACAATATCACATTTTTTGAATCTGAAACATGCATCACATTCTATGCTTCACATACTATAGGATTAAAAAAAGAAAAATTAAATTTCATGAAGTTTTGACCAAGTTAAGGTGGTCAGACATACGAGTTTTTTATATTTTTTAAAAGTTGTCATAAAAAAATCATAATTAATAATTTACTTGGAAAAAAATTACAAACAAATATGTATCACATCTGACATGAGTCCTCTACTATATATAAAATATTATAAAAAAATATTATCATTTTATTATGGTTAAGGTGGTCGACAAACACCTACTTCTTATTTTTCCCTGAAATTTAAGTACTACTATATTAAAATTTCAAATTTTCACCAAAAAGATTTTATTTATTTTAAATAAACCTAGTATTCTAGAAACTACATTCAATTTTCTACAGATTCTATTCTTACATATTTTTGAAATAATATATATAACTTATTCAAATTTTTAGGTCAAGTTGCCTAACACTGATTTTTTTGAATTTTTTGCCACTTAAGGGCTTGTTTTTTCCATGATGATCCTGCACATACCATGCTGCAACAAAAGAGGATGGATTGTTTCTATCATGAAAGATGAGTGGAATGTATGGATGTTCGGGATCTTTAGGAATGGTATTTGATAGACACAAGACGATATTTGCATCCAATTTTTGGTTATTTACAAGGGGATATGTTTGAAGAGCATGAAGTAATGAACTCCCCTTGGCGACTATGGGTTGAGTTGGAGCAAGAGATGATGTGGGTTGTAGGATGGGTTGGATGACATTTTGAAAAGATGGTGTGAATGGTATGAGCAATATATTCTCAAAAGGTTATTTCACAATAGTGCTTATATCAAAATCAGAAGGGAGTTTAGCCCCTTCTTTTGCCAATTCTAGCATGTATTTTGAAGGATTAAGTCTCATCATGCCATTGAAAATTTTGGTATTTTTGGGATTTTGGACCATTTCTATGATTTAATCTTGATTCATTCCTAGGACATTGTTGGTGATGTCCTCCACTTGAAAACCTTCCTCTTGAGGATCTTGAGGTAGTTGAGAAAGATTGAGTGGAGGATTGCTAGTTCCAATGGGATTGATTTCAAGAGCAGTTTAACTCAAGTCACTCGAAGTACATGTTTCTTTGTTGGCTTCCGTGTTTGTCTTGTGTTGAAATCTAGTTTGGACAATAAAATAATGATCAATTTTTTTGGAATATGGGAGGTGAACCTCTAACTCCTTAGATTGGTCTAAATTTTAGGTACAAAAAAGAAAATCTAGGATGATTAAAGATCAAAGAGTGGTGATGAGATAAATGAGAGATGGATGATGTGAATGATTTGAACTCTTAAGAAATCTTGAAGGAGATACTAGACTTTAAGACTTTTGGATTTTTGACTTTGGATTTGATTTTGGTTTGATTTGATTTTGATTTTGGATTTTGATTTTGGACTTGGATTTTGGATAATGAACACATAAACCCCAAGACGTTGGATGTTATATTTGAATAAACTTGCTCATAAGATGATAATTTAACCAAGTGTATGAAGAAGGATGCATCCACACAAACTTAGTCAAACAAGATGATTTGAGTTTTGATTTAAAGGATTTTCAAAAGTCTAGCATGAAGGATTTTTCCAAGATTTCTAAGAGTTGTTTGTGAGATGGGCTTTGATTGATGTTTTGAAATGGATGAAGGTGTTGATTTTGATCCTAAGTGAACCTAGAGAGACTTTTGCTTACAAGACATTGGTATTGAAGAACATGCTACAATTCCTATGTGAAGAACTCAAATCATTGAAAAAGACTTGGATTTTGAAAATAATAGAATGAATACAAATTGTGATTGTTCTTTGAAGCACGTTTGTAGAAATTAAAGAACAATCTTTCTATAAATTCGTAAAGTGTTGAAAGATGTTTCTTGAGAGCTTTTGGACTAAGACCTTTAGACTTTGGTTTTCGGGTTTTGATCTTGCGGGAAATCATTTGACACATGTGTGTGGGGTTCAATTGTTTCTTATCTTGCTTAATGACTCTTTTTTACCACAAACACTTTCTTGCTTTAGCTTTTCAAAATAAATGTCTAATGTCCCAATTTCTTTTCACCCCACAAATTCCATTATGTGGAAATAAAGAAAATCAAGGCAATAGTTCCCTAATGTTGGCTTTAGTGAGAGTAAATTGAGATATAAATCCAAATACTTAGAAGCCTCTAAGGATGAAATCCCAAGGGACAAGCAGTAGCTTGGATTTTTTCAAAGGTATTTGCTCCTCCTAAAGGGTTTGAAATTTTGATGATTTTGTTGAATGTTTGTTTTCCAATCTTTTAGATCCAAGAAAAGTGTGTAATTGACTCAAATATTGTACAACCCTAGGATAGATAGAGACAATATTTGTTCAATTCCCACTTAGATAAACTAGCTACGCCTATTCTTAGTGGATGATTAGAAGCTTGACCACACTGGCTCCCTTCCATGACACACACTTCTTGGGTCATCCAAGCCTCAATTCTCATGAATCTCCCATGAAAAACTTCACATCTCTACTAAGAACCACAATAATGTCGGATGGCTTCAGAACGACCGTCCTTGCACCAACAAATAGTAAAGATTTTGGCCTCACAAAAAATTGGTTCTTAGTCAAGGTAATCAGGGACATGGCACCTTGCGAGCATCCAAAAAGAAACTAAATGCTTTAATCAATCCTACTAGGGGCTCTTATACTTTTTACAGTAGTAGCCCATTTTGAAAGACATTGTACGACTAAGGCCTACATACCATGAGGACTTGACAATTTAGTATTATTCATTTATATACAGGTCCGAGTGAAAAACCTATTCGATTCACCTTTGAATTGGTCTTAGGCAGGCCCTCTAAAGTTGAACAATAGTTAGTAAGTACATTTTTAGTTCGATCAATCTTTGTTTACATGAACAAAGAGAGAACACACACAATGCCTTTTCTCACACTAGCAAGCTTTGTTCAATTTTAAAATCCCAAATTGAAGTGTGGAGGAAATATTTTATACAAGTTCATATCACCAAAAGAATTTTGATTCTCAAGATCATTGTGAAGTGCAAGAGAAGGGTATGTGCAGGATCGTCATGGAAAAAATAGGCACTTAAGTGGCAAAAAATTCAAAAGAATCAGAGTTAGGAAACTTGACATAAAAATTTGAATAAGTTCTTTATATTATTTCAAAAATATGTAATAATAGAATCTATAGCAAATTGAATGTAGTTTCTAAACTACAAGGTTTATTTTTAAAAAAAATCTATTTGGTGAAAATTCAAAATTTCAATGCACTAGTACTTAAATTTCAAGGAAAACATAAGAAGTAGGTGTTTGTCTGACCACCCTATCCACAATAAAATGATAATATTGTTTTATGATATTTTAGATATAAGTAGAGGAGCAATGTCCCAATGTGATGCATATTATTTTTTAAATTTTTTTGAAGTAAATAATTAATTATGAATTTTTTATTACAACTTTTAAAACATATAAAAATTCGTATGTCTGACACCTTAACTAGGTCAAAACCTCATGAATTTTTTTTTTTTTAATCCTATAGTATACAAAGCATAGAATGTGACACATGTTATAGATTCAAAAAATGTGATATCTTTTGAAAGCTATAGATATTTTTCAATCAGCCTATCAATCAGGACTTTAGCTGTAATTCAAATAGAAAATGAATAATAATTATTTATTTAATTCAAAGTAAAGAAAAATTTATATTGGTGGAAAGCTGAGAATCTCCTTTAAAAACCCTTTTTGTTTCATCAATTTTACATAAAAAAATGTTGTCAGCCACATACCCTAAACATACCCTATTGGATGTTGTGGTTGTGCTACTGATATGTGGTTGTCATTAATGTCAACACTATTAGCATTGAGGTATTATAGGGTGTATATGCCGAGGATATTGAGACAATTGTTAAAGAAAGTGTTGCAGGTTGCCAATGGAATAGTGAAGGTCATGAAGGTGTTTTTCTCAGTACATTGAAGATCAGTCATTGTGGACTAAAGGGTTTATCACTGAGTGTATCTAGTTTATCCATTGAAAGTTTCAGAGGTCTGCGTGAATATTTTCTTGTGTTATGAAGATTTGTGTTCTGACAATGTTTCTATGGTTTCAGTTGGTGTTCCTATTCAAAGTTGATGTGATTATAGTAATATTAGTTGTTGTAGATGTTTCTTTGTTGGTTCTTGATGCTTGTGGATGCTTCTAGATCGTGATCAATCTTTGTTGCATGTCTGCATTGATCAGTGTGCTCATGGTTGGTGATTTTTCTCTTGTGTGTATGAGTTTTTGTGTTCCTAGGCTACATGGTGGTTGTAGTGTGTTGTGGATCCTTGGAAATTAAAATTTGAATCTTTGGCACACTCGAGGATGTTGTTTTGGGTCACAACATAATATTGGCCAATGTTGTTTGATTTGTATTGAAAATTTATTTGTAAATTTGGGCCGACATTGAATGTATATTTTATATTTTTTTATATTTCTTCTAGAAAATGGAGTTTTTTATGTAAATCCATGTTGCGGATATATAAGAGTGATTATTTGAGAAAAGTGAATATTGAATGAGAGAAAAGTAGTGCCAAAGAAAGTGCAAATATGTGAATAGTGTTCTAATCATTCGATTACAGAGCAGAGTGTGAAGAAGTTTGAGCCAAGTGTGAAGAAGTGTTTTTGTGCTTAACTGCAACTGTAATCAGGCTTTTGTAGAAGCTATTTTCTCAGTTCATACTCTACATATCTAATCCAAATTTCTATAAGATAGTGTGTCTTCTTTGGGAAGTGGTCCCTCTTGTATTTGAGCAGTGAGCTCTAGGTAGTGTGCCTAAATGCACGTCCATTCCCATTATTCTTCTTTATACTATGGTTTGATTTCAATGTTAATCATAATTGAGTGCATGATATCAATTAGGATATTTTGAGTGCCTACAACAATCAAACAAACTAAAAACCTAGGAATAACAAGCCTACATGGTCTGATCAGCATGGAACACATCTAAGCTTTCTAGTTTTGTTTTGTGCTCACTTCAGGGTAGTGGAAGTTCATGTTGTCCACTAGGTTTGTATCCCAATAAAGTTGCTTAGTGAGAAATTCATTCCAAGTCTATAGGCTCTCAATGTACAATAATAAAGTCATGTCTCTATGTCAACTTCTCATTGTACTAAC
Organism: Sequoia sempervirens; assembly: GCA_007258455.2. NCBI lineage: Eukaryota > Viridiplantae > Streptophyta > Pinopsida > Cupressales > Cupressaceae > Sequoia > Sequoia sempervirens. The sequence goes on along the minus strand of VDFB02271358.1, from coordinate 185,016,490 downwards.
CATACCAAAGCTATCCCTCTGATAACTTGAATAGGGCACCATAAGGCAAGGCTCCACAAGCAAGCATGGTGTGTTATGCTAGGTGGGATTTAATAGGATTTCAGACTCCATAGGGCTTAGCAAGTTGTGTTATTCCAAACACTTTTGAAAAAGGGCAAGGCTCCACTAGAAAGTAGGGTGTGTTATGCTTAGTGGCCTTTATTAGGGATCAATTCGAGCTTCACAAGGTTAGAAAGTTGCATTATTTGAAACATGTATGAACAATATATATATAGGTTTTTGTTCAAAGGGATCTTGCTTAGTTTGTGTAAGGTCTTCTTAGGTAGCATTGTGCCTAATGTCTTCAAGAGACGACAAGTCAAGAGTAAAATATTTGTAACTTAGGGAATGTAGTGTGTCACATCACCACTAACTTGAAAGTCATGCTAAGAAATATCACTCTTGGAGGACATCAAACCCAATGACACCACCAAGAAATGGACGCATCACAAGAAGAAAGAAAATCACACTAGGAAACATGAGAAATGTTGAAAGATATTGCTAATGTATGCCCCCACTTTAAAGTGGTTTCTAACACCATTGTTGAATGAGAAATTTCTTTAAAGTAGCCAATGTTCAATCCTAAGACATGAGAGCTTACTCAGAAAGCCCTATGCCAAGTCATATGTTCCAAAATAAAGCTACATCATGAAAAAGGAAGGAGGGTTTGCCCCCAAAAATACACGAGGGATCTATGGATTCAAGGTCAATATGTATTTTCTACAGTGTTGTTATAGAGCTTGAAAATGTCATCATTCCCCAAATATGCATAGAAATGTAAGAATGACACATAGAGAGTGAAAAAAAAGAAAAATACTTTTAGTCAACATGGAAGATACCTAAATTTATTGGCACCTTGTGTCATCCCCAAAAGAAAAACACAAGAAAAATGAAAATAAGAAATGTTTACAACATATAGAAGAATATAGGTACTAAAGGGTGGAATTTTGTTTGGGTTCTAGGGTTTAGGACCTAGAATAACAAAACTCCAACTCTCCCATTCAAGGATGACCCTAGAGATCTCAATCCATTGGAGAAAGGGGAAAGAGATCTTGCAATAGGGCTTTACTAGGGGATGATTATAAACTAATTATGGGTTGACCACCAAGCTAGGGCTTGGAAACACAAATGTAATGGAAGATGTAATGCTTAACCCTAATGTGATGCAATCTTTCAATAAATAACCTAGAAAAGTATGTAAAATAAAACAAAAAGTTGTAAGATGAAATGTGTGCACCTAGAAATCTAAGAATGACTAGAAGGAGTTTTGAATTGTTTAAAACTGTGACTTTAATGTTGACTAGGACTCATACACCAGGATGGGAAAATCAGTCCAAGATCTAGGTTTCTATTCAAAAACAAGAATCTAGCAAATGGGTATCTAAATCTATAAAAACTTGAATTTTAACCTAAATTGGGACTCATATGCCAGAACTGGTGTATCAATCGAGTTAGGGTTTTCTAAAACTTCAAAGTTTGAATCTAGTCTTCAAGGTATGCTTTGTGCTTCCCAATTGATTTCTAGATCTGAAACTCTGGTTTGTAAATTGTATAAGTTTTCCAAGTATCTCCAATGCAAGGTGAAAACATTGGGAACTTTGACAACTTTTTTCACTCTTTCTCTTCAATGTATCTTCAAGCTAATCCTACAAATCACACACTAAATAGAGGGAAAAAAAAATTGTTAGTAGAAATGGGTTTTCCTTGGTCAAACCCCTTTTTGGTAATCAAACCTTGAAATGGAATAAAATAGGAATGGAGAATGATGAATGAATAGAATATGATGTTGTAACTCACCAAACCCTTGCAATGAAGTGTTGCAAACATGCATGAGATGGCTCCAATGGTTGTAGATATTGGTTCTTTCTTGAATAGGATAGATCTTGAATGAAATGTTGGCTTGAATCATGAAACCCTGCATCACAATTGTTAGCTAAAAAAAAAACATGATGCATGAAGTCCTTGACATGATGATTGATACTTGAATAATGCTCTAAAATTCTTGATAATCTTCTATTGAAGACTCTTGAATGATCTTGTGAAATCAAACTTGCTATATGCATGAATACTTGAATGCTTGGGGAGGAAATGAGTGAAAGACCCTTGTATTTATACTTAATTATGCATTAATTCTCAAAATTACAACACTATAGGCTGACATCATATCTTGAAGGATAAAATATTTTTGGTGTAAATAAAGTCTTGTACCTATTTAATTCATTACTAGGGAACCTATTTACACATGTTATGTTTACTTAGGTCCCAGGAAGGAATCTTTCTAGAAGGTGTTAGCTGTGATTAGTTGTTATCTTATCTTTTGACAGCTACTACATGTGAACCTAGGTAAGCGTGATTATTTGTCTCATGTCATATGATTAATACACTTGTCATAATCCTATGACATATTGCATCTCACCTTGGCTATATAATCAAGGGGTCTCTCTTATTGTACACAATCATCTCATATCATTGAATCATATTGATGAGAATATAGTTTATTCTTGTGACATTCCATTCTCTCTCTTTTGTTTTTTCCATTTGGTCTCAATATCTTAGCATCCATAGCCTATTCTAACATGGTATCAGAGCTATATCTCAGTTCTAACATGGTATCAGAGTAGGTTGGGTGCCATTGGAGAGTCTTTTTCTGAAGAGAGATACCAAATTTGGGCGTGGTCCATTTTTGGCTCTTTATTCCAAGTTCAAATCAAATATTTTTGGTACAAATCTAAGCTCACCATTACATCTGGAAGGTTCGAGAAAGCCAAATTTTCCTTTTGTTTCATCCAAATTGAACATACAAGGCCAAATCTATGAGAGTTTGAAGTTGAAGAGTGGTTGCTAGATCCAAAAGGTAGCTAGAACTTTGGAGCATTTTGGGTCAAATATAACCTTTCCATCATGTCTAGAAGGGCCAAAAACACTAAGATCAATTGCCAAATTGTCCAATTTGGAGTAGTTTCCTAGTGAGGCAATTTTTTTTTGCCTAGAGAGTTGTATGACCCTCTATGTCACCATTAATACAGATGGTACGATTTTTCAAAAATAAATAAATATATAAAGGATTTTGAAAATCTTTGAAATTTTTTTTAGAAAAACCAGTTTGTGTGATTGAAAAATAATTTACTTGTAAAAGTTTTGTATTAAAAATTAAAAAAAAAACAATAGAAAATTTCTATTTTTTCTAGAGGTACTGTACCTAACTGCACAGTGCAGTTATTAGGTACCTACGGCCTACCAAAATTCTACCATGTGGCACTACTGGATTGGGTAGACACGAGCCCACCTACCCCTCCCAGCCAAAAAAGAAAATCAACCAACATTTTTTTTCAAAACTGGATGGCGTCAAACCAAAGTCGGGCAACATTAAATCAACACAAAATTATATGCTTCATAAGTAAATTGGTGGGCATTCTCTTACAAGGATAAAAAAATCAATCATTTAGTGGCTAAGAAAATTCAATCGGTGTTTTTTAAAGATTCTTCGAAAATTCTTTGAGAATATTCCTTCTATGGGCCAACTTGTGAAATTTTACCACCTATCAAATTTAAGCTAGATAAAAGGGAATATTTTGTGCCGGGGAGAATATTTTAATTTGACACCCACATGGCCATCAGTTTTAATCTCATGATCTAATGACATCAGCACCACGTCATCGTGACGTCAGCAGGCTAAAAAAATTCCCCCCCCTCACGGTTTGTATTTTGGTTTTCATAGGAAAAATTTGAAGACACATATCTCGGTCATACAACCTCCTTTTTCAAGCAATTTTTTTGATTTGGGCCAATTTTTTTCTCTCTTCACAATGGTTTAATCATTTTTTTGTTTTGGTGTCTGGGTTTTCCAAAAATTGCAGATTCTCATAGGTGTCACTACTTCATCCTCATTTTGGGAACTTCGGGAGCTCATATCTTGCTCCTACAGTAACATTTTTAAGTGTAGGTTTTTTTTTAAGTGCATGATTTTTTATGTAATTCTCAATGGTATGATCAAATTGATCTCATTTTGTACCAAAAATCGTACTTGATTCTATTACCAAATTTCACATTTGCATGTACCAAGATCAAAGTCCACTTCGCTATTTTTTGCAAGTGGCAAATATAAATGCACTACTCCTAAAGTGACAAGCTCATATATTGTTCAGGGGTAATCTTGTAGTGGTTGATTGCATTCTTTTGCTTGCTTGTGTTCTTGCAATGGGGAAATCTCAAATTGAACTCCTAACTCCACATAATTATGCTACATAGAGAAAATTAGTATGGAACTATCTCATGGGAAAAGGTCTAATAGGATATCTAAAGGAAAGCATTTCTCAACCTATTGATGCTTTAGAATTGGTAAGATGGGAGATTAATCATGAGAAAACACTTGGATGCATATGTTCATTAGTCCCATTTGATTTACAATTTCATATTGAATCATGCAATACACCTAAAGAAGCTTGGGAGGCTTTTCAAATATTGTATGGTAAAACAAATAAGATTATGGGATATAAAATTGATAATGATTTGATAAATCTTGATCCTAAATTTTTTGACCACATCCAAGACTACATCTCCAAAATCAAGCAACTAAGAACATATTTGAAAGAGTGCAACATTGATAAAGAGAATTTACAATTTATTTTGAATGTGTAATCCAAGCTTGGTCCTGAGTATTTAATATTTTTTTATGGCTTTTGAATATCCATCAAATTTCTATGGGAGCTTCATATGTTGATCCTAAGTTTGATGAATTTGCAAATATCCTAATCCAAGAGGAAGCTAAGTTAATGAACATGGGTCTAATCAAGTCTTCCAAGTCACAAGCATTGGTGGGAAATGAGTCTAAGGTACATAAAGAATCAAGGAATCTTGATAAGAAGCAAAAGAAGAAAAAGAACAAGCCATATAAAGAATCTGAATTTGAATCCTCATCAAAAGGAGAATCATCAAAGAAGGAGAGGCCTTTTTGTGCATATTGCAAAAAGGATGTACATGAAGAACACTATTGTTATAAGGAGGATATTGATGAGTTGAAAAACATTCTCAAAAAAAATTACATTGATTTTCCTTCTAGAATGTCTGAATCTTCTTCTCCTTCTACTTCAAAATAGTCTAAAAAGGACAAAGTTCAAGCATCTACATCAAGATATAAAGGACAAGCTCTTTGTGCTCTTTCCAGTCCAGGATCAGGGAGATGGCTTCTAGATTCAGGAGCATCTCATCATATGGAATCTTCATAGACTATCTTCTCTTCATTTTAGCCTTGTACTATGTCTCCTATCTTGATGGGAAACAATACATACATGAGTGTAACTGGGAAGGGATCTATTCATTTTGGGGACAACAATTTCTAGGATGTCTTGTGTGTTCCTCATTTGATGAACAATCTTCTTTCCATATATTAGATTACACATGGTGGAGATGGGAGGACTGTGGAGTTCACTCCTAATTTAGTCATCATTCGAGACTTGGAGAGTAGAGAGATAATTGCTACTGGGGTGGCTGATCATTCATCTCGATTGTATACCTTTGCAAATTCTTCTTCTAATGGTGACATTGTTCCTACAACTGTTGATCACATTTCTAGCATGAACCATGATTCAAAGGAGAAATTTGGCTTCTTAAACTTGGGAGTTCTCACATCAGATCCAGTACTTGAGCCATGCATTTTATCTCCTCCACCTATTTTTGCAGCTGAGGATGCTTGTGATCCAACAGTTTTGGCTCCTTGTCATTCAGTGCATTAGGACATACATAGTCTTCCAGATATGGCTACTTGTGATGACTTCTTGATAGGTATTTTAGACTTTTTTATGGAGTCTCATCTTGTAGATTTGGGGGACATCATTGATATCATTCATCTTATCTTTGATGGAGAAGATCCTTCTTTAATTATGAGGGAACACCTTGACTCTCTTGTTCATTCTCTACATGATCATTCTTCATAGTTTTGTGTGAGTGTGGATTCTTTTGGACAACATTTGGAGGAGGCTTCTTTGTCTTTAGAGGGGATATCATCATAGTTGGATCATGTTCTACATTCATCTCTACTAGATGTTGTATTTTCATCTTTAGCAGTGTGGCCTAGAACACCTATTTGGAGTGTGTCATCTTTTGACATATACATGGAGACACTTTAGCATGTTGTAGAGACATCATCATACATCATCCATATTTGTGACATCCTGCATACATCCATGGTTTTGTTTCTTCCTAAGGGGAGGAATGTTGCTCAATGCTTTTGGGTCATCTTCAGCATTCAATGTCGAGCTTCTACCATCATTAAAGGAGACTCAACATTGAGGGGGGGTTGCATTGTCTCTCTTCTACTTCTCTCTTATGGGGGGGGGTCTTTTTCCTCACATGGATTTTTTACCTTCTCGTGCATCATTAAGAGCATTTCTATTTTGTATCTCATCTCTCTTTGGGGGAGGAGTTTTGTCCCAGTGGGTTTTCTCCTTTTCTCCATTTGTGAGAGATTTCATTTGCATATGTACATGGGTACCTAACATGGCCTAGTAGTGGAGACTCATTCTTGCATCCTTGTGTCATTCGCATAATAATATGCTACTCCTGAAGTTGCACTTAAGGAGGGGTGTTGGTGTAAATAAAGTCTTGTACCTAGTTAATTCATTACCAAGGGATTTATTTACACATGTTAAGTTTACTTAGGTCCTAGGAAGGAATTTTTCTAGAAGGTGTTAGTTGTCATTAGTTGTTATCTTATCTTTTGACAAATACTACATGTGAACCTAGGTAAGTGTGATTAGTTGTCTCATGTCATATGATTAAGACACTTGTCATAATCCTGTGACATCTTGCATCTCACCTTGGCTATATAACCAAGGGATCTCTCTAATTTTACACAATAATCTCATATCATTGAATCATATTGATGAAAATACAGTTTATTCTTGTCACATTCCATTTGGTCTCAAGATCTTGGTATCCATAGCTAGTTCTAACATTGTATTAGAGCTATATCTTAGTTCTAATAGTCTTTCCAAGAATTTGAATTTATTTTAATTTTAGGCCACATGGGACTCATATTCCCAAGGTTGTGAATGAGTCCCATTAGGCATAATTTATGGGACCAAATTTAAAAATTCTTAGAAAGGTGTAAAACCCATATTGGGGCCCAAAAATCTAGGTGGGACTCATATGCCCAAGGTACCGTATGAGTCCCAAACCATTGAATCTATGCCACACAACCTAAAAACACCTAAATTATGATTGGATGTTGATTTATGTCAGGATAATCCTTGAAAAGATGCATTAAATGTGGCTTATGGGTACAAAATAAGGCCAATTAAAGCATAAAGAAGCCCAATTATTAATAAAAACACTAGAAAAGTGTGAAAATGTGCTACAAAATTTTACAACACCTTAAATAAGGTTGGATTGGGTTTATTTAATTCACAAGGGCCCAATACCTAATGTGAGTGTGTTGAACACATTACGACACTAAGTCAAGGCATCGTTAAGCTTAGTTTTACAAGGAGGGACCAAATAAGTGTGAAAATGTTACAAAAATTTTCAAAACTACATTTATCGCCCACTTTAGTGAGAGGATGAACTTGCTTCAAACTCACACTAAAGTAGAAAATCTTACTTGAAGATGGGTCCAAGTGCACCAATTCTAGTAGGATGGAATGACAACAATCAAGAGGAGTGATCAAGCCCCCAGAATTAAGATACAATGGCAAACCAGCATAGGCACAAAAGAACACACATGAAAATGATATAAAGAGAATTAAAAAGCCATAAGAATACACTACCCAAGATGAAAAGAAAAATAAAATAAAAGAGGCAAATCAAGATTTGACCATTTATCCATTGGGATGTGGATAAGATCTAGGCTATTTTTCCGAAAAGGTGCATCCTCACTCTGAGGCAATGAAACTTTAGGTTGTCCACTAGGTGAGGACTGGAAGAGGTGAGACACATACACACATGGCTGGTATGCACTCACACTCACACACGAGTGGCTAAGGGAAACTCATGCCTTATATGGGCTTCTTGTCAAAAACCATACCAAAGTTATACCTCCCGATAACTTTAATAAGGCACCACACAAAAATGATCTTCGAGCTTCATGAGGAAAGAAAAAATTTGTATGCTTGAAGCTCATGAATAATACGTTGAACATCTAAAATACTGAGAGGGGAGGGTGAATCAATATTCCATAAAACCATACTAAAATCTATCTAACCATTATAACAATTCTAAGTGAATCAACAAGAGGGAATATAAAAACCAAGCAATGCAACCATACAAATTAACACCAAGATTTTTATGTGGAAAAACCTAAAAGGGAGGAACCAAAGTGAGGGTTAACTCACAATATATTATATCCAGATACAAAATATTTCAGGTCTCATTGCTAGGACACATTTTCATTAAAAAGGCTCACTACCTGAGTACAAAAGATGGCTAATCGCCAAGATACAAAGATAGTGGCTCACTGCCAAAAGATTGAACTGATAGGATACACCTTCAATGTGTAGGGTTTAGTTCCAATGAAGCTCAGAATATGAATTTCTACCTCGCACAATAGTCACTCAACTAAAGTGCATTGATCCACAATTGATAAAGCATTTAAGCTTAGATCTTCACATACCCCTTTAATTTTTTTCACACTTTTTCACTCCTTTTGTCTTCTCATTCACCTCTCATATATACATACAGGTATATCTTATTAATTAATTAGGTTGGCCTAATTATATGAAGAAAAAAAATCAAAACTCTCTTTGTTGGCACCATATATGATTTAAATTTTTTATCCATGTAGTGCATTTTACCAAGTTAGCTAACATAGCTAGTCTCCATAATGTATTGCATACGTTGAGTTGGCCTAGACTAGAACAAATTTCTCCAAACCAACAAGTAAACCTCAAAGAAAAAACCTTTCAGATCTAAGAACACATTAATTTCCCATAATACCACCAACATAGAGGCAACCAACAAAACTACAACATAAAAATGTTCTCTTTGATAAAATGCAGAGTCTCCCACACAATATGCTAAGCAAGGAACAATAGTAGAATACAAATTTGAACTCTCTTAGAGATAATTTTTTTCTCACAATAAAAGACATATCAAGATCTAGGATATAGCTGTATAAATGAGTCATGATAACATGGTTAAGGGATTAGAATCATATCAGATCTTGTAGTAAAATACGAACTCAAATACCAACATATTGATCCATCACAAAAGGGCATTACCGACAGAGAACAACTTCTGGTAAACCAAGTATACTTCCCATATAATTATTACCATTTTGACATCAATGACAACATAAGAACTACCAATCACAAACCATCCATACTTCATGCTCATGTTGCAAGGCTTCCATAATCCCAACAATCTCCCCCTTTGGTATTGATGACCTAACATGCATGACAAATTTTTTTTTCAAATATACTGCAACTAAATATTTTGAATACTCCCCTATCAAAAAATTTCTTCACAAAAATGTTTTTCCTTTGTTTCTCTATCTCTCCCAATCTATCTCTCCCCATTTGACATCAATGACAAAGGAAGGGGTCTGGCATATATGTGTATATGGATAAAAAATGTAACCAAAAAGATATAAACACATAATTGAATTAACCTAAAGAAGAACCTCTGAGACTCTCTAGGATGACCTTCCATGATGCTTTTCCTTCTTCCCATGAACCTTTTTCACTTACAAGAGTCTTCTGAAATAGCTCAAGCTTAGTTAAGGACTCTACATCTACTAAAGTATTGCGATTAAGATTAATCTATGATAATTCACCAATGCATCCAAGAGCACTAGAGAAAAAAGTGTGCCTAAGTTTAATCATGTCTCTAAGTGCTACAAACTTCTTGATAACTTGTATCCTTTGATCCCGCAAAGAAAATATTTTTTCCTGAAGCTACACAATGTAGGACCACCTCTGATTATCTTCGTCTTCTGTTAACTTTTATGTATCTTCCTAAGTGGAATCTGAGACTCACTCATCCTTATCTCATTTCTTATATCCAGTGTACTTCCAAACCAATCTAAGCAAAAAGAAAGTAATGTTTGTGCCTCATTAAAAAACTTGTACATTCTCCAATTCCTTCATCACTCAATTGTGTGCATTTTCACATTTTTATTTGATATATTCCAAATTTCCTTCATCAAACCTAATGCCAACATGCACTTCAAGTCCAAAGATATAAAACTTCAAAGAATCAATCATGTGATATAGATTCTCCACAATACAAATAGATGAATCAAAATTAGCAATGGGAATAACTTTATGCAATTCTTCCAAAAATCTCTAAATATTTATTCTTTCATGCTCATGTTCAAACTCACTTCCTTTAGCGACTTACTTCTTAACAACACTCTTCCTTTTCTTCCATGTTCTAGTCATGCTACCAGAGGTACCTTCCAACAACACTTATTGGAATCCTAAACCTTCTATCCATCCTCATCTAAAATGTTCCAAAGAATGCAGAACAAGTAGTATCTTGTGCATTGAAACTACCAAGATTTATCATGAAGTCCTTGATTTGATGGGAAATAGGCTCTAAATTTGACCATTCTATCCTTCATATTACTGATAATTCTCTCAAAAATTAGAAGAGCAAATAGACAACAAAATTTCCATACTAGAATATATTCTTCTTACTCTTCTTGATTTCCTTTAAATTCTTCAAAAGATGTATCTGAAGTAATTCACACAAGTCATAATCCATACCTCTTTTAACCATATCAATAGCAGTATGTACAAAAATAGTAGAAACTGTGAGGTCATTGTTAGGAATATAAACTTTGTAACCAATGACCATAGTAGCATACCTTATTACCAAATCAATAATTGATCTCAAATCAATCTCCTTCCCTTCAAGATTCGCAATGGTTACCTCAATTATCTCTTGCTCATCCAAAGGTTTTTGTTTGGGAATTGGTCTAGAGGAACACAAACTAGTCACATCTCTAGTAGATTCATTGGTTATCAAATGTTCCTCTTCAATCCACAAAGATTCATCATGAATTTTTCTCAAAACTATTTGAATATACTTCTTCTCAAATTCAAACAAGGGGACTTTCCTCCGAACATCCAACTTCTTCTCAACTAGCACTCTATAGGCATTAATGCTCTCTTCCAATTTACTTTCCCAAAGCACATGCTCAACTGAATTGATGACATTTATTTTGTCTTAATGTAAAAAAAATCATAGACATCTTCTATGGGAAACATTCTTAGAGGGATGTGAGAGAATACACCAACAGACTCTTCTAACACATTTATCAAGAATATCTTTAGACTAACTTTCACTCTATCCGCACTACTCACAACCTTTGAATTATCCATAGAAATAAAAATGAAAGATTGTGCAAATAGGAATACCTCTGTAAATGCCAACAATAATTGTATAGATAGCCTACTTTCAGAGCTCACTTCAAATTCGCTTGATCTCTTCTTCAAACCTTGAAACTATGAATTCCTTTCGAAACTTCCTTTGCACGTTTCTTCATAAATACATAGGCCTTTTGAATCATCTGAATTTATTCCTTACATTTCAAATGATTTTTCGATAAATGCTTCAACCTACAAGTAGATTGCCTCAAAAATTGTGTGCCTCCATTCTTTCAAATTCTACATACTTCATCCTTCACACATGCCATTGAGAAAATACCTTAACTACATTACTACATTAAATATACTTCTGTCATGATGTGACACAAGTATCGATGAGGGGGTTTATTAGATTTTCTGATAATTGTTCCCCCTTAGCCACTGCTTTTCTTTATAATTTAATGGGAGTATTTGTATTGGAGGCTCACATAGATAAGATTGATAACTTTGATTCCTTTCTCCAAATCCTTTCATTTCCCTTCTTGCTTCTTCTAGATCTATGATTTGATCATTCTTCTTTTCCAGATACTTACTTTTCTTTCTTCCCCAATTATTACCAAGGTGTTCCTGATCATTTCACTTACAACAAATATCATTCTTCTTTCCATTTTTCCTTTAATTCAACTTATCTTTACACAGACTATATTTATATCCAATTTCGTTAGAGAATGATAAAGAATCATTCATTTTACTTTTGTAGTCCTTTGGCTTATGACCAAATTTCTTGTAGGAATAACAAACACCATTGAAAGATAAATACCTTTTAGCATTATGTCATTTGATAGGAGTTATTCCAGAATTATTTCTTAGATCCTTGATTTATCCATCTTTGCACCAAATCTTCTTACCGGTAGATTGCTTTGCTTTAGAACTATGTCCTTCCTAAAACCCTAAACTACGCTTATCCATTTTCGGTCTTTGAGAAGTAATTAAATAATCAATCATTGTCAAGTTTATCTTAAATTTTTCTTCAAAAATTCTTTCCTTTTCCAGATCAGATCTAAATATTTCTTCTTTCTCAAGCTTTATGCATTCATCCATCTTCCTTTGAATTTTAATTTCCTCACATTCTTGATTTCTTTTATTTTCATCCAATTGTTGCAGTAAGCTAGAGATAGTTTCATCTACCTTAACCAATATATTGCATTTTTTTGAACATTTAGTAGTGACCACTTCCGAAGGAAAAAATTTCTCATACTTAAATTCTGAGACCTTCCTCAAGCTATTAGGCTTCTTTCTAGGAACCAAGCTCTGATACCAATTGTTGAACATCTGGAATACTAAGAGGGGGCGCTAAATCAATATTCCATAAAACCATAATAAAATCCATCTAACCATTATCACAATTCTGGCTAAATCAGCAAGAGGGAACATAAAAACAAAACAATGCAACCATATACACATGAACACCAATATTTTTACATGGAAAATCCTAAAAGGGAAAAACCACAATGATGGCTAACTCACAATATATTATATCTAGGTATAAAATATTATAGGGCTCACTGCCAGGAATCACTGTCCTTAAAAAGGCTCACTTCCTAAGTACAAAAGATGGCTAACCACCAAGATACAAAGATAGTAGCTCATTTCCAAAAGATTGAACTAATAGGATACACCTTCAATGTGCAAGGTTAAGTTACAGTGAAGCTCAAAATATGAAGTATTTCCTCATGTAGTAGTCACTCAATTGAAGTACACTAATCCACAATTGATAAAGCATTTAAGCTCAGATCTTCACATACCCCTTTATTACTTTTCGTACTTTTTTGCTCCTTCTTCTCTCTTCTCATTCACCTATCATATATACACTGAAATAATTTTTTTTAACTAAATCTTCACTTTTGGGCACCTATAGCGACTAAACCGTGAGGTATTTGAAGATGATGAAAACTAAAGTTTTGTGAAATTTTTTCTATAGATTCTAAATATATTTTTTCATTTTTTTGGAATCAGATTGCACTTCTTTTTCCATCTCCTTCGAAAACTATTTTTTTTCATAAAATAACATTTTTAAAAAGTGATGCTCACCGTATAATGCATAATTTTTTTCCATGAAGGATAAAATTCTAATTCTTTTTAATTTAGCTTTGTAACTTTGATATCTAGTGCTTTTAGTTGGTTAGATAGTTTTTTATTGAATATTTTTTCTTTAATCAAGTTTCATGTTCAAACCAATTATATTTCAGACATAACACGACCATATAATGCATAACTTTTTTTGTATTTATCAATTTTATTTTTTTTCTTTGTTGGATCAAGGAATTCAATATTTGGTGCACTAATATTTTTTAATTTATTTTTTTAGTAATCTGCTATTTTTCCACATGTATATAACAAAGAGCTTGATTTTTGTTAAAAACCTACTTTCACGAGAAATAAAAATAAATATAATAATAAAATTAAATTCATTTAAAATTATACTTTTTTGGAAGCTTATAATAAGAACTACATACTTTAAAAGAAAAAAATTTAAATGAATTCATTTGATCCCCCAAAAGGTAAATCAAAAGTGGTTTTTTATCAGCATTTTGATAGGTGTAAAGGAGACTATGTCGTAGGTATGGTTTAAAACTAGTGGGGTTCTATCCAAGGGGGTTTGATTTAAGGTAGTTTGATCAAAACCTCTTCAATTGGAATTATTTAAATGGAACCTTTTAAGGCTTAAATCATTATATTTTTTTAAAAAAATTGATTTCAGCAAAAATTAGTTCCTCCCAGAAATTGTAAACCAACTTTGTGGGATCACCAACAAGTATATCTTATTCATTAATTAGGTCAGCCTAATTATATGAAAAAATAATAATCAAAAATCTCTTTGTCAACACCATATATGAATTAATTATTTTATCCATGTAGCGCATTATACCAAGCCAGCTAGCATAACTAGTCTTCATAATGTATTGCATACAGTGATTCAGCCAAGACTAGAACACATTTCTCCAAACAAACAAGTAAACCTCAAAGAAAACACCTTCTAGATCTAAGAACACATTAATTTCCCATCATACCACCAACATAGATATAAGCAACAAAATCACAACATAAGATTGTTCTCTTTCATAAAATGTGGAGCCTCCCACATAGTAAGCCAAGCAAGGAACAACAATAGAATACAAAGTTCAACTCTATCAAAGATAAATTTCTTCTCACAACAAAATACATCTCAAGATTCAGGATATAGCTATCTGAATGATTCATGATAACATGGTTAAGATATTAGAGTCATATCAGATCTTGCAGTGAAATCTTGACTCAAATACAAACATATTGATCCATCAAAAAAGGGCATTACCGATAGAGAACAACTTCCAATAAACCATGTATACTTCCCATATAATTAATACCATGTTGACATCAATGACAATAGAGGAACAATAATAAAAAACCATCCATAATTCATTCTCATGTTGCAAGGCTTCCATGATCCCAACAAAATGAACTTCAAGCTTCATGAGGAAACAAAAAATTTGTATTCTTGGAACTCATGAACAAACAAGATGGCTCTGCAAGCATGCAATGTGTATTATGTAAGGTGGCCATATAAATGAAAATGAAAATTCAAAAATAAGGAATGTTCAAAGGATTCGTCCTTAGTTTATATGAGGTCTTAACTTAGGGAGCATTGTGCCTAATGTCTCCAAGAGAATACCAATCAAAGAATAAAAGATTCACAACTTAGGGGATGTAGTGTGTCACATCAAGCCACTAAGAGGAATATAATATGCTAAGAGATATCATGCTCTTGAGGGACATCACACACAATGTTAACCACAAAGTGAAGAATGATCACATGAAATAAGAATACTTCATCATGAAACACCATATTGTGAGCAATTACTTTAAAGTAGAAAATGATAAATGCTAACAATAAAGAAGACATAAGAACTAACTTGGAAAGCCCTATACCAAGTCATATGCTTCCAAATAAAGCTACATCATGCATAAAGAAAGGACAAGAGAGGGCTTTCCCCCAAAATGAAAATCCAAATGCATGAGGGATCTATGGATTTGGGGTCAATATGTTTTTGCTATAGTGTTTTTAAGAGAGCTCAAAATTGTCATCATTCCCCAAATACACATAGAACTAGAAGAATGACACAAAGAGATTGAAAACAAAGAAAAACCTACCAGGTCAACATGGAAGAGACATGAATGTCTCAATGCCTTACGGCATCCCCAAAAGGAAAACACAAGACAAAGAAAAGATAAAAGAAAATATTTTGGGTCAACATGGAAGAGACATGAGTGTCTCGATGCCTTGTGTCATCCCAAAAAGGAAAAAATAAGACAAAGAAAGGATAAAGAAAAGATTTTGGGTCAACGTGGAAGAGACATGAGTGTCTCAACGCCTTGTGTCATCCCAAAAGGAAAACACAAGACAAATGAAAAAGATAAAATAAAAATATTTAAAAGATTTACTACATAGGAGAATGAAGGTAAAAATAGAGTAATGTCACAAAGAGAGAGAGATATGTCAGATAGAATATCATGAGGGATCACATTATGCACATGCAATCACACAAAAGAAAAGAAAAAAGAAAAATAAATTATACAAAAAACTAGTAAGGAACTTGTGAGTCAACCTATGAGTAGGTCATCTACAACCCAATCATGTTCATCATATATAGAAGGCATCCAACTAGCCAAAGGGACAATAGCAAGTGCCAAACTAGGGCCATCACTAGGTTCAACACTCTTCTTAGGAGAATTGTCATTTAAGTTCATGGAAAAAAATGTATTCAATTCACTACAGACCTCCTCATCAATTTTAGCAACCTCATCATTGACATCTAAGTTAATTGCAATAGGAGGTCAAATGATAATGTCTAGGGAAGGGATCAACTCTTGTTGTGGTTGCATTATAGGATATTTTTGTTTCAGTGAAGGAGGATGCTTTTCATGCATTGCTTAAGTCAAGTTTTGATTTTGATTTTCTTTGTTTTTTCTTCATTTAACTTTCAAGCAAGGGTATGACGTCTACACCTACTCTCTCTAGCACCTCTATTTCTTTTATTTTTGTTTTCAAGTTACATTTTTGTAGGAGTGGGTTGATCAATCATAGGTTTCTTTTCTTCCCTAAGGGGAGGAACAAAAGGAACCATTGAAGGTTTGTAAACCACTTTCTCTTTGACTTTGTAGGCTTGTTTTATTCTAGGAGGTGTGAAGGAATTTTTTTCATTATCTCTTGGTCTCTTGCAGGAAGTAGGTGAATTTTCTGTCTTAGGTTGGTCTTGGTTATTTGGAATTTCTTTAGGCTCAATCATGCATCTTGATCCATGATTTTAGCTTATCATATATATCTTGATAGAGTTCATCAAAAAGTAAGAATTCCTCGGTGATCACATTCTCTCCACTAGCGGTTCATCTATTAATATCCCATTAGTGGGTTTGTCATAGATTCAACAGACTATGTAAAAAGGACCATCAAGTGCATGCAAGGAGAAAGTAATCTCAAGAGGCTTTTTAGTTCATCCCTTATGATGTTGAGTTTCAACCAATGCAACCAAACCATCAATAGGATTTTTTTCTTGTTGATTAATATCCATAGGACTTTGTTGAATTGTATCTATTTTTTTCATCATCCATGTCAACATTCATCACATCATTTTTTGTAGTTTCACTAGATTTGACAAATGAAATATTATGTTTTGGCATAGGGTTGGTAAAAAATTGTAAGTTTTGGTTAGGAGGGGCAACATACTTGTTTCCTTGATCATTAGCACCTCCAATGGAAAGTCGACTCAAAACAATGAGGTCTTGCATAAGATGTTTAAGACACTTACAATGTTCGATATTGTGTCCATTTTTTCAGTGATAATGGCAATAAGAATTTTATATAAAGTTTGGAGGTAAAGGATTATTGGGATTGGATGCTTTAATAGGAGGCAGGGAAATCATTTTTTGTTCTAAAAGTTGTGACATTGTGTTATGAAGGGTATCAGGTAGGGGAGTGAATTGTCTTTTTGAGTCCTCATGGCTAAAGGGAATTATATCTTTTACAATAGCTACTTGGTTATTAGTATTTTTATTTGTTTGTTGAGGGGGATTAAGTTGAAGGAATTATTTATTCTATTTTCTAAAAGGTTGGTAATTGTTTTGGTTTGTGGACTTAGACTTCTCAGTTCGACTAGAAGTGGACTTTGCATAAAAACTACTAACCAAATTTTTATAATAATGGAGGGTAGTACACAAGTGCACGAAGGAGGGGAATTTCATCATGGTAAGCTTGTCTTATATTTTACTTTGAAAATTTTCTATGAACATATTTTGAATGTGACGATCAGGAACCTTGGGATCGATTTGGGAATAAACTGGTTGATAGCATGAGATAAAGTCAGTTATATTTTCTTATTTTTTCTTGCATCTCATCAAATCAGAAAAAGCCATCTTGGGAGTCATATGAACTTGGAAATGGTTGAAAAATTCCTCAACAAGTTCATTGAATGAATGAATTAAGTTGTTCAGCAATGGAGAAAACCATTCTAAGGTAGTATCTTTCAAGGATCTAGGAAAAATATTAGCCAAGAGTTTATCATCAAGGAAAAAGTCACTACATAAGGTAGTATAGGCATTAACATGTTTAGAAGGATCTCCATTTCCCCCATATTTCTCAAATATAGGCACCTCTACACCTTGTGGTATTGGTGTTTGCAATATCTCCAATGACAATGGGTTGATTTTGACATAATATGTAGGTGGGCCATTTTGATTTTAGTTGATGGTAGAAATTTGTTTCTAAAGGGATGAAATAGTTTGTTGGAGGAGTTTATTTATAAGAGGGTCATTACTTGTGTTATGAGATGGAGGTGAAAAAGGTGGAGAGGTGTATGTGTTCAAAGGACAAGTGAATGGAATAATTTTAGGTGCTAAAGTTGTAAGAGATATGATGTGCAATGCCACAAAGGTACTAGGGATGCTAGTAGAAATACCCAAGGAAAGAATCACATTACTAGTTGGTTACATTGTTGTTGTGACTTGAGGGTTGGTATAGGTAGGTATTGAGGCAATTTTTGTGGGAGGAGGAATTTGAATTCCTCCTTGGCTTGTGACATTTCTTGTAGGTAAAGGACAACTAGTGGTTGAGGTGAGGTGTTTTTCACAAGGTCAAGTCCATCTTCACTTTCAAGCGTGCGATGAATGTTATCTATGGTAGGGATGGATGTAGTTGAAATGTTGTCACTTTGCACTTGATCTTGTAGGTTTGATAAGTCTTCATGGATTTGAATTATTTTTTCTTTCGGAACACTAGAAACCATTATTTCAACATGTGTCACACTACTTCAAGGTAAAGAGTTGTTAAGTGTATGGTCCATACCTAATGTACTAGTGTCAATACTAGGAGTGAAAGAGCTAGATAACCTAGGATCCACGATGATTGTGCTTTCATGGGATGACATGAGTCTCAAAATTCATCTCACTACAATATTAGCAATAGGAAACCAAATAATCATACAAGGGATACTAAATGGAAGATAAATGCAAATGCAATATAAGCTAAGAAAAATGAAATGACTATAACAGAAACTCTGTAAATTGAAATAGAAAGGTATCAACAACAAAAAAGAGCACAAAAATGAAGTTTTAAATTTTGAAAAATGTAGTACAGAATCTACACTAGGACTAATTCACCCAAAGGGGTGTATCAGTCCTACTAGGGCGCTCTTTAAAAAACTAAAAACAATTTTAATTGATTTTTATGATTTTTGTGTTGTAGGATTTGTAACCTAAAAACAAATGCAAATTTTATATGATTTGAGATGCAAAAATGCAACCTATATTTCATTGGAAGAATGAAGAAGAACATCTAATTTTTTATTTTTTGTTGTCATTGATGTAACCATGATATATGATTTGTAACTGCAAGATTAAGGCTTAGTTTGATCTAGTATTTTGGATCAGTATCTAAACCAGTATGTAGTTATTATCCTTTAGTACTTTGGTCCACAATCCTTTGATGTTGACTATTACTGCTTGTGGTTTTGGAAATGGTTTATGGATGTGGGAAGCACATATATTCAGAATCTCATGTATTTGGGTGCTCGTATGGTGAGTGGTATTATTTTGTTGTTTCATTTTACTATTAGGTACATTTTAGGTCGACCTAATGGATAGACAAAGTTATGGTAAATTAATTTTGTGGTGTGGATGTATGTGTGACCTATCTTAGATCCATGCCAACATGATGCAACATACTAAGCATTTGAATTATCTTTGGAAATATTTTGCGAATGCTTGAAGTTGACAATTGGTATTTTTGGTGAATAAGGGTTGCATCTAATTAGGTCGACCTAATTGATGCTTGTGAATATATCAAATATATATATTGGACAGTGTTGAGATTGTAGATGATGAGGTTGATGATGATACAAATGTGAAGAATTACGAAAATGATGAAGTGTGTCAAGTTAGTTTATTGAGCTTCAAAGGAACTGAATCAACACTTGTTAGGTGTACATTATCAGTTCAATTTTTGGCTATAAGCCATTTTTTCATTGTAATTTTGTAGAAAGTGAGTCTCTCATTTTGGACAGTGAGTCTTGGCAGTGAGCCACCTCTTTTATAATATTTTATAATCACTTATACTATATTGTGAGCTAATAGTCACCTTGGCTTTTCCCATTTTGGTTTTCCACATAAAAATCCTGGTTTTCATGTGTTGAGTGATTTCATATTGTGTTAATGATTTTTCTTATCTATATTGTTGTTTGCATTGGAGTAATTGGTTGGTATTTGTTCAATAAGTTTAAGAAGATACTGACTCACCCCCTCTCAGTATCTTGGATATTCAACAATTGCTATCATAGCTTGGTTCCTCTGAAGAAGCCTAATAGCTTGAGGAAGATCCTGAAGATGTAAAAAATGAATGATAAAGAAGAGCTTCAGGTTGCACTTAAGGATATTGAAAAATTGAAAGTGAAAATAGAGATTTAAAAGAAAATATTGATGAAGAAAATGAATGTTCCCAAAAATTACAAGAGCAATTGAAGAAGTTCAAAGAAATACATAGGGAAGTAAGTAAGTAGTTGAAGCAAGCTAATGAAGATGTTACCGGTTTGAAGGTGCAAGTGGAGGAAAAAAAAAATTGAAGAATGCTTGAATAAAATGCTACAAAGAAAATTTGATGAATTCACTAAGATGGAACAAGAAGTGGTGAATCTAAAATTAGATCTGGAGAAAGTGAAACTATGTGAAAATAATTTCATATCTAGCTTAGACAAGCTTGATGAGTTGATCTTAGGGTAGAAACCAAGTAAAGACAAAGGTGGCTTGGGAATGGAAGAAGGTAAAAACTCTAAGGATAATAAAAAAATTCAAGATAAAGTTAAGCAAGAAATGAATAAGATTTGGAGGAAGAAAGAAGAGCCTAAAATGATAAATGTGTTTGTGCCCTCATCTGGTGAAGAAAATTCCTTCGAGAATTAGACCTAGCAGGGTCTTAGGGGGAGCTTTAACAAAAAAATGTTTGAACCCCCTGATATTTGGCGTGTTAGTTTTTTGCACGAGGATATATTGTAAGGAATGGACGACCAAAGGTTATGCGAGTGGAACCAAAAGAAAAAATGGAGGCATCATCATTTGTGGAGCAAATTAGTTTTTTTTTGTGCAAAGAAGAATTTTTTTAGCAACTTTTTGAAATTTGTTGCATTTAATGTGAATTAGAGAAGATCATTGTTTTATAAAGTGAATGTGTAAGACATTTTAATCACTTGTACATTTGAAGAAATTGAAGATATTTTTGGAGCATTTTGGTTCTTCGCGAAGAAAAGGGTATTCTACTCTTATGTGCAAGTTGTGGGTTTGTGTGAATCATCTTTTTGAATTGTTTAAGCTTGAAATTGTGAAGAATGGAAACCCCTATAGTTGTTAAAGTGTCATAAATACCTAGACCATCATAATATAAGAAATATTCTATGAAGGTTTCTGAAGATGACCCTATGGGCACCTTCTCATCAATTCTTCATGGGGTTATGCCTACTGAGGACACATGAATGTTCATTTGAGTAAAGACTAATAAATTCTTAAATCACAATAAGTTGATAGATAATTTGTAGAATGAGCTCACTGGAGACAATTTCTTGGTGAAACCTGAATACTCTAGTGCTCCTGATAAAGACAAAGGCCTAACCCATTTCAGAACTACTACAAGATTTGGGAAAATGAAAGAATCTCCTATAGTAGTATCTAGAAAGAGAGGAAAGAAAGAAAAATCTACAAGGAAGAAAAATCCTAGTGTCACTAATGATCAAGAAGAAGAGGAGGAGGACCCTGAAGTGAAATTGGTAAAGAAAACAAGAGGAAGCTTATCCTCTAGTGAAGGTCCTTCTCAAGAAGCTGATGTTGGTTCTAAACGATTGCATATTGTGTCGTATTTTGAAAAAGATGAAGAGGAATTTGGTGTTCATGTACACACCAAACCTAAGTTGAAGAAATCTAAGGTGTCTGAAGAAGCCTCCCCAGACCAGGAAGAACAGAAGGAAATTTCAGTAAGACCCAGTCCCCATTTCAAATTAGAGGTTTTACTCAATTCTTTGTTACATTTTGAAGACATGTTGAAGCCTATAGTAGAATATTATGATCAAGTGGGAAAAGAGGATAGAAAAGAATTAATTTTATCTACCATTGAATATGTTATCACAATGGATGTTAAGTGGGATTATGTGAATGAAAATGTGCCTTAGAAAATGTGGGTAGCCCTAATGAAAAGGAGATCAAAGGTTGTTGAATTTGAAGAGAAAATCTTGAGGATGATGCATTTAAGAAAATTGGGTCTTCTTTTGCCCCATATTATCTAGAAATTCTTAAGAAAATGTGTGCAAATATGTTTTAGATGAAGAAAAGAGTGAATATTTTGATGACAAGGGATAACAAGATAAAACAACACAAGGAAGGAAACTGTAAAAGTAATCAGAGATACAACTGAGAAATATGGCATGCTCGGTTCTACACTTAAGTCTGGTGAAGAAGTTTCTATAGAAGAAGTTGAGGAATATATTCTTCCTGGTATAGGTGATACATGTATTTATGTGGAAATAAATGATGCAGATATCCTTCTAGGTACAGGTGTTGAAAATGATCCTTTGGAGACAGAGAAGTAGAATGAGGGTGAAGCTGAGCCTAAGAAACATGATGATGCTCCTCTAGAGCATACTAGAAGTGAAAAGGATAATACTAAAGGAGGACAAGATGAAGGTAGAAATGAAGGAAATGAAGAAGATGGCAACAGGGACAAAGACAAAGATGAAGATGAAAAATGTAAAGAAGAAAAAGAAAAAGAAGAAGAAGAAGAAGAGAAAGTGGAAGAACAAAAAGATGAAGAAGAGAAAAATGAGGAATCAATTGTTGAGAAGAATGAAGAAAATATAATGCAGGTTGTAGAATCTCATAGATCTCCCAGAGAATCCTCCTCTGGTGATGATGTGTTGAAAGGATTGTTGTCCAAGAAAATTAGATTCCAACTGATGATTCCTCTAGAAATTTTACAACTTCCTATGATTTAAGTTAGTGTGGACCTAGACAAAAAATTTCATGTTCATAAGTTGGTATTGGGTGATGCATTGCATGCATCTGGTAGAAGAGAGATTCTGGAGACACACCAGAAAGGGATAGAACTGATTGAAGATTCTCTTAAGGAAGTGTAGGAGACAAAACCTGGTACTTCAATTGATACATCTCTCACTCAAGTAGAAAATTTGAGATTGTTATTGGACTCCTTTAAGGAATATGTCTCTTGAATTGGTGAAAAGACAAAGCAAGAAGTGGGGGAGAAGCTGGTAGAGAAAAGGTTGTTGGTGTTGCATGAAAAGTGTTTGGGAAAAATCTGGAAGCTATGCAAATTTTTAAGTTTGAAGCAAATGTTTTCTTTGCTTATTGCTTGAAGTGGCTAGATACCACTCAACATATTAAAGATCTTATGGAATCCATTGAGTCTTACTCGATTGTTTTCTCTAGTACTTATAGCACATCCATGGACAGAGACAATTCAACCTAAAATTCCATCTCTTCTTGTAAGATAAATTCTTTATTTTACAAAAGTAAAAGGAATAAATCATCAGAAAATGTGGTCAGTTAGGTGACCTTGTGAGAATGTAGTACACCTTGGTTGCCAATGCTTTGGAAAGCGAAGAAAAAATTGAGAAGATAAATCTAGCTCCTGGTACTTCGGATGATGTAGAGGAAAGTTTGATGGATTTCGAATCCCTGAACAAGATGTTGATTGTTGCAAAGAAGAGTTGGGAGAATGGTAAATTTGTGTGGCAAGGTATTCTTAAGGAGCTTCAAGGCTCACCATCCTCTAGTTATTTTTTTTTTCTTCTTTTCATATTTATTTTGGGCCGCCCTTTGTCCATGATGTCAAAGGGGGAGTGAAAAGTGATAAAGGAAGAGTATATTGGTGATAGGGGGAGAATTGGTGTATATAGGAGGTCTTGTAATTTTGGCACATGTTTCCATCAATGACAAAGGGAGAGATTGTTGGAAGAATGAATAAGAACATCTTATTTTGTTGTTTTGTGTTGTTATTGATGTTACCCTGGTATATGAGTTGCAACTACAAGATTATGTCTTAGTTTAATCCAATATTCAAGACCAGTATCGGAACCAGTATGTACTTATTATCCTCCGGTATTTTGGTCTGCAATCTTGTGATATTGACTATTGTTTCTTGTGGTTTTGGGAAATGGTTTATGGATGTTGGAAGAATGTATATTCAGAATCTCACATATTCGAGTGCTCATACGAAAAGTTGGCATTATTCTATTGTTGCATTTTTCTATTAGGTCCATTTCAGGCTGACCAAATGGATAAACAAAGTTATGGTAAATTAATTTTGTGTTGCAGATGTATGTGTGACCTATCTTAGGTCCATTCCAAAATGATGTAGTGTTTTGAGCATTTGAATTGTCTTTGGAAAGATTTTGTGAATGCTTGAAGCCGACAGTTGGTATTTTTGGTGAATAAGGGTTGCATCTAATTAGGCCGACCTAATTGATGCTTATGAATATATCAACTATATATATTGGATAGTTTTGATATTGTAGATGATGAAGTTGATGATGAGGAAAATGTGAAGAAGTGTGAAAATGATGAAGCGTGTTAAGTCAGTTTATTGAGCTTCAAAGGAACTAAATCAACACTTGTTAGGTGTACATTATAAGTTCACTTTCTAGCTATAAGCCATTTTTTCATTGTAATTTTGTAGGCAATGAGCCTCTCATTTTGGACAGTGAGTCCTAGTAGTGGGAAACCTCTTTTGTAATATTTTATAAATAGTTATACTATATTGTGAGCTAACACTCACCTTGGTTTTTCGCATTTTGGGTTTTCCACATAAAAATCCTAATGTTCATGTGTTGAGTGATTTCATGTTGTGTTAATACTTTTGATTATTTGTATTGTTATATGCATTGGAGTAATTTGTTGGTATTTGTTCAATAATTTTAAGAAGATACTAATTCAGGCCCCCTCTCAGTATCTTGGATATTCAACAATTATTGCTGGCCTTGTTGTTGCACCAAAAGTTCAACCTATCAATGCCCAATACAACCATCAGTTAAGATCCATATGAGGAAATTAGACCATGTCACAAACCCAAGCACTATGCTAGACAAGGAAGACCAAAGGACACACCATCTTGCAACAATTTCCCCCAGCACAAGCAAGGGGTTTAAACCTGTGACTAGCTCTGATACCGATTATTGGCCTTGTCGTTGCAGCAAAAGGTTGACCTATCAATTCCTAATACAAGCATCAACTAAGATCCATAGGAGGTGGTTAGACCACATCATAAACCCAAGTGATGTGCTAGACAAGGAATACTAAGGGACACACCATCTTGCAACATATGCACTTTCACTAATGCAAGATTAGAGACCCTAGAATATCAATTAACTAATGCAAACCCTAATGCAAAGTTAATGCAAGAAATATCTAGGATGATGATGCACTCTAAATCAAAATTATGATGTTCTAAATGCAGGTTCACCAAAATGAAGGGTAGGAATTTTTTTTGGGTTCTAGGGTTTGGGACCTAGAATAACAAAACTCCAACACTCTCATTCAAGGATGACCCTAGAGATCAAAATCCAATGGAGAAAGGGGAAAGAGATTTGGCAATAGGGCTTTCCTAAGGGTTTATTATAACATAATTGAGGTTTCACCACCAAGATAGGGCTTGGAAAGACAAATTCAATGAAAGATGTAATCCTTAACCATAATGTGATGCAATCTTTCAATAAATGACCTAGAAAAGTATGTAAAACAAAACAAAAAGTTGTAAGATGAAATGTGTGCACCTAAAAATATGAGAATGACTAGATGGAGCTCTAAAATGTTGAAAAAGTAAGTTTAATGTTGACTAGAACTCATACACCAGGCTAGGAAAATCAGTCCCACACCTAGATTTCTGTGCAGAAACATGAATCTAACAAATGGGTATCTGAATCTGTATTAGTCCAGTTAGGGTTTTCTAAAACTTCAAAGTTTGAATCTGGTCCTCAAGGTATTTTTTGTGCTTCCCAATTGATTTCTAGATCTAAAACCCTTGTTTGTAACCTGTATAAGTCTTCCAAGTATCTCCAAAGCAAGGTGACAACTTTGGGCACTTTGAAAACTTTTTCCAATCTTTCTCTTCATTGTATCTCTAATCTAAACCTATAAATCACACACCAAAGAGAGGGAAAAATATTGTTTTGTTAGTAGAAAGGGGATTTCCTTGGTGAAACCCCATTTTGGTAATTGAAATGGAATAAAATAGGAATGGAAAATGATGAATGAACAAAATAAGATGTTGTAACTCACCAAACCCTTGCACTGAAGTATTGTAAACATGCATGAGATGCATCCAATGGATGCAGATCTTGACTCTTGCTTGAATAGGATAGATCTTGAAGGAAGTTCTAGCTTGAATCATGAAACTCTACATCATAATTGTTAGCTCAAAAACAAACATGATGCATGAATTCTTTGACATGATGCTTGATACTTGAATAATGCTCTAAAATGCTTGATAATCTACTCTTAAAGACTCTTGAATAATCTTGTAGACACTTGAATGCTCTTATAAACTCAAAATTTCTATATGCATGAATACTTGAATGCTTGGGGGGAAATGAGTGAAAGAACCATGTATTTATACTTAATTATGCAATAATTCTCAAAATTACAACACTATAGGCTGACATTAGATCTCAGAGGATAAAATCCCACCAAGAATTTGAACTTATTTTAATTTTGGGCCATACTAGGACTCATACGCCTAAGGTGTCCAATGAGTCCCATTAGGAATAATTTATGGGACCAAATTTAAAAATGCTTAGAAAGGTGTAAAACTAGGACTGAGACCCAAAAATCTAGGTGAAAATCATACACCTAAAGTGGTGTGAGTCCCAAACCACCAAATATGGGCCACACAACCTAAAAAATCCTAAGTTATGATTGGATGTTGATTTTTGTCATGATCATCCTTGAAAAGATGTATTAAATATGGCTTGTTGATGCAAAATAAGTCCAATTAAAGCATAAAGAAGCCCAATTATTAATGAAAACCCTAGAAATGTGTGAAAATGTGTTACAAAACTTTACCAAACCTTAAATAAGGTTGGATTAGGTTTATTTAATTCACAAGTCCCTAAGACCTAATGTGAGTGTGTTAAACACATTACAATAGTAAGTAAAGGCATCGTTAAGCTCAGTTTTACAAAGAGGGCCCAAACAAGTGTGAAAATATCACTGATGACATTTTTTGACACTACAGGTACATATAAAGGAATGCACAAAAAAAGAGAGATACATCAAATAGAATAGTACAGGTGATCACATTACACACATGGGTATGTGTAGGATCATCATGGAAAAAAAAGGCCCTTAAGTGGAAAAAAATTTAGAAAAATCAGAGTTAGGAAACTTGACATACAAAATTGAATAATTTATCTATATTATTTCAAAAATATGTAAGAATAGAATCTGTAGCAAATTGAATGTAGTTTCTAAACAACTAGGTTTAATTTTTTTTTTTTTTAAATCTATTTGGTGAAAATTTGAAATTTCAATATAGTAGTACTTATATTTCAGGGAAAAAATAAGTATGTGTCTATCTAACCACCCTAACCACAATAAAATGATAATATTTTTTTATAATATTTTAGATATAAGTAGAGGATTCATGTCCTGAAGTGATGCATATTTTTTTATATTTTTTTCCAAGTAAATAGTTAATTATGATTTTTTTATTACAACTTTTAAAAAATATAAAAACTTGTATATCTATCCACCTTAACTTGGTCAAAAATTCATGAAATTCATTTTTTTTAATCTTATAGTTTGCAAATCATAGAATGTGACGCATGTTTCAGATTCAAAAAATGTCATATTGTTTGAAAGTTATAGATGTTTTTCAATCAACTTATCAATCAAGATTTTAGTCATAATTCAAATAGAAAATAAATAATAATTATTTATTAAATTCAAAGTATAAAATAATTTATATTGGTGGAAAACTAAGAATCTCCTATAAAAACCCTTTTCATTTCATCAATTTTGTGTTAAAAAAAAGACGCCAGCCACATACCCCTCATATCGCCACTTTTTGGCCCATCATGATCTTGCACATACCCACATGCAATCACATAAAGAAATATGAAAAATAAAGCAATGCAAAATATTAGTAAGGAACATGCAATTCAACCTATTAGGAGGTCATCTACATTTGAATCTTGTTCAGTGTATATGGAAGGTGGAAACTAGCCAAAGGGATGACGACAAGTTCCAAACTAGGAAAAGCACTAGGTTCAACACTTTTATCATCATTTAAGTTCATGGAAGAAGAGAACAATGAATCTAACTCATTATGCGGGTGGGTGCAAAATATGGGGGGCCAAATTGTGGCAAAATTTTAAAAAAGATTTAATAGTTCATAACATGAACACATTATAACATGAGCACGTCATAATGCAAGCACATTATAAAATTCTCACATTATGGCTTGGTGTGTCAAGCCTAAGGCTTGGCCACACTGAGCCTAGTTTGTGCTTGTGTTATAACACAAGCACAAAATAACATGTATGTGTTATGAGCCATTAAAACAAAAAAAAGCAAATCGAGCTCATTTGTGTTTTGATTTTCTTTCTACTTCTTGTGGCCAAAATACCTTCTTTTGTATGCTCACATTCTGGGAGGAGTGAATCTTGCAATTTTTTCATCAATTTGTTGCTATTTCATTGCCAGGATACCGCCACGTTGACGGGGAGGTCGAAGAGGTAAGGATTGTTTTTTTTGTTGTTGTGAATTTGTTAGTTTTAAGTTTTTCTTATATTCATTTGTTGAATTTGTAGGAGATGTTAATAATCCTAGAAACCCTCTTCAAAACCCTCCTAAAAAATCCTTAACAACCAGAGCAAGAACAACATGAACAAAATCCTCAAGTTCAACAACCACAGCAACAATCTCCTCCACCAATCCCTCAACATCCTCCTAGCACTTAGCAAAATTTAATGAGTGAAATTGAAAACATTAAAAAACATATTAAGTTAATCACAAGGTTGAATGATCCAAACAGTTCAACCATGGAAAGAAAAACACTTGCAAATTCAATTAAAGAAATGCTAAAACATGTAGATGCAATCAGGAAACAATTAAGTGGTTGGAAAGATAGGAGGCAGGTGGCTAGGAATTTTTACTAGGATAAATTATCATATAAAGATGTAAAAGATCTAAAAATTAGAAAAATTAGATATGTACTCATCATTCATTGACCCACACACAAATTAAAATCTTAGCCTCAATGCAAAGAGGTTTCCTATCCATTGGTGCCACCACCAACAGATTAGGAACTTTTTTTGGGATAGGTGGTACATGGTTTTTGATTACCCACCATGCAACAATTGTGAAGTCCCATAATATTTCCTAAGGAAACTATACTATGAGTTCATCTTGAACAAAATCCTAAATTAATTTGATGAGGGTCTTGCAGGGGAGAGGTGGGGGGTTGGCTCAAGATAGACCCAATGCACAATAGGATCCTAGGCAGCAAGTGAGACGACCACTCAATAGGTTGCCTCATGAGCACATTGTTATCCCTTCCATTGTGAAGGAGAGTGTTGAGGTAGACACTTTGCAGGCCATCAGCTCTTTGACCTAGAGTGTCATCCAACATGCCATCCCTATACTATAGCACCATCCAGGGGAGTCTTTGATTCATGGGCTTTGATCCCATTTGTGTCAGGCTTGCAGGGTGACTTGTTCATATGACCCCACCAACACTCAAGAGGGTGCTATGTAGGATACGTCTATAGCTATGGAGATGGCGAGGAAAACTAAAATTTTCAATGAGGCTTATGGAATCAATACTCAGGTAAATGTTAACATGTTCATTGAATTTAATCTATTAAATTTCAATTTTGGAATGCAAGATTAACTAATTTAGTTTTATGATTTTAATAAAATTTCAAGGTCACAGTGTTGATACTGGATACATCGGCCCTACACCTACTTATTAATCCATTGCATCTACTGTTGAGGTATGCAACTAGTAAAAAAATATAAATTTATTACATTCTAATAGCATTGTTATATGAATGGTATTCTAATATCTGATTTTGGATGTTGAATAGGCTAATATTCAAGGTTTCGTGGGAACACCTCCTAATTCTAGTGGATTTAGAAAAACCTACATGTAGGTAATATAATAAAGAGTTTAACTAATGAATTGTACTTAATAGATTTGTGTAGTTTATATTCATATCCTTGAGTACATTATATTGCACATCTTTTAAACTCAAATCATTATTTCACATTCCATAACTAATAACTAGATGTTGATAGATGGAAAAATTTCAACTACAATATAGTTGTTTAGAAAGTCAACATAAGAAGTGATGCAATTACTTCACATAGCATAAGTAATAACTAGGAGCAACTTTCAATTTCATTTTCTTCTCATGGCATTCCATAAGAGCACCTTTTACTGAGGCATCTTTTCAAATATTTCACTGTGTTGTCTATGCTATGGATGCTAGGAAGGAATATATGAAAGAATAATAGTAAGAAATGGCATAGAAAAGGCAATGAGTTGTTTGAAAAAACACCTCAAATAAATGTGGTCTCATGGTGATGGCCATCACCATGAAACCCAATTTCTTTGAGGCATTTTTTCAAACAACTCACCACCTTTTCTATGCTACCACATTTTCCATACATGTCTACCAATGAATTTTATCAAAAAGTTCATTTCCTTGCTGCTATGGCTAAAAGCCTAAAAAGGGTGCTTTCCAACAAACTATGGATTCTTGGAAAAAATCTATCAAAGTATAATAGTAAGTAATAGCATAGACAAGGCAATGAGTAGTTTCAAAAAATTCCTCAAAGAAATGTGGTCTCATGGTGATGGAATGCATTCCATCACAATGAGACCGCATTTCTTCGAGGAATTTTTTTCAAACTACTCACTACCTTGTCTATGCTACCACATTTTCAATACATGTGTACCAAAGAATTTTATAAAACTACTCACTTCCTTGCTACTATGGCTAAAATCCTAAAATAGGCATTTTCCAACAAACTATGGATGCTTAAAAAAAATCTATCAAAGCATAATAGTAAGCAATATCATAGTCAAGGTAGTGAGTAGTATGAAAAAAATTCCTTGAAGAAATGTGGTCTCATGGTGATGGAATGCCATTCCATCACCATGAGACCACATTTCTCTGAGGCATTTAAATTCAAACAACTCACTACCTGAAGAATAGAAACTAACCCTTTAGCCAAAATTCCCCTCCAAATTCTTTTCAATGTCCTCATCCTCATCCTCAATTTACCAATCCATGGAACCTTCCACCTTTTATTCCACTTGTTCATGTCCCCACCCCTCCCTCTTCATGTCATGATCACCCTCCTTCTCATAACCAAGACCACACTATACCATCCACCCCATACCAACATAATACCATAGAGAAGGAAATGAACTTTTTAAAAAAATTCCTCAATGAAATGTAGTCTTATGTTGATGGAATTCCATGACACATTTTTTTGTAATGGCATTCCATTACCATGAGACCCCATTTCTTTGAGGCATTTTTTTTAAACAATTCACTTCCTTCTCTATGCTACCTAAATTATTGTACATGTCTATGAAAGCATTTTATCAAATGGTTCACCACCTTGCTACTATGGGTAAAAGCCTAAAATAGGTACTTTTGAACAAGCTATGGATAGGGAAAATAGTAAGCATGATAGTAAAAAATATATAGTTTAATAAGTACTCAAAATTTTGTTCATTATATCGTGCATTATAAGCCATGGCGTTGATCGCTATTGTATTTTTTTGTGATTGGATAATTTGTTGTTTTATTTTCATATGTTGGAAGTGGATACACATCCAAATGTTCATAGGGAAATGGAGCTCATTGTTTTATCTACTATAGACTCCTCGATGGCTCTCATAGAGAAGGTATGAGGCAAATCACTAAATTTCAATTTACATTCGTTGTTATAGTTGTTAGTTAGTGAAAAATCAAACCATTATTGATTTGTAGTTTAATTTCTATTTGGGTGATTTCTACATGGCTTCAACATGCCACAACATGGGCATGCAAATATTTCCCTTAAGGAGATAGTTTGTATACTGGCGGTAAGTGATTATTTTGTTAAATATATCAATTTTTATAATGTAATTTCTATATATTAATGTATTTACTTCTTATTATAACAAATAAAGCTTGACCAGGAACTAAACCCTAGGAGGAGCACTAGGAGCACTCCTCAACCTCAAAATAAATGAGTGACAAACCTATCACCATCTGGCCAACAAACAAAGGAAAAAAAATTATTTTGAGAGGATGCATAGCAATGAATTTTGATTCTAGAGCCCTTTGTTGTATGCCTATATGGAATTTTTGTACATATTTTGTATTGGATATATTTGAAATTGTATGCCTATATGACATTCTTGTAAGCCTATATGGCTATTTTGTATATATTTTATACTAATATCAACATATATTGATGTATACATGGCTACTTGATTAATAAAAATATTTTTTTATCGATGGTGTCCATATTTGCATTATAAATCCATGGTTCAATAGATATGAGTTACGTGTATTCAAGTCTATACTTTACAACTTAAGTGTATACTTTGTAAGTTACGTATTTTCATGCATGTACCTTGTATTCATGCATATACTTTGTATTAATTTGTGTATACAATGTATTCGTGTGTATACTTCAAGGCTTACATATTTTTGAGTAGTTTTGCTTCCCTTATTCACATGTATGATTGACTTATTTATGTGTATACTTATTAATTGGTTAGCCCTAGCATTCAACATTGTTGTCCTTCATGGTTTGTCTTGAATATTTATTGATTGATGCTAAACAACTTCAATATTTCTAGGAATACTAGTAGAGTTACAAATTACAAATTTGCACAAATTGAAATGAAAAGATTAACCATAATAAATGCACTGATTATTAACTTGATAATTGATTAAGAATGAGTATAATATATATCAAGAGATGAGCTTTCTAGAATGGCAACTTCTAACTAGAAAATAGGCAAAGCATTCCCAATAATTTGAAAGCGATAATCCACCCAAAATTGTAATGGGAGAGAAGGCTTATTTAAGATCCTTGAGCAATGTATTTCTTAATGTTACTTTGTTTTTACATGTCTCAATTCAATTTAATTCAAAGAGTTCCATCAAATTCTTTATCTAAAAGAACAAAATCCATTTTCAATTGGTATTCAATGAGATGTTTCATAAAAAGATTCTAGTATATTTAATCTTTTGATTGGAACAACTCAATTAAACAAAGGATACATAATCTTCACAACACTTGCAAAACATAATATTCATAGTAGATGATGAGTAGTTAACTTCTTGACACATTATCATACAAAAATTTATCTTGAATAGTCTTTAAACATTATCACAACATAATCCTTATAGTATAGAATGAATTATTATGTTCTTGATCCATCACCATATAAACACGTCGAAAGATGTATATGTCAAATTTTTGCAAAATTATTTCTTGTATAGGAAATGGACTTGGGAGAAAGCTTTATAATTTATAATACAGATAAGAAATGGACTCAAGGGTGAAAACTTTATTTATCACACAAAATAATAAATGGATATGACATAATCACTTATTTCTCTTAGACTCCAATTTTCAAGCATAGCAAATCATTTCAAATGAAAATGACAAAATGCTTCACAACCAAAGTTTTTAATTGAGGAAAAATAAAATGTTTCCAAGTTCCACCATTGTACACATTTACAATTGGTTGTATATTGTTGTAAGGGAAAGGAGGATAATTAAAAAACATCTTACACTTTCTAGAATTGAGGATGATCATATGATTTTGTGTGGAAAACTTAGACTTCTCAATTGTCATGTGAATTTTTCTCTTTTCAATTCTTTTGCATGTCATCATAAGGGATCGAGTGTGTTGAATGTAACTTGGAGTCATTTGGCATGGTTGGGTGCAAAAGAGTACCATTCCTAGTGTAAACATACCTATCAAGATGTGTTGGAACAATTTGTTTGGTCACATGAGTTGCAAAAGGAAAGTTGCACCACTTTGCAACTTTACACTACTTGTATTTGACACTTTTTTAATCAATTATAAACTAGACACCATGAGAAGATGACTCTAAGATAAAAAAAAACCAAGAGAGGTTATTGTAGAGGTGCCCAATTTGATCCCATAGGCTCAGACGAAGAGTTCATAAGCATCACGGTTTCCAAGTAATAGCTCATCAAAGATTGCAGCCATTTTGCACTTTGGACACTTAAGGCATCAAGCTAGTTGAACATGGATTTGAGTGTGAAAGAGGACTATTCCTAGCATAAATTTATCCATCCATATTTTTTGGAAAAAATTATTTGGTCACACGAGTTGTAGAACGAAGGTTGCATGACTTTGCAACTTTACACTGGTTGTATTTAACACTTTTTCCACCAAGTGAAAATTGGAGACCATGGGAAAAGAAATCCAGGAGAGGTTATTATAGAAGGGCCCAATATGATCACTTAGGCTCAGATAGAGAGTTCGTAAGTGTCACAATTTTTGAGTAATAGCCCATCAAAGATTGATGCCCTTTTGCACTTTGGACCCTTAAAGGATTGAGCCAGTTGAACGTAGCTCAAAGGGTTAAATGTTTTTGGGTGCAAAAAAAAGACCATTCCTAGTGTAAATATACCCATCTAGATGTGTTGGAAGAGTTCATTTGGTTACATGCATTTTAGAATGAAATTTAGACCACTTTGCAACTTTAAACTACTTGCATTTGACACTTTCTCCATCAAGTGAAAACTCGATGCCATGAGAAAATGAATCTGAGATAAAAAAAATTGAGAAAGGTTATTGTAGAGGGGCCCAAAGTAATCCTATAGGCTTAGGTAGAGAGTTACTAAGCATCACGGTTTTTGAGTAATATTATGTCAAATATTGCTACCCTTTTGCACTTTGGACCCTTAAGGGATCGAGTTAGTTGAACGTAGCTCAAAGCGATTCAGCATGTTTGGGTGCAAAGGATGACCATTCCTAGTGTAAACATACCCATTTTAATGTGTTGGAACAATTTTTTTGGTCACACAAGTTGTAGAATGAAAGTTGCACCACTTTGCAACTTTACACTACTTACATTTGATACATTTTCCATCAAGTGGAAAATGGACACCATGGGAAAATGACTCTGAGATTAAAAAAATCAAGAGAGGTTATTATAGAGGGGCCTAACATGATCTCATAGGCATAGATAGAGAGTTTGTACACATCACAGTTTCTAATTAATATCCCATCAAAGATTGCTACCCTTTTGCGCTTTGGACCCTTAAGGGATCGAGCCGATTGAACATAGCTCAGAGTGATTCAGTGTATTTGGGGGAAATGAGGACCATTCCTAGCATAAACATACCAATCTAGATGCATTGGAATAGTTCATTTGGTCACATGAGTTACACGACTTTGCAACTTTACACTATTCGCATATAACATTTTTTTCATCAAGTAAAAATTGGACACCATGGAAAAAATGATTCCAAGATAACAAAAACTAAGAGAGGTTATTGTAGAGAGGCCCAATATGATCCCATAGGCTTAGATGGATATTTTGTAAGCATTACGGTTTTTGAGTGATAGCCCGTCAAAGATTGCTGCCCTTTTGCACTTTGGACCCTTAAGGGATCGAGTTGATTAAATGTAGCTCAGAGTGATTCAGCATGTTTGGGTGAAAAAGAGGACCATGCCTAGCATAAACATACCTATTTAGATGCATTGGAATAGTCCGTTTGGTCACACAAGTTGCAAAAAAAAATTTGCACACTTTGCAACTTTACATTGCTTGCATTTGACACTTTTTCCATCAAGTGAAAATTGGACACCACAAGAAAATGACTCCAAGATAATAAAAAATGAGAGAGTTTATTTTAGAGGGGCCCAATGCAATCTTATAGGTTTAGATGAGGAGTTCGTAAGCATCACGGTTTTTGAGTAATATCATGTCAAAGATTGTTTCCCTTTTGCACTTTGGACCCTTAAGGGATCGAGGTGGTTGAACGTAGCTCGGAGCAATTCAACGTGTTTGGGTACAAAAAGGACCATTCCTAGTGTAAAAATACCCATATAGATGTGTTGGAACTATCTATTTGGTCACATGAGTTGCAGAATGAAAGTTGCACCACTTTACAACTTTACATTGCTTGCATTTGACACTTTTTCCATCAAGTCAAAACTGGACACCAGAGGAAAATGACTTCAAGATAATAAAAACTGAGAGAGATTACTATAGAGGTTCCCTACATGATCCTGATGCCCCAGACGGAATTCCAGTAACCAACATGGTATCCAGGTAATAGGATGTCAAACATTGCTTCCCTTTTGTAATTTGGATTGTTAAGGGATTACGTTGCATGAATTACAAATGTTTGAGGGAAGAGATAAATTTCAAAATGTGAGTAAATATCATTACAAATGTGTTTATTTTAATATATTTTGTGCTATATTGATATTGATATATAATCATTAGGTTGATTTGTTTTAATAAATGAAGTTTTTATAATAAGTTAGTCAATTGGTTCTAGTTATAATTGGGAGAGAATAAAAGAAGAAAAAGAATGATTAGTAACCAACAATGGTTATTACACTCAATATATTAATAATATTATGTTTACAATAAATTGAGATTTATTTGGATGTCATAATTCTTTTGTTTGTGGTACAATTGTCTAATACCCAGGCTTCATACACCATTCTAAAACCCAAGTGCTTGTACATGTAAGCACAATGCCTTAGGTTCTCTATTCTCATAGATATTTTACAATTTGTCACTCATACATTCAAGATTATCTTATAATTTCTAATCATAGGTGCTCATGATGAGGTTAACTTCAAATGAATAACTTGAGATTCCCTTGCTAAGCTTCAAATGCTCTTTTATAATTGCTTCAAATTAGAATTGAGATTTTTCAAGATCATCAAAATAAGGATATTGCAATACTTTTTTGGCTAATATTGTCTTGGATGGCTCATAAATCAGCATTTTCTACAAGGAGACACCAATCAATTTTTAGTAGTTTACTTACAAATAGGAAAATTAAAAGAAGAAAAAGAAAGTGCATCCAAAATGGAAATGAAATGAAAATAGATGGAAAGAATTTACAAACAACAAATCCACACCATTTGGTTCCAACTTAGGAATAGCAAGGCTTAAATCTTGATGCTTCCATTGAGGATAGGAATTCCACTCTCTTACTTAGTCACTCCTATCCATACATCTTCATTGGGAGTTCAGAGATACCTATTGCACACAACAACCTCTCATGAATAGAACATGAATAGAAGCTAACCAAAATATTACTTTCCAACCTTTTGAAAACTTGTAACTTATTATAAATACATCACAATTTAATCTTCCACTTAGTTTACTTATCTATTGGGAATATCCTACATCATTTTTTTTCATATTTTTGAGAAAAAATAAAATACCATTGAACTCTATATTCTTTTCTGCAGTTCTAAACATAAACTATGCTACATTTGCAAGTCTGGTAACTTCATCAATCACCTACATACATGATATAAATATTATATGATAGCATTTGAATCATAACATTGGAAACATACAAATTAATGTTCATACAAGTATAAATTAAGAAGAACCAATGTGCATACTTACAAATTAATCCAACAAACCATCCGAGTCTACTCTACTCTTTCTTGTGTCAAGTATTGCCTCATGGTTAGACTCACGAACCTTCCAAAAGGTCTTTTTCAAAGGTCTACCACCATATTTGATTAAATGAACATTGGATGCCATGACAAGGTTCAAGTAGTGAAGAATCTTCTGATGCATTTCAAATTCCTCAAACAACCAATATTTAACACTATTATGTGGCTACTTTCTAAGCCACATTCTACTAACAACAACTGAGCCTATAGGGTATTCAATGTTTTCTCCATCTATAATTGGGGCCTCCAATTTATTTTTGGCCTCAACATGACACAAGTAATAGTCTATTCCCTCTTCATTTTCTTCATCTGCAATAACTACATAAACATGCCTTGCATTGATATGTGCAAAAAATATCTTGAAATTAGTCAACATTACAAATACACTACAAAGTAAGATAACAATAAGAATTTCAAAAACTAAGCAAGTACATATATTATTTGGTTGAACTAGATCTAATATGTGGTCAAAGTTGACCAATGAATCCATTTGTGTTAGTTCTAATTCTGTTAGAGGGTGATGCATGTGAAGTGGGATAAGATAACTTAACGACCATTTCTCAAACAACTCCTTTGACTAACAATCATCCTAACCTTGCATTGTACCTAAAGAAAAAAAGCATGCCATCTTCTTTGTATTGATACTCCATGAACCCACATTTGAGATAAGGAAAGAGTGTAGCTCACTTGATCCTATCAGTGTACAACAATCCTCATATGGTGCAATTTAAGTATCGTCTATCAACCAAAAAAATCTATGAATTGAAGACGTACCTTCACTACCTAGACCCATCAAAGCATTATATAGGTTCAAATCACTCTCACATTATTAGAAAGTTAATTTTATATAGGTTTCTTTTCTCTCTCTTTCTCTCTATCCTCTACCCTCTACCCTTAAACCCTTAAACCCTCTACCTTCTACCCTCTATCTCTCTCCCACTCCCTCCATCTCTCTCTCTCAATTATCTACCTCCTACCCCCTCTCCCACTCTCATTTTTATCTCTCTCCCACTCCCTCCATCTCTCTCTCAAGACTCTCCCTCCTACTCCCTCGCCCTCTCTCAATTCTCTCTCTCTCTCTCTCTCTCTCTCTCTCTCTCTCACTCACTCCTATCTCTCTACCCTAAACCCTCAACCCTTAACTCTTAAATCTTGAACCCTTAAACCCTATACCATCTACCCTCTACCCATTGTTGCAAATATGTGTCTACCTCATCTTTTCATTGATGTCAACACAATGTAAGTTGTTGTAGTTGAAGGACACAAGTGATTGTAGGTTCAAGATATGCTCCAATATGTGTTGAGACTATACTCCAGTGTGTGCTCTGCATTACTACTATGTTGATCTTATGCATATGTGGATCTGATGTGTTGTTCAAGGACATCTATGGGTGATATATATTCGATTACAACTGCTAGTTTGATGAAGAGTGAAAGTTGAGTTCACCGGTTTGTGAACTGATCTTGTAGAGTTGGTTATCTATGGACTGGGAGAAATGTATCTGCTCCGCATTTCTCTGCTATCTTGCTTCAAGTCTTGTAGATCTGGAAGAAGGTCTATAATGGGGTTATATGTGTTCCAACAAGAGTTCCCATGGTTTGGTGCTCTAGTATGATGAGTTGAGTGAGCCTCTGATATGCTATACTTCAAGATTTTTCCTTCGGTAAGAATGGTCCAGTAGTTTGCTCCGCATTCCCTACATAGTGAATATCTTTTTCTGTGGATTGATAGTTATTTAGAGGAATTTTTAAAGATGGTATATTTGAATTTGTAGTGTCCAATATGATGAGTTGAAGGAGTTATGTTCACTAGAGTAAAAACTACTTTATCTATACAATTTGTAGTGACAAAGACAATGTTTTTTGCTCTGCATTCCTCCACATTTACATCTTTTGAATTGTCATTCTGGAATTAGGGTTTATAACAGTGTTATGTGCTCTCAACTCAAATGGTTCTTGATTTGGTGGTCTAGAAGTGATCTCTTCCTTATGATGATGTTGTTTAGAGTGCTCTATTTTGATAAATTCTTCAGAATGTTGTCTCTCTTGTGCTTGTAGCTATCATATATGTTAGTATTTCAATCTACACACTTATGTTTAAGGTTGAATATTAAAAAGGTTTTAAGAACTAAAACTTTTAATATCTACTGATTCACCCACCTCTCAATAGATCATTGTGTTCTAACAATTGGTATCAAAGCAAGGTTCCCTAGCAGAATCTTAACTAGCTCAGGTTGATCTTGGAAAGGTGAACACAATGGAACTTCAGGAAGGTTTAAACAAGCTACCTAGGTTTGATGGAACCAACTATGCTAAATGGATCTCATTAATCAAAGGATACTTAATTTCTCTTGGAACTGAAGTCTAGGCTTTTGTGGAAACCCAATATACTATTCCTGCTACAACTCCTATTGATTCATAAACAAAGAAACTTCATGAGGAGAATAAGAAAGCTTGGTTCATTATTATGAACAACTTGTATGAATCTATACATAGAAAATTTATGCATTGTAAAATTGCTTATGATTTCTAGGAAAAACTGAAAAAGATCTATGAAGATGACACCAAAGTCAAGTTAGCAAAGTTGTAAGTGCTAAGAGAAAAATTTGAATGCTTGACAATGACTGAAGAAGAGAAGATTGCATACTATCTTCAAAGAGTTGATGACGTGGTAAATGCCATTAAAGGATATGGTGTAGACTTAAAAGAAGATGTGCTGAAATTTCTTCGGTCTATGACAACTAAATATGATGCCAAGATCTCTGCTATAGAGGAAGGTAGATAAATTGATAAACTCACTCTTGATGAAGTACATGGTATAATTACTATAGGTCTATGAGATGAGAATTCCCAATGCTGAATCATCCCAAAGAGAAGTTGCATTTAAGGTGGTTAGAAAAGAGAAAGATGAAGTTGATAAAATGGAAAAACCTTTTGTCATTGCATCTGATCATGATGAATCTGATGAGGAAGAAGCCAACTTCATTAGGAGACTTAGGAGAGGGTCTATTAAGTATAAAGGTAAGCTCCCATTTAAGTGTTTCAATTGTGGGAGAATAGGGAATTTTTCTTTGAAGTGTCCATATGGTAAAGAGGATAGTTCCAAGCAAGAAGATGGTAGAAAAATGAAGAAAATGACATCCAAAAAGAATGAACTTTGGAATGAAGAAGAAGAGTTTGTATGCCAATGAAGAATGTGGAGTTTCTGATGCTAGTGATAGTTCAAAAGAGGACAAGACCATGCCATTGTTATGAGAGAAAACAGAAAAGAGTTTCTATTTATGGCTAAGGAAACTAAGGACTAGAAAGATACATCGGTTGAGGACTTACATGAGGAGGAAGAAGAAGTGGTTGTTGATCTTAGAATTAATTAATTCTCTTGAAGACCTTGAGGAGTCAATAGACAAATATGATGATCTCAAGATGGAAAATAAGAAACTAAAAAAAGAATGCTCAAAGAGAGACTGATAGAGCAACTCAAGAACTTGAGGAATCTAATAAGTTGATAGTCAGTCTGAAAGTTTAGATAGAACTCAAAAGAGTTGAAGATGTTATGAAGTCTAAGGTGTAAACGGGGATGGAGAGATGCTCAAAACTTGAAGCTGAAATAGTTTCCATAAGAAATGATTTAGGGAAGGCTAATGAGTAGGTTAGTAAACGTCCAAAGTTGAAAGGTGGTACTAACATTGTAGATGAACTGCCAAGTACACAAAAGCTAGCTAGTAAAGAAAAATATAGTTTGGGACTTGAAAACATAATGAGTTCATTTGTTGATACTTCTAGAAAGCTTTATGATAGATTTAGAGTAGAAGAAAAATCAGCTTCTAAGGATGAAAAATCTAACAAAGAAGATGCTTCCAAAGATGGAAACAAGCTAACTACAGTTGAGAAGTCTATTAAAGAGAAAGAGAAAAGTAAAGACAAGAAGGATAAATGGACACATCCAAACTAACAAAAGAAGAAGAAAAATCCTAAGAACATTGAAAATGATGGTTTCACAAGAGTACACTATCCATGGAGATTTAAACAAAGAAGATATCTAGTTGAAAGATACATCATGACCAGGTACTCATCATATTTTAATGGGTATTTCTATACTTGTAACAACTTTGGTCATAGGGAAAGAGAATGCAAAGTTAATCAGAGGAGAAATATAACTTTCATGACTAAAAAATCATTTGCTTCTTTAATTGATATGGATGTAGTATGTTTCAACTGCAATAATTTTGGTCACAGCTAGAGATTGTAGAGTGAACCATAGAAGACAAAATAATCAATCTGAGAAGAAGAAAATTACATTCTCTAAAGTTGAAAGGAAAATTGAGGACATTAAGAAAGATGAAGAAAAGGTTGAAAATAGACCTAAAAAGGTAAGGAAAGAGAAAAAGTAGATTCCTACTTAGTCAATGATTGCTCAAACTACCCTACATGCAAAAGAACAAAACTTGTGGGTAATTGACAGTGATTGTTCCAAGCACATGAATAGAGATAAAAATAAATTCATCAAAATTGAAAAGAAAAAAGGAGGTTCAGTAAGCCCAGGTGATAGCACTGTTGTCAAGATTTGTGGTAAAGTAATTCTGATCTTGGATGGGAAGAACAAAA
Organism: Sequoia sempervirens; assembly: GCA_007258455.2. Taxonomy (NCBI): domain Eukaryota; kingdom Viridiplantae; phylum Streptophyta; class Pinopsida; order Cupressales; family Cupressaceae; genus Sequoia; species Sequoia sempervirens. Next base: position 184,974,250 of record VDFB02271358.1, on the reverse strand, counting down.
CTAAAGATATGCTATATGTTGAAGGCCTAAAACATAATCTTCTTAGTGTAATTCATATGTGTGATAATCGATATAAAGTTGTATTTCATTCTAAAGGTTGAAAGATAAGGATGAATGGTAAAACAATTTCTCAAGGGGTTAGGAATGATAGTAATGTTGGAAAAAAGCAACACTGAGAGGGGGGTGAATTAGTGTTCTACAAAAATTAACTTTATTATTCTGATGTTTAATACACTTAGAAGATTCAACCAAAAGTAATATGCAGAAATAGAAAGCAAACAACCATAACACCATAACACAAGAGATTTTTTTTTGTGGAAACCTTGTTAGGGGAAAAACCACAGTGGATGGCCAATCCACAATAAGTTTTGAGTATACCCAAAAGAAAGATTACAAAATGGGAATACACTTTCATTCAGGCACATTGCCTAGAGCTCACTGCTCAAAATAGGAAGGCTCATTGCCTTACAAAGATTTGGATTAAATCCAAGATAATGAAATAAGAGATTGGCATCTTCAAATGCTTGATTTTAGTTCTAGTTTAGCTCTGATGTCAATCTTCTATCCTTTAGACTAATACTGAACTTCTACTCTACTCTACTTTGAGTTACTTGACAAAATCTTTATGCACAAGTGAAATTATGCATAAAATCCCTCTAACACTCTTCTGGTATTCACAATAAAAATTGACACACCACACACATACATCCAAAAGATATGAGAGATCATCTATATATATCTGCGACTAAGGATTTAATCACTACAAGTTGGCTCTAATAAAACTTAGAAATATTTGCAACTTGTCAGCTCAAATCATAAGTGAAATTCAATGCGCATCCACAATGGTTGGCTAAAACTTAGCTTGGACCCAAAAAATAATGAGCAAACACATAAATATTTGAATAAATATTCCCTAAACATCCACAACACATTTTATCAAATGAGTTAGCCCCAAAATACTGATAAACAAAGAAATATCAACCGGATCTCCAAACTCACACAAGACTTATTACGAGGCATTGAGATTGCCTTAAAACACATGAAATATACTGATAGACCTCCCATGAGATCCATAACTTAGGATAACAACTAGAAATATGTATGTGAATCATTGAATACCTATCTATCGAATGCTCTGTTCATCCTGACTGTTCTCACTCTGACTACTAGTAGGAACAAATGATGTCATGCCGATCTAATTACTGACTAGGGTTTCCATCAATGATAACACCAAAGCATAACTACAATGTCTCTTTCCAACAATCTCCCCCTTTGGCATTGATAGCAACACTTAGTGAAAAATGACTAAGTGTTGGATCAAAACCAACATGAGTTACATTGCCATTAAAAAACTTCAATCTTTCAACCTTGGAAAAAAAACTCCCCCTACGATGACTATACATTTTTCACTTTACACTTCTCCCCCTTTGACATCAATGGAAAAAACTGGGGAAACCAAAACAAAATTCCAAAACCGTACAGGTATGAACTTGTAACATACAAAAGTTTGAAAATGTATGCAAAATCTTGCTTTAGCACTCTTAAATTTTTATCACAAACCTTTTTGAGACTTTCCAAAACTGTTATGTGACCATACATTAGATAAGATTGGGCTTCTACAATTTCAATATTCTCTGGGTCACTGACTACTACAATAGATTTTGCTTCCTTCAAAGAACTCATCATTGTCTCAATCTTTGGAAAAATTTGTCCTCTAAGTTCACTTATTCTCCCCACAATTTTTTATTTTCATTCTTCAAACATCTTATTTTGTCAAGTAGACCTGTGACTTGACCTTCTTGCTAAACCAAATCACTAGCTAACAAATCAAAAGTAGCAGAAATGATAGCTAATTGATTTTCCATATCCTTCATCTTCTTCTCATTACCTTCAGTAAACTTGGATAGTACCAAACAAGACTTGTAGGCTTTTCCAGATTCAAATATATAATTTTGAATGTTCTTCATGCAAGTAGCTAATAAATTTGTATCCTTTGCAATTACTACCTTCAACTGACTAAGTCTTTTTCTATTAAACCCCTTTTGCACTTTATCCTCAATAGACTTCTCAAGAGACTCAAATTGAGTACTTACAAGATTTATTATCTTCTTTAGCTCACCTGAAGGGGAACCTAATGGGTCCATGACGTGAGTAGGCATTAATTTCTGCAAATCTTTGGATGCAAGGTTTAGTAGTTCACTATCCTTTATGTGAGACTTCAGAATCTTCTCACTAGCTTTAGCTTGAGCAATTGATGCCACCTCCATCATCTAAATTGGGGATAGAGTAGATAAATTGATTGAAATTTCATCCAATTCAGAATCAAAATCTTCCTATTGCTCCATCAGAGTACTCTTCACTTCCTTGGCAGTGTCTCTTGCCTCCACTCTAATTTCCAAAACTTTTTCTTCTCCAGCCTTGGGAACTTTTGGGATTGTTTTTGGATTTCTTTTAGGTATGTCAACCTCTTCATTTTGCACCACCTTCTCCTCAGCTAATACCACCTTAGGAACTTCAGTTTCCATAGGCATCTCTGCATTTTCCACACTAGGAGGAATCAAAATATTCACAACTTCTGGAGGATAGGATGCACTCAAATTATCCTCATCCACATTCTCTTCTTCATTGACTTTTACCTCCTCATTTAATTCATCATTCACTTCCACATTTCTTAGAACATTGTCAGCATACATTTCCTCAATGTCAATCTTATTCTTTGATAGAAAATCTTCCATAATTTCCTTAGTTTCACAAACAATGGAGTTAGTTTCACCAATCATGAGTTTATTCACCTTTGTCTTGCTCTTAAATTCCCTTTTAGCTCTTTCAAGAAGTGAATCCATCTCTTCAATTGACATTTCTGGACACAAGTCTACAAGAACTCTCTTCCTCAAATTTTCTTCCTCATAGTTTAATATCTATTCATTCACCCCCTCTCAATAGATCATTGTGTTTTCACTCCCTCTACCCTCAACCCTAAACCCTTAAACACTAAACCACCAACCCCTATACCCTCTACCCTATACAATGGACCCTCAATCCTAATCCCTCAACCTTATACCCTAAACCCTAAACCCTTAGCCCTTAAACCATAAACCCTTAAACCATCTACCCTCTACCCTCTACCCTCTACCCTCTACCCTAAACCATTAAAACCTAATCCCTCAAACCCTATAGCCTCTACCCTATAGAATGGACCCTCAACCCTATACCCTCAACCTTCAACCCTCATCCCTTAAACCCTAAACCCTCTACCCTCTACCCTCTACCCTAAACCCTTAAACCCTTATCCCTCAACCCCTATACCATCTACCCTATACAATGGGAAATCAACCCTAATCCCTCAACCCTATAACTTCAACCCTCTACCCTAAAACCTAAAACCTCAACCCTCAACCCTTAAATCGTAAACCCTAAACCTTCAACCTCAACCCTTAAACCCTTATCCCTCAACCACTATACCCTCTACCCTATAAAATAGAACCTCAACCCTAATCCCTCAACCCTATACCCCTATACCCTCGACCCTAATCCTTTAACCACATACCCTCAAACCTACACTATAAACCCTCTACCCTCAACCCTAAACCCTGAACCCTTAAACCCTACCCCCTTAAACCTTGTACTCTATACCCTCAAACCTCATCCCTCAAACCTATACCCTCAACCCTAAGCCCTTAAACCCTAGACCCTTAAACCCTCTACCCTCAAACCTCTAGCCTCAACCCTAAACCCTCAAACCTAAACCATCAACCCTAACCCTTAAACCTTAAACCTTTAAACCTTCTACCCTCTAACCTCAACTGTCATCCCTCAACCCTATATCGTCAACCCTCAACCCTTACACCCTAAACCTTCTACCCTCTACCCTCTACCTTCTACCCTCTACCCTCTACCCTCTACCCTCTACCCTCCACCCTAAACCCTTAAACCCTAATCCCTCAACCCCTATACCCTCTACCCTATACAATGGAACCTCAACCCTAATCCCTCCTCAACCCTATACCCTCAACCCTCTACCCTAAACCCTCAACCATAAACCCTCAACCCTCTACCCTAAACCCTCAACCCTCAACCCTCAACCCTTAAAAACTAAACCCTCCCTCCATCTCTCCCTCCATCCACCCCTCCCTCTCTACCCTAATCCCTCAAGAATATGCCCTCAACCCTTAAAATATTGAACACTCAACCCTAAAACCTCAACCCTCAACCCTCATCCATTAAACTATAAACCCTTAAACCATCTACCCTCTACCCAATACTCTCTACCCTCAAACCTAATCCCCCAACCCTATAAACCTTAAACCTGAGCAAAATATCTACCCTAATCCCTCAACCCTCAACCCTTATACCCTCTACCCTATACATTGGACCCTCAACCCTAATCCCCCAGCCCTATACCCTCAATCCTCTATTTTCAACCTTAAACCCTCAACCCTTAAACCCTAAACCCTTAAACCTCTACCTTCTACCTCTACCCTATACATTAAACCACAACTATCAACCCTTAATCCCTTTAATCCTCAACCTTAAAGAATAAAACCTTAACTCCCTATACCCTCTACCATATATATACATTAGAACTCAACCCTAATCCTTTCAACCATATGTACTCAACCCTAACTCCTCAACACTATACCTTCCTTCAACCCAATACCCTAAACCATCAACCCTATACCCTCAATTTCTCAACCATCTACCTCTATACAATGGATCTCAACCTCTATATATCTTTTTCTCTCCATCCCTTCTCTTCTCTATCTCTACTCTCTCCCTCCATCTCTCCATCCATCCATCCCTTCCTCTCTACCCTAATCCCCTCAACCCTAAACCTTAAACCCTAAACCCTTAACCCTCTATCATCTACCTTAACCCACACTCCTCTACCCTCAACCGTAATCCCTCAACCCTGAACCCTTAACCGCTCTACCCTTAAACCCTCAACCCTCTATAATCTACCCTCAACCCTCAACCCTTAAACCCTAATCCCTCAACCCCTATACGCACCGTGATACAATAGACCTCAACCCTAATCCATCAACTCCATACCATCAACCTTCTACCCAAAAATCTAATCCCTAAACTCTCAACCAACCCTTAAACCCTAAAACCCTTTAAACCTCTATCCTCTTACCCTCACCTCTACTCCTATACATTAAACCCTCAACCCCTATACCCTCTACCCTAATCCTTCAACCATATACGCTCAAACCTATACCCTAAACTCTCTACCCTCAACCCTAAACGCTCAAGCCTAAACCCTTAAACGTTCTACCCTCTACCCTCAACCCTAATCCCTCAACAATATACCCTCAACCCAATACTCCTAAACTATCAACCCTATAGGTCCTCACAACCCTATACCCTCTATTCTCAACTCTCTACCCTATACATTGGATCCCCAACCCTCATATATCTATGTCTCTCCATCCTCTTCTCTTCTTATCATTATCTCACTTCTCCCTCCATCTCTCTATCCATCTATCCCTCCCTCTCTACCCTAATCCCCTGAACTCCCAAGATACCCTAAACCCTTAAACTCTTGAACACCTGAACGCTAAACCCCAAAACCTCTAAACCCTTTTTAACCTTAAACCCCTCCCCTACTCCAGACTCCCTCAACCCAATACCATATATCCCCAACCCTAATCCCTCAACCCTTAAAACCCATGAACTCTCTAACACCCTAATCCCTCAACCCTCAACCCTAAACCCTCAACACTTAAACCCTAATCACTCAACCCCTATACCCTCTACCCTATAAATTGTACCCTCAATCCTAATCCCCATAACCTATACCCTCAATCCTCTAGTATCAACCTTAAACCCTAAACACTTAAACCATCTACCCTCTATCCTCTACCCTATACATTAAACCCTCAACCCTTAATCCCTCAATCCTCAACCCTCAAACCCTAAACCCTCAACCTAGATACCCTCTACCCTATACATTGGACCCTCAACCCTAATACTTAAACCATATGTACCCTCAACCCTAATCCCTCAGCCCTATA
>VDFB02271358.1:184951193-184968216 GCA_007258455.2 Sequoia sempervirens | reverse complement strand
ATACTGTTAGCTAATTTCTCATTGAAGTGATTTTAAAAATACTAATAAAAAGGTCACCTTGCTAGGTACACACATAAGTTGTTATGTTATGTTTTTCTAAAAAAAAAACACTAATTTTTGTGCATCCCTCTTTTGAACCCCTTAATCATAACCATTTTCAAAATAAATTAGTAGTTTAGAAAGTAGACTCGAAGCGCTATGATCCTTGTTTGTGTTGCATCTAAATTTTTTGAGTGTAACTATCGTCAATTTCATGTCCAAGGTCAGTATTTCCCGATTTCAGAAAAAAGTGGCCACTTAAGCCCCCTTTTTGGCTCCCCATCTTTTTGCACTTACCCATGCACTTGTTCATCAATCTTTGCAATATTAATGTCATCATCTAAATTAATCACAATAGGAGGTTGAATCATAATGTCCATGGAAGGTCCTTTTTTACATTGCGATGAAGGTATTGAATAATTATGCATTGTTTTAGGAAATTTTGGATTTTGATTTTCTGTACATTTCTCTTTTCTTCTTTAGGTTTTAACATATGAGGAATAGCACGATTTCTACACCTATTCTCTCTAGCATTTTGGTTTCTTCTCATTCTATTTTTTATTTATGATTGTGTACGAGTGGGTTTTTCAACCATAGGTTTCTTTTCTTCTCTTAGGGGAGGAACAAAGAGAACCATGGGAGCTTGTTCAACCAATTTATCTTTAGCTTTGTAAACTTGTTTGAATTTAGGAGGTACATCAAGATTGATTTGATTGTTTTGTGGTCTCTTATAGGAGATGATAGGAGGATTTGTCATAGGCTGTTCATGGATATTTAGAAGGTCTTTTTATTCAATCATGGGTTGAGGAATATTTATAAGGGATAATTCTACTATGTTATTTTCCTTAAACTTTTCATATTTTTTGAAAAACAAGTCTTCGCGGGGTATAATAGGTTCAATAGGCTCGGGCCAAAAGAAATCAATGAAAAGTTCCCATGGGAAGACACATTATTAAAACCAAGTTATGATGCACTGCAAAGATTTCATTTCCAAAAGGAAACTTCAAGAAATTATTCACAACTGACCAAACGAAATTCATGGATCGAATCCATAGATAACCTAACTTCACATGAAATTGTTCCAAAAATGGGATGATGGTGTATGCTACTTTTAATTTTTTTGGCCCAAACCTCAGAGGAGATTAATTGAGTCAATCTTAGGGAAAGTAAAACCATTATGTTTTTTAATCTATTCTTTCAGTCTTAGATATGTATCTTGATAGAGTTCATGCACAAATAGGAATTCTTTAGTGATCACATTCTCTACACAGACGAGATCAATTAATATCCCATTAGTAGGATTTTCATTGATTCTTCCAGCTATTTAAAGAGGACCATTGGGTGCATGTTTGATTATCATTTTGTCAGAAAGAAATAACAAGGGGCATTTTTGTTTGACCCTTACGAGGTGTAGCTTCAATAAATGACACCTTTTTAATTAGTTTTTCCTTATTGTCATCTTTTATGTTTTCATCATCTGTGTCAACATTCATCACATTATTTTTTGTTTCACTGGAAAATGAGAAATGAAATAGTGTGTTTCATCATCCATGTCAACATTCATCACATCATTATTTGTTCAAATGAATCTTTCTTAGTTTGTGTAACGTCTTCTTCTTATGTAAAACCATGCCTAATGTCTCCAAGAGTGGACAAGTCAAGTGTAAAAGATTTACAACTTAGGGAATACAGTGCATCACATAACCACTAAGAGGAAAGTCATATGAAAAGAAATATCATACTCTTGGAGGACATCAAAGCCAATGACACCACCAAGAAAAGGATGGATCACAAAAATACAAAAAATCACACCATGAAACATGATAAATATTGAAAGATATAATTTATATATTCCCCCACTTTAAAGCAGTTGCTAAGACCATTGCTATAAGAAATTTCTTTAGAGTAGAAAAATGTTCAATCCTAAGACATGAGAGCTTACTTGGAAAGCCCTTTTCCAAGTCATATCTTCCAAAATAAAGTTACGTCATGAGAAAGGAAGGAGGGTTTTCCCCCTAAAATACATAAGGGATCTATGGATTTTAGGTCAATATGTCTTAGTTATAGTGTTGTTATAGAGCTCAAAAATTTCATCATTCCCCAAATACTCATAGAAATGTAAGAATTACACATAAAGAGAAAAAAGAAAAGAAAAAGAATTTGGGTCAACATGGAAGAGACCTAAATTTCTCGACGCCTTGTGTCATCCCAAAAAGGAAAACACAAGACAAATGAAAAGAATATAATGTTTACAACATATAGAATAATTTAGGTAGATATAAGGAATACAAAAAAATAGATAGATACATCAAACAAAACAATACATGGGATCACATTACACACATGCAATCACATAAAGAAACATGAAAAAGAAAACAATGCAAAGATTAGTAAGGCATATGTAAGTCAACATATTAGCAAGTCATCCATATTTGAATCTTGTTCAGTGTATATGAAAGGTGGACAACTAACCAAAGAGACAACAACAAGTGTTGAACTAGGACAAGCACCAAGTTCAACACTCTTATAATCATTTAAGTTTGGAACATGGAAGAAGAGAATAATGAATTCAACTCATTATGTACTTGTTCATCAATCTTTGCAATATCAATGTCATCATCTAAATTAATCACAACATGAGGTCAAATGATAATGTCCATGGAAGGTCCTTGTTTACATTGTAGTGAAGGTATATAATCATCATGTATTTCTTCAGGAAAGTTTGGTTTATTTTCTGTGTTGCTATTTTCTTCTTTAGTTTGTAACATACAATCAATAACATGATGTCTACACCTACAATCTCTAGAATCTTGGTTTATTGTCATTCTCTTTTCAATTTGTGATTGTGTAGGAGTGGGTTTTTCAACCATCAGTGTATTTTCTTCTCTTAGGGGAGGAACGAAAGGAACCATGGGAGGTTTGTCAACCACTTTCTCTTTAGCTTTGAAAACTTGTATGACTTTAGGAGGCACAATAGGATTGATTTCATTGACTCATGGTTTATTATAGGAAATGGTAGGAGGATTTTTCATAGGTTGTTGTTGGATATTTGGAAGGGCTTCTGGTTCAATCATGGTTTTGTCAAGGATAAGTGGCTCGATCATGGGTTGAGGCATATTTCTAAGGGATAATTCTACTATGCGCTTTGCCTTAAATTTTTGATATTCTTTGAAAAAGAAGTCTTCATGGGGTCTAATAGGTTCAACAAGCTCAGGCCAAAATAAATCTGATGAAAATTTCCCATGAGAAGACAGAGGATTAAAGCCACTATGATGCATTGTAAAGATTTCATTTCCAAAGGGAAACTTCAAACATTTATTCACAACTGACGGGATGAAATTCATGGAGTGAAGCCATGGATAACCCAACTTCACATGAAATTGGTCTGACGATGGGATGATGGTGAATGAGACATTTAATTTTTTTGGTCCAACCTTTAGAGGGAGATTTATCGAGCCAATTGTAGGGGCAATCAAAACCATTATGTGTTTTAATCCATGCTTTCAGTATTTCATATGTATCTTGATAGAGTTCATGCAAAAATAGGAATTCTTCAATGATCATGTTCACTACATAGAGGAGATCAATTAATATCCCATTAGTAGGCTTGTCATTGATTCTTCAAGCTATGTAAAGAGGACCATCGGGTGCATGTTTGATTATGTCAGTTTGTGAGAAAACAATATCAAGGGGAATTTTGGTTTGACCCTTACAAGGTGTAGCCTCAATAAATGACACCTTTTTAATCAATCTTTTGTCATTGTAATATTTTGTGTTTTCACCATCTATGTCAACATTAATCACAATTTTTTGTTTCACAATCTTTGAAAAATGAAATATTGTGTCTCAGAATGGAATTGGTAAATATTTTTAAGTTTTGGTTAGGAGAAGCTATAGAATTATTACCTTGATCATTGAAACCTATAATTTCAAGTGGGTTAGAATCCATGAGGTCTTGCACAAGATGTTTATGATGCTTACAATGTTCTGTATCATTTCCATTTTGTTGGTAGATATGGCTATAAGAATTTGATCTATAGTTTGAGGGCAATGGTTTAATAGGATTAGGAGCTATAATAGGAGGCAAGGAAAGAATTTTCTTATTCACGAGTTGTTGCATGATATTATGAAGGGTATCAAGTAGAGGGGTAAATTTTCTATTCTTATCAACAAAAGAAAAAGTATTTTTCATCTTTATGGAAACCACTTGGTTATTAGCTAGTTGATTTGGTTGAGGGGGATTAATTTGTAAAAATCCCCTATTATGTTTCTTGAATGATTGGTAACTATTTTGAGGTGCTGATTCAAAATTTGCAGGATGGCTAGGGGGTTTTTCACATCACGACCATAAGCCAAATTTTGATATTCATGAAGGGTTGTACATAACTATGTTAGGATGGTAATTTTAAGATGGCTAACAAGATCTCCTTTGCCACCATATTTTTCAAATCTAGGAATTTCTATACCTTGGGCATTTATGTTCTCAATATCTTCAAGGATAATGGGTTGGTTTTGATGTATTGTGAAGGTTGACCATTATTGTTTTGATTTAGGGTGACAATTTGTTGTTCAAGGGATGACATGTTTTGCAAAGGTATGTTAATGATGGGATCATTGTTGGTATTATAAGATGGCTCAGGGGAATAAGGTGGAGTGTTGTATGTTTACAAAAGGCAAGTGAATAGTAGGTTTGTAAGGGGAGATGATTGAGGACATATGAGATTTGAATACAGAAAGCTAGAAGGATTCCATGTGGAAATACCTAAGGAAGTGTTGACATTGATAGTAGGCTAAATGGTTGTTGTAACATGAGTACTAGTGTATGTAGGAATAGAGATGGGGATTTTGGAAGGAGGAATTGAAGTTTCACCTTGGCTTTGAGTATACCCCAAAGCAAGTGAGAACAACTAGTCATGGTAGGGATGCTATTATTAATATCATGCACATTGGTTGTAGGTAAGGAAGTCATTGGAAATGAGGTATGCATGTTATGATCCATAGGGGGTTGATTATCAATAGTATTAGAAAGAGATTTAGAAAACCAAAGATCTATGGTGAATGGTGTACTGCAGGATGACATGAATATCAAATTATGTCTCAAAATAGTATTGCTAATAGGACACCAAGTTGTGAAGCACATACAAGATTCACAAACTCAATGTCAATCCAAAATGGAAAGCATTTAAAATGCAGTGTAATGACCTAGGAATATAAAAGTAATTTTTTATATTCTAAACAAGGTAATTTTCTAATTACACAATGCAAAAACCTGAAAAATGAAGTCTTGTAAATGCAATTTTGAAATCACACAATGCACTAAATTTATCAAATTAAGCTAGATATGCTCAAATTAATTAAATAGAAATTTTGCAAATAAAACAAAAATCTGAAAATAACAAACATGAATGCAAAAATGAATGTTTCAATGCCTAGAAAATCAAAATGTGACCCTAATTAGGGACTCATTCGCCCTAGGGTGAATGGGTCCGAGGTTAGGGTTTTAAAACAATTTTTTATAGATTTCTCAGTATTTTTAGTAGTTTCTAGATTTTGGTCTAATATAACAAGTTTTAGTTTTAATTTTCTGACAATTTAGTGTTAAATGCAAGTGCAAAATATGACAAAATGACAACCTAGAAAACCTAGTTTAATATGCAATTTTGTTTTAATTTTCGAATGCAATTTTATATGATGCAATGATATGAAAATGATATGCAAGATGACTATTTTTTTAATATTTTTTAGATTTAAAGAATGTAACTAATGCAATCCTAAAAATCCTAGATGCAATGCAAACAAGACAACCTAAATGAGACCTAATTCAATGCAAAGAGATGAAAATGAATGCAAGATCTAAATCAAGGGTGAAAGAGGAATCCAAAATCAGAAAATGAAGTGATGAAAGTCAGGTTCACCACAATAAAACAAAGAAAAATATGTTGGGGGGAGAAATTTTATGAAAGGGTGTTCACCAAAATGACCTATTTTCCTAATTTCATTCAAGGAAATGAGATCCAAAAAATGAAGTGACTATCAACCAAAAGGTGAGTCAAATCAAGGTATGAAACAAAAAATTTCATATATATGTAAGGATGGGAGTATGAACTAAATTTCACTTTGGGGAGAAAGTTTAAGACCATCAAACAAACTCCAAAATGCAAGTCATAAAATGCAAATGAAGAACATTAATCAAATCTAACAGAAATAGTAATCAACAAGAATATTTGGAAAGGCGAAAATGTTTTGTACCTTTCACCAAAAGTCACCTTTTAAAGCTCATTGTTGTGTGGTCTCACAACACGCCCCATTTTTCCTCTTGGAAAAATGTGGACCCCCTTTTTTTTCCTTATCTCTACTCCTCTTTGCTTTTGTTTTCTTTGGCGTTGTTCTATGAATTGGTTGGCTATTGATCTCACTTTCAATTTCACTTGGCCTTTTACTTTATCCTTTATTTCCTGGATTCAGTGTTTTGGTCCTTTCATAGAAGTTCAGTCTATTACAGGAAACTAGAATCCTAGAGTCTTGTGTTTGCACCAAGGAGAATTGTATCTTCTTTTGGTCCTAGCTCCGCTTGGTATTTCATTAACCAAAGTCATCAATCCTGGTAGTATCCTTTTTACCAGAGTTTGGTATTTTATTATTTCCTTTTAGTTTCTTATTCGAAAGTCATAAACCAGAGAGTTTTCTTTGAAATATTTTAATCTTCTTTGAACCCGGTTCTCAGTATTTTCTTTCGTTCCAGTTTTCTCTTTCTGAAGTTAGAGGTTAGTTCATGGATCCTAGTGTTTCTTTTAAAAAAATAATACCAAAATTTCTCAATCTCAGTAATTATGAATTGATCACATACCTTTAATGACCTATACCTTACAAATAATTAATGTGACATATGATTTCCACATATAATCATCGTGTCGTATTTCTCATCTAGTAGCGAGCCCATGTAGAAATCTAGGTGTTCATGATTTGGACCCTAATCTATAATAATTTCACCTTTATTTGAGGAATTACTGTGAAATAATAGGTAATTAATGAAGGTGGTGAACTACCTATGTACTTGGCACCACCTCAAGCATGCAGTTGCTTTTGCAATACTCCACTTTGTGTCATGCTACAAATTTGCAAAGGACATTGAAAGAACGAAACGACATTGGCGTGCAAAGAGAGGTAAATTTTGAGAAATCAAGTAACACAACTACTAAGGGTTTTGGAAGTTACATTATGAAAGATCATCATCATTGACCAAAACTAGGTATGTTTCAGATAACTGACACTTTGTTAGTGATTTTAAAGCTGAAAGATCTCAAAAAATGGCATTTCTCTTTAGAAATTGAAATGATGATTATTCTCTAATTTTTTGAATTTAATTAAAAAATGAACTAATTTTTTTATAAATTGTAAGTTTTAGTTAAATTTAACCCTAACTCACACACAAGACACACATTCTAAAAATTGCAAAACACACTAGAGAAAATGAGTACTTCTGATGCAAGGCCAGAAGATCAATTCAAATACTAAAATTCGCGAGCCATACAAATAAATGTGGTGGTTATAGACACTCATATGGGATGGTCTTCTGATATTGATATCCGTTCATGGGTATTACAAGAAAATGCTTCTCAATGTACCAAGAATTCTGCTGCAAATGGGTTCTTTTTGGTAGGAGGATTTCTGCCAGCAATGGAGGCCCCTAAATTAGTTATGCAATGTATAAACTACTACAACCCAACCAAAAGGGTCATTGAGAGAAAAGGGAGAATTTATGCATACCTCTCAGAGAAAGGAATTATATGCACATTTGGTCTCCCCATTTACATACAAATGTACAATGTTGATATGAAAACAAATGGCAAGATTTATCAGAATGCCAAAGAACACGATAGAGAAATTATGAGTACCCAATGGTGCCAAGAGTCGATTAAACCATAGACCAAAGTAATTCAGAGGTCTATTTTCAACCAGGAAGTGCAAGATATTATAACTTTGCTAAGCAGGATAGTTGGTTTAAGGGATGCAAGTAAATTTGAACCCTAGATGTTTGTACTAATATCCAACCTGATGAAAAGTCAAATGCAATTGCATTGAAATTTTTTTATAAGTGACAAATTATATGAATAGATAACAAAATTTCCCAAAACCAAATGCTTTTATATGTCTTCATATGTTATTTACTCATGTGCCATGAGAGCCAACAAGCAAGGGTTGAAGAACATTTGTACTCTGGGCACCAAGGTGGGAAACCATTTGATATATGCCCATTTACCCCAAATCACCATCCATGAATATAAAGATAATTATAGGAAAAACAATGATTTGTTCTCCACAAAACTGGTTAGAATGATGGAAGGTGATAAAGCCAAAAGATTATCCCTAGAAGCACAAAGTGTCATTTGACCAATGGGAGGTTGGTACATTCAATTCCATACTTACTCCTAAATTAGGATGGAGGGATTTGAGGTACATCCATTCATGCTACTCAGATATTGATCAGAAAAAAATATTTTGTTAGAATTTGTGAGATAGTTGAAACCGTCTTAGGCTCTCTATAGCCATGCTCACAAGAAGGGGCCTCTTTTAAATTCCCCATTATGATAGGAAATTATAAGTGTAATGCAATCAAGGTGACTAACTTGTGTGAAGAAGAATTAAGGACATATCATTTTGAAGATTTCTCACTCTAGAGAGTATATTATGATATTCAAGGGAATATTTCCAAGGCCATAGCTGAATTTTGTGCTCATATGCCACACTTGGAAAATTATTGGCTTAATTGTAAAGACGAACATATAGAAAGAAGAAGAAAATATGAAAGATTGTCTCTAAAATCTGCCCAAATTCTCAAGATTCATAACACTCCAGATTAGTTGGAAGAAGATGATGGTGAAGTGTTGAATAAAGCTTATAATGAAGAGAAGGTATATGATGAACCCATCCTAGACCCAGGTTTTGATGATGAAGATATGACATCAATTGACGAGTTCTATAAACCAGTTTTAGTGTATACTCAACATTGGATTGATGATTTTTGTAAAGCTTTAAGAGAAATAGGAATTGTTCCCACATTATTAGAAGATAAAACAAGGAATAAAAGAGATGAAACAACATTTTAGAGTGGATATCCTACTAAGAAAATAAGGAAAACTAGTAAGTTAACTCCTAGTATAAGAATTGAAGAAAGAACCATTGAAGTTTCAAGAAAAGAAGTTCTCATTAAACCATCTGATAAGCAAAAATATGTAGAAATAGGTAAAGATAAATCAAAAGTAAGACCCAAAGGTGCATATTCCTCTACAACAAAACCAAGAACTAAATTGGTTTTTGATGAAGAAGTAGAAGTAACAGAAAATGTTGGTACACAAACCAGGTCTACGTCTCAAAGGGCTGCAACACTTTTTACTTCTCCTCCTTGTGTTAACATGGATAGTATGAAAAAAGCATTGGGAGGAACTCCTATGGTTTTGAAGGAAATTTTTGAAGAAAATGAAGCCAAAATTAAATAACAGATGGACAGATGGGGTGCTATGTGGGAGAAAGTGAAAGAAAAGAAGTCTAAAGACAAACCCATGGTACATCCAGTGATAGAAGAGATTCAAGATACATGTTCTAATCCTATAAATTTTGAATAAGAAGATCTTATACAAGGAACACTCGCCTCAAAGGTGGGAAACCCTAATTTCCTTGAGATGGAAATAGGTTAGACTGTAGAGGATGATCCTATTGATGAAATAATTGTTGAAGATACTTTTGATTCCCATCTTTCGCTTAGGAATGTTACAAATGTTAATGAATAGTCATAGGTCTTTGAAGAACCAAAATAAGGCCATTTTGAAATTGAGATTGAAACTGAGAAAGAAGAAGCTACACAGTTTGTAGGTAATGGAATTGAAAATGAAGAAAATCTTGATGTAGCAGTGAAATAAAGAAAGCAATGTCCACAGAGACTATATTGAACATCTTGATAGATAGGAAAATATGAGTCTTCAAATAGAGGAGACAGTGTTAAACCCTACTAATCTTGAATCTATGCTAGAAATTATTGTGGAAATTCCCATTTCAAAAGATGGGACAGGTCAAAGAGAAGAGGTTCCTGAATCAAGTGGAAAATAAGAACAAAGAAACATTATAGAGGTAGAGCAACATGACGATACACCTAATTGGTTGATCAGAGAATTGGCTTCCCTAATGGAAGTAGAAGTATTTCCTCTGAATCTTAATATTTTTATATAGGAAGTAGATACTCCTAAACCTAGGCACAAATCCAAAGCAAAACATGTCATACAAAGAAATGCAAATGGTAACAAGACCATCCATATAGCTAATCCAACAGTTGATAAATGCATACATGAAATAACACCTAAGGAGTACAAGATAACGCGTATTAATCTTGGACACTCATCCTGGAGGTAAGAGTTAGAAGAGATAATTTAAGTGAATTTGAATGCTACTATTGCCAAAGTGCAAAAATATAAATAGAAGAAAAGAGAAATAAAATAACAGGTTGCTACCTTGGAACATTTAATAAATTCATTAACTTTATCTGGTCAAGCACAAGTTGAACTACCCCAACATCCAATATTTATGTCACAAGAATAGGTGGATGCGATTGTAGCAGTTCGCAATAAAATGAATTTGTTCGAAGAATGGATTGAGTACTGGGTAAAGCAGGGAGAAGAGTTCAATATAGATGCAATAGGGAAGCACAAGAAGGCATACTGCTGATCAGAGAAATCAGAAGGATTTGAAAATGAATGCAAATTTCACTGAGAGCAAGTTATTAAAGAAAGGTGAAACATTAAAGCTCTCATGCAAGTAAATATCCAAGAGTTAATCTAGGGAAATGTAATCTCAGAACAAGAGCTTCCATTTCCAAAAAAGTGGAAGAAACAATTGAAATGGGAAGGTGACATGTTAATACAATGCATTGAAGTATTAAAAAAAGTCACTGTTGAATGTAGAAAATTGATTAATGGGGATCAAGAGTTTACTGAAATGCTAGCATGTCAAGGTTGTGATTCCCAGACACTAGGAAAGGAAGGAAAAGAAGCTAAAGCCTTCAAGGAATGGATTGAAAGAATAAACAAAGATCCTATTCAACTATTAATGAGGGAACTCATTGATGAAATTATATAGTGCAAAAAATATATAGCTAAATATGAAGTGGATAAAGTGCAAAGAAATGGTATTATACTCCAAGTATCTAAAGAATATACTAGGCTCAAACTCACTTGGAAGGAAGTACAAGGAATTTTGAAAGAACATATGCATCAAGTCTTAAATAATTTTTGAGAGTACCAATTGAAGAAAGGTGGAGAAAGAATCCCTGAGCTTGACTATTGAGTGAAGTGATGAAGAACCAGATACTGGACACTAGAAATGCAATGGGTTTTGAGTTTGCAAGTTGATCCCAATCCTAGTAGATGTTCCTCATTCTAGTATTTTGGAAGGAAGTTGATAGCCTCGACATGTGTGAAGTGTTTCATGTTGGAGTATAAAGTGAAAGTGTTGCTACTGACAAAGTAAAAGTTTTGACTTGATCTAGAATATTTTGATGGCAGTTGGTGAATGCCATGTGCTGCATTTTAATTTGTTGTTTAATATGATTATCTGGATGGAATTTAAGTTGAACCTTAGGGAATTTTTTCTATAAAAGGCCATTTCTTGCTTTATTTTTAATTTAAGTTCATAATTTGTGGATGTCGGAGGAGCATAAACTTTTTCAAGCTTTTTCCTTTTTTCCTATTTTCTAAACCATTGCAGTGTAAAACTTTGTATGCACATAGGCATTGATTAATATTAGAGCTTATTAGATATCCACCTATCTCAGTATCTTTTTTAGCTGGTTTTGTTAGTTCAACCAAACAAGACTATATGTTGCATCGTTTAAGGGTGCATATAGAACCTAATCGATGTCCATAAATGAAACCCCTCTCTTTAAAAGCTTGCACCATTTATATGTAGCTGTGAAGCAATCTGGTGAAGTATAAAGTAGTTTGCTCTGTTTTAGTTGATTCTTTGGGGCATGCATGGAGTATAACTAGGATAAAATTTTAATTTTCAGTATTTTTATGGTTTATTTTAGAGTAGATGTTTAAATCCTTGAAAATGCTTCAAAATTTGAATGAATGGATGAAATTTTATTGAAAATATTTTATTTTCCATGAAATTGTTGAATGCTTAATGCTAAATCTACTTAAGTGAGAACAAAGAATTTGTGATGTTCATGAAATATTATTGCAAATATTTTGATTTCATGATTTTATTTTATAAATGAACTTAAAATTGTGTGAAATATTTATGATTCTTAACAAAACTAGAAATAATCATAGACCCTTTGATATTAACAAAAAAATATCACATCAGTACCCAAGAGCGACCCTAGTGAAATCGTGGACTGGTTATTAGAGACTTGAGATTGAACTAAAATCAATATTTTCCTATTAATGCAGAATTCCCCTTTAGGTTGTATTTGTTCCATATCTTTCAAGAAGGATAGGATCTTTGTGGTCTTGTCTATGAAGAATTTATTGCCTTGTTTGCTACGAGTAAAATCGTCATCAACATGAACTGGCACTAGAAGGAGGGCCTATTGTTTTCATTTTTGGATTTGTTAAGTTTTAAACTAGATTTATGTAGAGTCACTAGATCTTGATTCGGTGATCCTCGTGTGACTTTAGTTGAGCTTAGTGGTCAAACGCCATCCAAACCTCAAAAGTCTAGAATTTTAAGTGCAAGTTCAAAGTTTTCAACTGTTGTTGTACCACCACCCCCCATAGTGATGAAATTATTTAATGTGGAGTCACCAATTCAATTTGTTGTGTATAACAATTTACCAAAAATCTTGACAAGTTGTGTCCTAAATATTATTTCCCAATAAAGATATTTAAGAACACATTAGTATCTTTAATGATACATGCTTTAGAGTGAAGATTCAACATGAAGAGGTTGCATGTAGGTTCTCATACACCTTAAGTGATGAAGCTTACCAATGGTGCATCAACCTACCGTGAATTTAATGACGTTAGGACATGGAAACTCAATTTTAGCCAGATTTAGAACACCTAATTTAATCTCTGCTTTGTTATATCATCAATTTTCAAATTAAGAGGTTTCAAGGAGAACTTATAACTACTTTTAATGATGTGTTTCGTGTTGCTTATTCTAGATTGTGTTTAACCTTATGTAGTGGATAATTTTCTTCTATCATAATTTATTATACAACAATAGATCCTTTAATTGCTATGTTTGTGAAGTGAACAAAAATTCCTCCTACTACTTTACCAAAAGCCTATGTTGAAGCCGTGAGTGTGAATTTAGAAATGAAACATCTTGGAAATGGATCGTCTGCAAATGGTGGAAATGGATTGAATATTTAGCTTGCCCCAAACATAAATGGAGTCCCCGGAGGTCATTTGATAGATTCTAATGTTTATCCTTCAGTGGTCTAGAATGGGAAATTTCCTCAAAGTACTTTCTTTCAACCAAGAAATAGTCAAGATTTAGTCCCTCACCCTGGTCCAACTATTACAAAGTTGCATCCTAATGTAATTTTTTTTTTCTCATAGACTCAAGAAAATAAAAATATCAAAATTTCTGAGGAAAAGGAAGACATGAAATAAGTTGCAGCTCAACTCAAAAGATTAACCATAGAGGTTACACAATTAAGAAATAAAAATTTTTATGCTCAAAATAAAAACCAGAACTCGCAAAATCGGATGTACAATGCTCATAGGCCACCTAGACTTTGGAATACATGACCTAATAATGTAGGAGTATCAACACCTCTAGATAATATTGATCCTACTGATGAAAGGTCTATGTTGAAAGTGAATTTAGTTGATCTTGAGATGAATAATTGGTGTAGAATTCATAATACCAACACTCATGCTCAAGTAGACTGTTCATAATTCAAAATTGCTTCAGACATTTTTCTAGCTGCTGCAAATTATAATGAACATTGTGACTCTCAGTCTCTTAAGGGAAATGAGTTAGTCTCGATAGGATATGATTCAACTTTAGTCTTTGAAAGCTATGAATGTTTCAAACCACCCGTTGTTATTACCAGTCATGCTCATGAATATGAAAGTGATAATTCAACTATGACCTTGGAAACATATACTTTTCCTTATCAAGATGAAAATGAACCCCAGGAAGAAATTGATGAAATTCATGCCTTTCAACAATATTAGAAAGGACATAATTACAACACGAGGATAACACCAATAGTGGAGGTAAATTCAATGGGCCTTTAACAATGTCTATCCTGCCCAATAAGTTTAATACTCCACCTAATGATAAATCAAGAAATAATTTAGGGTTACCCAAGGTAACCTCTCACTATAATTCATCAAATGCTTCAAAAGGTGAAAAGACAGATTCTGCTGACCAAAAAAATCTAACTAATTATTTACTAGAAGAAATAAAAAGGGTAAAGATCAACCTTTCGCTATCAGAATTTCTCAAAATACCTATGATCAAGAAAGCTTTCTTAAATACTATAGAATTTTTTCCTAAAGAAAGCAAGTTCAAAGACATTCAGGTGAAAGATAGTCAGGCCAAAACAAAAGATAAGAACATTATTCCCATAGAAAATGTGCAAGTAGCCTTTTACAAAGGAAAATTGGAGTCTCCACCATTTTTACTCACTTTGAGAATATTCGGCAAAAATATTCATACTTGCTTAGTAGACTCTAAAGCGTCTACTAACATGATGCCTTTATCCATATGTCAAACATTAGGGTTAACTCTGGAAAGTTCTTTAAATAAGGTCACACAACTCGATAAAACATAAGTAAACGTAATCAGAGAGTTCACTAATATTCACATGTAATTGGCTTTTGAACCTAGAATCCAATATTACATTTACATTCAAGTCGTTGAGATACCTAACACTTATGGTATGGTCTTGAGTAGAGATTGGTCTAAAACCTTGAATGGATTTATGGCTACTGATTTCTCACATATGTTGTTACCATGGAAGGGAGTTCCTAACCAAATCAAGATTGAAAGAGAACCACGCATGAAATATATGATCATTGATTACAATCAAAGAAATGAAGTTCTATATATTGATGTAGAACCAGGATTAACTTACAAAATGTGAAGTTCGGGAGTTAAAATAGAAGTCTTCACCTACTATGCTAAGGAACCTAATCAATTGACTCCTATAAAAACCTTTTTAATTGAATCATATTATGATTCTTCTAAAGAAGAGAATAGTCCTTATAGTAAATTTTAGAAAAATATTATTGCAAAAGCTCAAGAGAATGGTAAAATCAAAATTTCACTAAAAGGTTTGTTTTGTAGGATTGGTGCAGGTTACATAATGTTGCACACTCAAAAATGGTTGTGTGATGTGTCTAGAGATAGTTCACAAAATTTAAAACCAGTATTGTCAAGAACATGATAAGGTCAAAAGATCTAGATCATAAATACATAAAGACAAAGTTCAAGACATACAGACTGAAAAGATTAATTCAATGATACTAAAGAATAGTAATGTACAAGTTACAGATGATCAAGTCTGGATTCTTAAATTTGATGGATCTAAATCGAAACAAGGGAGTGGAATTGGAGTTGAATTTATCAACCAACAATGTAAGTTATTTATCATCGCATATCGATTGCAATTTCAATGTACTAATAATGTGGTAGAATATGAAGCCCTTATACATGGCCTGATCCTTGCAATCAGGAAGCAAGTCAAAATCCTTAAAGTGTTCAATGATTCAAAATTGGTGGTTGGACAAGTCTAAAAGCAATATATTTTCCACTACAAGAAATTTTCCAATTATCGACACAGAGTATGGGATTTAATAGAACATTTCAATGCATTCAACATTACTCATATCCCTAGAACATTTAATCAAAGATTCGATCCTTTGGCTACTACTACCAATACTATAGAACCTCATGATGCTTCAAATTTGAAGAGATTTATAGTCAAACTGGTACAGTTTCCTTCAGTTCTCGATAATATTACTAATTTGTAGGTATTCAAAGATGACTGGCACATACTGGAGTTTATCACTAATTATGGTGTTTTCGAACCGCAAGTAATCAAAGAGATAGATTGTCTCGATGGTGAGGTTCAAGATGAAGAATTAACTCAAGCCAGAGACAATAACATTATGAAAGGAACAATTGAGTTAGAATGATTATTTGACATTGATCAGATAGTTAGACAGAAATATTTTCCTCAAAGCTATAGAGAACTATCTGTATCATACAATTTGCATATCAAAAAAGATCCTAAGAACATATTCATAGGGAAGGTTTGTACTGAAGAAGAGAAAATAAATATTGCTCAGGCACTTAAAGATTATTAGAAAGTTATAGCTTTGGACATACGAATATTTGAAAACTTATGATACTTCCACCATTACTCATACGATACCATTAAAGCCTGAAGTGAAGCCTTTCTGACAGAAACAATGTCTAGTAAATGCACTCTTAGAGCCTTTAATTGAGAAGGAATTTCCAAAAAAATTATCAGCTAAAATAATTTTTCCTATCAAGCTATTCTACTTGGGTGGCTTAAAATTGGTTCCATTAAGAATGAAAAATGGAGAATATATGACTATGTGTAGATTTATGGAACCCACACTCGATAAGGCATCTAGAAAAGAAAATTATCCCACCTGCTCACTTGAGAAGTGCTACAAATAGTTAACTTGATTCACAAATGATGTCCTTTTTTTGATAGATATAACCAGGTAATGGTAGCAAGGGAAGATCAGATGAAAACAACTTTCACCATGAAGTGGGAAACTTTTTCTTATAGAAGGATGTCGTTCAGATTGATAAATGTCAGAGCTACATTCCAAAGAGCCATAGACTATGATTTTTGTGAACTTATAGGAAAATGTATAATTATTTATATGGATTACCTTACAGTGTTTTTGAAAGACAGAAGAGAACACATTCGAGATCTCAGAACGATATTACAGAAGTGTGAAAATTACAGAGTTTCATTAAATCCTAAAAAGTG
>VDFB02271358.1:184836838-184951093 GCA_007258455.2 Sequoia sempervirens | reverse complement strand
CAGCCAACCCAACCCATCCAAAATCAAGTGGTAGTTGTTAAAGTAGTGGTTCCTTATACCTATGGTGATCTGAATAGACAATTTACAGCCTTACCTGATTCCCTCCATAACACAATGAACCAATAAATTAAAAAATGCATGCTCACCTTGCCACCTGTTAGACCACTTGATCCAAACCAGTCATTACCACCCACCTTCAAACCTAATGCTTATTGTCATTTTCATTACCAGAATGGACATGACACTAAACACTACAAGCATCTAAAACATTTAGTTCAAGACCTCATTGATTTAGGCCATCTGTCCATTATGGGTGTTAATGATCAAGGCAATAAGTTCGTTGCACCCCCTAACCAAAATTTTCAAATTTCACCAATCCCATACCTAAACACACTACTTCATTTTTCAAGGCTAGTGAACCTTCAAACCCTCAGGTGATGAACATTGATACAAATATTGAACAAACTGATATAACTCCAAATGTTACCCAAGTTAATCCTTTAGATGAACTTGTGGGTGCAATAGATGTTATCCCTCGTAAGGGAAAAACCAATAAGTCTCTTGATAGCACTTTTTTTGCTAAAGAAATACTACAAAAGCTTCCTAATGATCCTCTATACATAGTTGGTAGAATCTATGATAAGCCCACTAATGGGATATTGATAGATCCCACTTTTGGTGAGAATGTGATCACATAGGAGTTTTTAGTATTACACAATCTATATCAAGATGATTATAATAAGCCAACTGCATGGATTAAGACACATATTGGTTTTACATGCCCTACGATTGGATTGATCATGCTACCCTTACAAATAAGACCTAAAACTTTGGAGGTAAGATTTTCAATTATTCCACAATCTGACCAATTTCGTTTGTGCCTACGCCACCCTTGGCTTCACTCAATGAAATTAGTCTCTTCAGTTGTTCACAAGTGTTTGAAGTTTCCACATGGCAATGAGGTATTCACTATACACCATAGTGGCTTTAATCCTTTATCTTCCAAAGGTAATTTTTCATTAGAAGCCTTTTGGCCTACACCCATGGAACCCATCACCCCTCGAAAGGACTTCTTTTTCATAGCTTATCAAAATTTTAAAGCCAAAAAGATAGTTGAATTATCTCTTCATAACTCATCCCCATCCACTTCCACACCTCCTATCATAGATGAAACCATGCTTCAACTTGAGCCTGTAATTGAGAAAACCATACAACCTCTTGAACAACCACCTCTAGATACTTCCCAACCATCATTCCAATGACCAAGGGAAAATGAAACCACTCCTATCATACCTCCTCACCTTAAACAAGTGTATAAAGAAAAAGAGAAAGTTGTTGACCCATCCTCTTCAGTTTCTTATTTTTCTCCTTCTTTAGAAGCATAAGAACCTATGATGACTCAATACACTCTTACACCTCAACAAATCCAAAAGAAAATTAAATGAAACCGCAGTGTTATCGAACGTAGATGTCATCGTCTCCTTACTCATCAATCTCGCATGGATGAAAATAAAGAAAATTAACCTTTACCTTTGATAGAAGTAATAGATGACCACCCTCCTTCTCCTGACTTACCACACAATAGTCTATTGCAACCTTTGGAACACAATGAACTACTCCAAGAACATTAGCTATTGACACATCCATCCTTAAAAATCACCCTTTGTCCTACCATTGTCATTAATCTTGATTATGATGACGACCTTGATATTTCCAAAATAGATGAGGAAGTGTATAACGATTTAAATTCTTTTTTTTCCTCTACAATGAGCTTAAAAGATAAATCCTCTCGACCAAGTGAAGAACCTGGTACAACTCCCAGTTTGGCACTTGCAATTATTCCTTTGGACAATCAACTACCCTCATATTGCATTGAACATGATTGGGAGGTGGATGAATTTTTAGATGGTTGATTTTCATTTTCCTAGCTAGCCTTTTTATATTCCTCTTTTCATTTTCATTTTCATGTGTGTATTGTGTTCCTCCATATCGTGCATTTGATGTTTCCTCACTTTGTACACTTCTATTTGTATCTCTATTCTTCTCTTTGTCATGCATTGTCTTTTTCTCTTTTTGTTTTGTGTTTTCCTTTTGGGTATGATGCAAAGCATTAAGATTGCAATGTCTCTTCCATGTTGACCCATAAGTTCCTAGTATTTTTCTCTCTTTTTTTTGTTTTCCTTTTGGGGATGACATAAAGCATAGAGACACCCTATGTCTCTACCATGTTAACCCATAAGGTCCTTGTATTTTTCTCTTTTTTTTTTTCCTTTTGGGCATGACACAAAGCATAGAGATGCACTATGTCTCTTCCATGTTGACCCACAAGGTCTTTTTCTTCTTTTTTTTTGTGTTCTCCTTTTGGGGTTGATGCAAAGCATTGAGACGGAAAATTCTCCTTCATGTTGACATAAAATCTTTTTTTTCACTCTTCGTTCACCTTTTCATTTTCTTTTCTCTTGTGTTTTCCTTTTGGGGATGACACAAAGCGTAGAGATGCTCTATGTCTCTTCCATGTTGACCCATAAGGTCTTTGTCTTTTTCTCTTTTTGTTTTTTGTTTTCCTTTTGGAGATGATGCAAGGAATTGAGACCGAAATGTCTCCTTCATGTTGACCCAAGAGCTTTTGTTTTCACTTTTTTTTTTCCTTTTTTTTTTGCTTCACTTGTGTTTTCCTTTTGGTGACGATGCAAGGCATTGGGACTGCAATGTCTCTTCCATGTTGACCCAAAACAAACTTTCTTTATGTTTTTGTTTTCTCTCTATTTGTGTCATTCTTCCAGTTCTATGTGCTTTGAGGAATGATGGCAGTTCCACACTCTTTCATAAGAACATTGCAGCAACAAACATACTAACCCCAATCCATAGATCCCTTATGTGTTTGGTGTGCTTCTTTTCTAGGGGTCAACTCCCTTTATTTTTATTTTTACTTTCCTTGACATGATGCAGCCTAACTTAAAAACATAGGACTTGGTATAGGGGTTTCCAAGTTGTCTCTCATGCCTTGTTTTTCTTTTTTCTTTTTCTTTCCTTCTCTTCTTTAAAGTAATTGTTCATAGAATGATGTGTAGCAATTCCTTTAAAGTGGGTGGCATACATTACCATAATTCATTTGCATTCTTAGTTCCTAGTGTAGCCTTGTCGTTTATATGATGTGTTTGTCACTTTGTGGATGACATTGGATGTAATGTCCTTCATAAGTGTGATCTATCTAAGCATATTACATTCCTCTTGGTGGCTTGATGTGACACACTGCATCCCCTAAGTTGTGAATATACTATTCTTTGATTGGTCCTCTCTTGGAGACATTAGACACAATGTTCACTAAGTGACTGACCTTGCATAAATTGAACAAGACTCCTTGAAACATCCTTTACTTTTTTTCATTTTTACATTTTTGCATTTTTTTTACATTTTGCATTTTTACCACCTTGCATAACGTAGCTTGCATGATTGTGGTACTTTGTCTTTTTTCATAGCATTTTCTTTGTGGTGTCTTGTTAAAGTTATCAATGGGTATAACTTTAATATGGTTGAGTGGGAAGCCCACCTGGTGGCATGAATTTTCACCATAGCCACCTTTGTGTTTGTGAGTGCATACCAACTAGTGTATGGTTTCTTACCTTTTTGGGATTTCTCACCTCATGAACAACTAGTTATGTAGCCCCAAAGTGAGTACATTTGGGCCTTCTCACTTGATAGACCTTTTTGTGTTCTGTTGTTCCATAGTGATTACACGTCCCCTTTTTCAAACAATCATCCTAGATCTAATCCACAACTAGTTAGATTGACGATCAAAGCTTCATCCAATTCATTTCAACACTTGTGTGTTCCTTTGTTCTTATGCTTAGTTTTCCATGGGATCTTCATCCTAGGGGCTTGATCATCCTTCTTGATTGTTGTCATTCCATCTTGCTAGTGTAAGTGCATTCAAACCCTCCCCTCGATGTTCATGGCTACTTTAGCTTGAGTTTGGAGTAGATTCATCCTCTCACTAAAGTGGGGGCTAATTGTGCCATAGAAAAATGACCCCTTATCATTTTCATGTCCTTTTAGGTCTTGTTTCATGGTGTTGGAACTATGTTGCTTTGATTTTATGTTGTAACATGGCTTGAACATGCTTATTTAGGTATTAAAATTTAAAGAATGTTGTATTCTGAAGGTGTTGTGAAGTGTTGTAAGACATTTCTACTTTCTTCTAGACTCTATTTATTACAATTCACCTTAAAATCACCTTTTGTATTCATCAACAAGTCCTACTTTGAAGTGTTGTAAAGTCTTGTAACAAACTTTCACACTCTCCTAGGCACATCTTCACTATTTATCTCTTTTTCATGCTTTATTTGGCCCCTTTATGCCCTCATATGTCCTATTTAGGTGTATTTTTTAGTATTATCCTGAAAAACAACATTAAATACAACATATTTCTTGACACATGTTTTTAGGTCCTAGGTGGGACCCATTCACCATGGGTGGCGAATGAGTACCCCTTGGCCCCAAATTCAAAATATTTTAAATTTCCTTTTGGGTTTTTATTAAAAAACACTTGATGTCGGCCTATGATGAGGTATGAATCATTAACTAAGGAACAAGTGTGTATAAATATGTGATTTTAAACTCATTTTGCATCTCCTAATTCATAATAGAAATCTCCTACAATCTAATACATTCAAGAATTTTACAACATTTTCTCAAACACTATTCAAGTACATTGAAGCAACCATTAACATTACTTCAGACTTGCATCATCAAGGGTTTGGTAAGTTGATAGAATTTGCATGTTATTAGTTTATATTTATCTTGCATTTCATTATTTTATTAAGGTTTTGATTACCAAAAGTGGAGTTTGACCAATGCAAACCCCTATTCACTAACCCTCAACCATTTTTCCCCTTTGTATGTGTTTGCAGACTTAGGTATGTAGATTTGACAATTTTTTTGGTATTGAAGATTGGTTTACAAGTCAACTAGGTGCTTCAAGTCAAATTAAGTCAATTTCAAGCTTGGAGAAGGTTTTTCTATCTGTTTCCTATAGAATTGACTTCGATAACCTGACAAGCACTGATTTCCAGATTTGGTCTTGCAGAATTGTCTCCTAATTTATCAAAAATTTGGGAGAGAAATTATTCACCACCTATGGTGAATGAGTCTCACCTTAGGATTGAAAATCTGAATTTTTTCAGATTTCAAATCTCGACAGACAAAAACTTGCTTTCGATAGTTTTTCAGCAAGAGGAGGACTGATTCGCCACCCTAGGCGAATTAGTCCCACTATGAAAAATAAGTAATTTCAACCAGCATCTAGAACACTCCATATTCATTACACTTCATCAAGGTATACTTAGATTCATCTCTTTCATTTCCGTTCTGCATATTTTCTTCATTTACTTCATTGTTTGCATATCACAACGTGTTTTCAAACATAGGGTAAATCTTAGTTTTCCATTTATCTTCATTCATTTAGATAAGTCAATTTCACTTAGTTTACTTCATTTATTTTAGATAACATCACACATAACATAATTTGAATGAACTAATTTTCATTTTTTCTCCTATCTCTCTCCTTTTAGGTGAAAAACCCTAGAAGAGCTAGAGTTGTCCATAGGAGCCAAAAATCAATGGTTCAATAAACCCAAAATTTAAATCAAATATCATAAATCAACTAATTTCACCTAAGTTAATTAATCCTAGATTAATTAACTCCTAACACTAATCCTCCATTCCTCTAGATTTTAACTCCACCCTAGGGTAAGTCAACCTTGGTCAATTAACCAAGTTGCACATGTAAATCAATTTATTTGATTTACTAATTACCCTATTTTCTTTCAAAAATGGCATATTCTTTGAATATTCCACCCACTTGAGTTTTCCCTCCCAAAGGAATTTTTTCCTCTTTCTTGAGCCACCTTTACATTTATGGCTCTTACATGTCCTCTTACACAAGCCACCTTTGCATTTATGGCTCTTACACCTCCTCTTACACAAGCCACCTTGGAATTCATTCTTCTTACACATCCCATCTCCCAAGATATGCTCACAAATGTGTGAGAACATCTCCTCTAGATTCATCAACATGTTGACAAGTGGCACAATGTCATTGGTCCAATCTTTAATCCCACATTCTTCCTATTTCTCATTCGTCCATCCTTCTTTCCTATAAATATAAGACTTCTCTATTTATTTGGGATCCACAACTTCATGCAAGGTTATTATCTATAGATTTGAGGAAGTTCATCCACATTTTCATCCAAGTTCTCACAAATTTCATCATCCATAGCTAGATTATTGACAATTTTCATCAAAGATCAATCAATCATCACTAATTTTATCAAGGAATTGGGAAAGGGATTCTTTCCACATCAAAGAAGCAGAAATTCCCCCATGGGATGCTGGTTTGAGCATTATAATCTAGGATTTCATTAGCTTTCACTAGATTACTTTTCTTTGATTTCAATGTTCTTGTGTTTCAATCAATTTCATGGGGAATGTTTAGTTTAAACTTTTTTAATGACTAATGTTTGATTGTTTGTCAATGTTTGAGTAGGTCTAGACCAAAAATTCACAATTGTGTATCTTTTTCATTGCTCCATACATAAGTGTCTTGAATGTCTACTTTAATGTGAGTTTTACATGGGGTCATACCCTCATAAAGTGGGGGAAAAACATAGTTTAAGAAAAAGTATCCCTTTCTCACAGTTAATTTGGAAATAATTAATAATAAAATGAGTTTAATTATGCCTTAATTTAGTGTTGTAATATGTTTTGTATATTCACATTAAGTTTAGGGCCCTTTTAAATTAACTTGACTTAATTGTGCATTATTTTTAATGTTGTAAGGTGTACCTTTACACTTTCACATTAATCTAGGGATTTATTAATTAATTGAGGTTATTTTTCCTTAATTGGCCCCTTTAATTCAAATCCAAGCCTAATTAAATGAAATTTTTGAGGGATAAAAGTCAACATTCATAAATTCCATTAAAAAACACTTAACTTTGGAAGATTTGTGTCCTAGGTAAGTTACCTAGGACCCATTCCCCATAGGATGAATGGGTACTCACTTAGATCTAGGACCCTAATTTAACATAATGTTTAACATTGAATAATGTGAGTCCTAGGTAAGTGGCCTATGACCCATTCACCCTATGGTGAATGGGTCCTCACTTCGACCTAGGACCCCCCTTTAAAATATACTTTTGGTGGTATTTTAATGATTTTAAATCCACAGTTGAATTCTGGCTTGTGATATTTGAATTTCGGGAACTAATATTAAGATATGTATAAATAGAAGGTTATTTCACTATGTTTCATTCTAATACATCCTAGCAAATTGAATTCATCTTAAGAGCATTCAAGAGAGCATTATAGGAGCAATTCAAGAGAATTTTCAAGGGATTCAAAGGGAAAATTTATTGAAAATTATTGCAACAATCAAGATTCCTTTCATCATTTCAAAGTAATATTGCATCATGCATGTTGTTTGAGCTAATGTGGTGATGTAGTGTTCAAGATCTATTCAAGTGTTCAAAGGAATTGTTTCAAGATAAGTTTCATGATCAAGATCCTCATCTATTAAGGACAATTCATGCTAGTTGCAGATCTACAAGTCCAAGGTTCAAATAAGGTTTGGTGAGTTTTACATAGATTTTTTCATTCATCATTCCTCCTTCATGTTCCATTATCTCATTTCAAGGTTTAATTACCAAAACAGGGTTTGACCAAGGAAAACTCCCATACACCTTAAAAATATTTTTTCTCTCTCTTTGATGTGTGATTGCAGATTTTAGGTTGAAGATCCTTTGAAGAGAAAGATTGAAGAAAGTTCCAAATTTGTCAAAGTTTCAAGAAAATTTGTCAAATCATGGAAACTCCTCTACAAAATTTATTTTCAGCTATCTAACAATGATCACCTAGAATTTGGAAGTGCAGACCTAGAAAAAAAGAACTTAGAAACAATTTTTTTAGAACCCTATCTAGGACCCATTTTCCATAAGGAAAATGAGTCCTTAGTGAGCTTCAAAAGGTGACTTTTGGTGAAATGTACATAGCATTTTCCCCTTTCTAGATCTTTCCTTTGATTACTATTTCTATTAGATTTGATTATTGTTCTTCATTTGCATTTTATGACTTGCATTTTGGAGTTTGTTTGATGATCTTAATTTTTCTCCTCAAATTGCAATTTAGTTCCTTCTCCCATCCTTGCATAGATAGGAAATTTTTTGATTCATACCTTGATTTGACTCACCTTTTAGTTGATAGTCACTTCATTTTTTGGATCGCATTTCCTTGAATAAAATTAGGAAAATAGGTTATTTTGGTGAACCCCCTTTCATAACATTTCTCCCCCCAACTTATTTTTCTTTGTTTCCATCACAAGGCCCACCTTAGTTCTCTCTTTTGGGTTTGTGGGTCTTCCTAATAGATTCCATGTGCTATGTTTTTTATGCTACAAAAGAAAAGATAGGTCAATTTTTTCTTCAAAGAAATATGAACCATCAAATCTTGTATATCACACATCACCCAACAAACTATGAGTAATGCATTCATTCAACTAGAATTTTTAGTAGAATTAGAATATAATGACTATTTAGATGTCTACAATAGTTATAGAGAAAATTCAAGGAATTTCCACTTAAATAAGTACATAATGAGTTGGATTTGAGTTCACACATTTCAAAATTCATCCTATAGATACCATAGAAAATTCATGTACAACTATCACTTCCCCTACACTATTTAGAACTTGGAAACCCATATACCTAGTGAAAGGAAGAAAAATAGAGGTTTTGGGCGAGTTTATGATAGGGGGTTCACCACAAAGGACCTATTTCTCTCTATTCATTCAAGGTAATGAGATCCAAACAATGAGATGACTAACAACCAAAAGGTTAGTAAAATTAAGGTATGAATCAAAAAATTCCTCTCTATGTAATGATAGGGGTATGAACTAAATAAAACATTGGGGAGAAAGATTAAAACCATCAAAAAAATTCCAAAATGAAAGCTATAAAATGCAAATGAAAGACTGTACTCAAAATTTACAAAACTAGCAATCAAAAGGCATATATGGAAAGGGGAGAATAATGTGTACCAGTGACCAAAAGTCACTTTTTGAAGCTCAATAAGGACTCATTCACCCTATGGAAAATGGTTTTTGGCTAGGGCTCTACAAAAATCCTTTATGTGTTCTCTTCTATTGTGTCTCCACTCCTAGATTCTTTATTTTTAACTATCAGACAATTGGAAATAAATCATGTAGAAGAGTTTCTGTGAGATGAAAAATTCCCTTGCAACTTTGACAACTTCACAAATTTCTTCAATTTTTCTCTTCAAAATATCTTTCAACTAAAATTTGCAGTCACACATCAAAGAGAGAAAAATTTTATTTGTTAGGTGAATGGGGGTTTTCCTTGGTAAAACCCTGTTTTGGTAATTAAACCTTGAAATGAAATGAAAAATGAAAGAAGGAATGATGAATGAACAACACTATGTTACTACTCACCAAACCTTTGTTTGAACCTTGGATTGTAGATCTACAACTTGCATGAATTGGCTTCAACGAATGTGTATCTAAATCATGAAACTTGATTAGAAACAATGCCTTTGAATACATGAATACATCTTGAACTCAACATCATCATATTAGCTCAAACAACATGCATGATGCAAGATGACTTGACATGATAATGGATTTTTTATTATTGTAATAATCTTCTACAAATCTACTTTTGAATTCCTTGAAAATTCTCTTGAAATGCTCTTGATCTCATAAAATTGGTATATGAATGCTCTCTTAAAAATTTATAGGTGAAACATAATGAAATGACCTCTTATTTATACATATATTAACATTAATTACCATATTTCAAATATCAGAAGATGACATTGAATTGTATATTCTAGAGCATTAAAATACCATCAAAAACATATTTAAAAGGGGATTCCTAGGTCTAAGACAGGACCCATTCTCCTTATAGTGAATGTGCTCAAAAAGTACCTCAAGCTTACTAACATGGAACTCCTAAAAGAGAAAAAATAGTGAGACCTTTGGAATGTCTTGTTGATAAGAAATTGTGTTCTAAAGTCTTGAAGGGATCAAAACAGTGTGACCTTGTACCTGTCTTGCCGACAGAAGACATCCATATGACTTGAACTGTCAGAGTGAGATTTCAAACTCATTCCAATGGTAGATGTCTTGTTGAAGGAGATCATTGTGGAGACTCTTGTTGATGGACGTGTTAGGGTGACTTGAAATATCAATTTGGAATTTCAAACTATTCTTGATGGTGTTACTCTTGTCGATGGGTCTAAACATTGATGTGACTCCTTCCGATGAGGTGATCGGGGTGACTTGGTTTGTCAGTGAGACTTTCTAATTTGATGCCAATAGTATTACTCTTGTCGATGGATCTTCTCTTGATGAAAGTCAATGTGACTCTTGTAGATGTATGTTGTCTTGGTGTTCTTTGGGACATCAGGGAGACTTGAACTATCATTATGATATCTCAATTTGTTGCCGATAGCATTGGTCATGCCAATGGTCTTGTGGTTAGAAAGACTCCAACAAGTCTAAGCGATAGACCTTTAGAAGGTTGTGGAATGTGTGATGATGAATGGAAAGTTTGGCATTAGTGAGACACATTTTGTTGCCTCACTGATAAGTGATACATTTGAGAATCGTTTGACCAAAATGACTATCCTACGTGGTTTATCGTGAACCAATGAGAGAAGCATAATGCTAACCAGTTGGCAGTTGAACTGTTGTGACCATTCTCTTGTGGGAAATGAACAGACCGCTTGTAAAAATAGTGAATAGTTTGGATTGAAAAGGGGATTTGATCGATTGAGCAAAGGATGGTTCTAAGTCTATGAATTTTCATTGTATGTTGTAGAAGAGCATTTTAATAGTGATGTTTTGTACAAGGTTGATCAGGAAATGTTGTTGCTATGAAATTGACATCTGAAAGTGAAGTTTGATTTTTGTATGCAATTTTTTTTACTATAATACAAAGAGGCTTTACTAGGTCTGGTGGGTTTTTCTCTCATAAGGGTTTTCCCATGTAAATCTAGTGTCCAATTGTGTATGTTTCTTTCTCTATTCTATTATTCTTTTCATGTGTATCTTATTGTACTGTAATTGCAAATATTAAAGATATATTTGCATTCTTCCCTATGATTTGACATTAGGAAATTTTCTTTTGCACCTTTATCTTTCCTTACAAGTGGTATCAAATCCTAGCTAGTTGTGTTATCCTTTTGGGTAGGTGGGTATGTGCAGGATCATCATGGAAAAGATAGGCCCTGAAGTGGCAAAAAAATTAGAACAATCAGAGTTAGGCAACTTGACATAAAAATTTGAATAAGTTATCTATATTATTTCAAAAATATGTAAGAATAGAATCTGTAGAAAATTGAATGTAGTTTCTAAACTACTAGGTTTGTTTAAAAAATTAAAAATTCTATTTGTTGAAAATTTGAAATTTCAATGCAATAGTACTTAAATTTTAGGGAAAAAATAAGAAGTAGGTATCTATACCACCTAACCACAATAAAATGATAATATTTTTTTATAAGATTTTAGACATAAGTAGAGGACTCATGTCCCAATGTGATGCATATTTTTTTGTAATTTGTTTCCAAGTAGATAATTAATTATGAATTTTTTATTACAAATTTTAAAAATATAAAAAACTCATATGTATAACCACCTTAACTTGGTCAAAACTTCATCAAATTCAATTTTTCTTTTTTAATCCTATATTATACAAAACATAGAATGTGACACATGTTTTGGATTCAAAAAATGTGATACCATTTGAAAGCTATAGATGTTTTTCAATCAACCTATCAATAAGGACTTTAGTCATAATTTGAATAGAAAATAAATAATAATTACTTATCAAATTCAAAGTAAAGCATAATTTATATTGGTGGTGAGAATATCCTTTAAAACCCTTTTTGTTTCATCAATTTTGGGTTAAAAAAAAATTGTCAGCCACATACCCATCATATTGCCAGTTTTTGGCCCATCATGATCCTGCACATACCTAGGTTGGGTTTTTTGTGTCAATTATGTTCAGTGGGAGTCTTGTAGAAGTCTGGTAATTTAAATTACAGATTAAGATGGTAAGCACATCAAGAAAGATTGAAATTGATAAATTCAATGTCAACGATTTTGACTTGCGAAAACTTAAAATGGAAGATTTGTTGGTTGATCGTGATCTTTGGCTTGGTGTGCCTAGAAAAAAATATTCAAGCATTAAGCAAGAGGATTAGGACCTCACAGATCAAAAATCAAAGGGGCTGATAAGGCTCTATTTGGTAGACTTTTTCTTCTAAATGTTCATAAAGAAAAGACTACATCTTCTTTGTGGAAAAGACTATGAGCTATTTATCAGGATAAGTCCTTGGTGAATAAGTTGTTCTTGAGGAAGAGTTTTTACTCTTTGAAAATGTAGGAAGGAGTGTCTGTTGCTGATAATTTGAATGCTTTCAACATGTTGATTGCTTAGTTAGCATCTATGGGTGTGAAGATTGATGAAGAAGATTACTATATGCTATTGTTATGTTCTTTGTTGGATTCTTGGGATCACTTGGTGATGGCTATTGGGAGTATGGAATCCACTTTTAAGATGAAAGACATTGTTGCTTCCTTGTTATCAGAAGAGATGAGAAGAAAATCTTCTAATATGGTGAAGGAGGCTCTTACTATTCGAGGAAGATTGACAAAAAAAGGCAAGAAGGACATGAAGTCCAAATCAAAATGAGAAGGGAGATCAAAGTCTCCTGGCAAGAATTCCAAGGTGAAGTGTTGGAATTGTGGGCAGCCTGGTAATGTCCAAAAGGATTACAAAGAGGAGAAAGAGAAGAAGAAGAAGAATTCTTCTGACAATAATTCTTTTGAGAGCAATGCAGATGCCTTCATTGTAGCCTTGGCAACTCAGGCATCATATGATGTCTAGCTAATGGATTATAGAGCATCTTTCCACATGACATCTCATAGAGATTGGTTCACTAAGTATGAAAAATACAATGGTGGAAGGGTGTATTTGGCAAGAGATTCATCTCTGGAAATAGTTGGTAGTGGAAGAGTCAGAATTCAGTTCCCTGATGGAAGAATTAAAGGAATCAATGATGTAATGCATATACTAGGTCTAGCTCAAAATTTACTTTTTGTTAGTAAGCTGAATGATGTTGGAGTGCAAGTCTCATTCTTTGGAAATGGCTATAAAATTATTAGAGGCTCAATGGTGCTAGCTAGGGGTGATCATATTGGTACTTTGTATAAGTTGGACAGACTTGTTCAATGCAACAGTGTCTCTATAAAGTCACAAAAGGCTACTCATGGAGAAAAGGAGGAAAAAGTTCCTGATAGTGAAAACTCTATGGAAGTTAAGCATAAAAGACTATGCTCCATCATCAAAGGCTTGGCCACATTGGAGAAAAAGGTTTAAAAACTTTGAAAAATAAAAACCTAGTTGAAGGGCTTGATGACTATAACCTTGAATTCAAATTTTGTGAACATTGTATAAATGGTAAGCAACACCGTGTTTCATTTTACTCCAATCCTCATAAATCTTCTGGTTTACTTCATTACATACATTTTGATGTCTTTGGTCTAGTAAATGTTCCTTCTTTATCTAAATCAAGATATTATGTATCATTTATTGATGATAATTCAAGAAGGGAATTTGTTTTTTTTTTTGAAAAGTAAATCAGAAGTATTCAGTCATTTGAAGGAATTTAAAAACCTTGTGGAAAATTAGACGCGAAAGAAAATAAAATGTTTAAGGACTGACAATGGTGGTTATTTTTGTTCTGATGAGTTTGAAAGGTATTGTAAAGATCATGGAATTAAAAACATAAAACTACACCCTACACTTTGTAGCAAAATGGAGTTGCTAAAAGGTTTAACAGGATAGTGATGGAAAAAGAATGAAGTATGTTGAGTAGTGCTGGCTTGGAGGAGAAGTTCTAGGTTGAGGCAATTGTAGCAACATGTTATTTAATAAATCATTCTCCAAATTCTACTCTTGTTGAGAAAATACCTTTGGAAGCATGCTCTAGAAAGATTCCCTCTCCGAGACGCATTCATGTCTTTGGATGTGAGGCATATGCATATGTACCAAATGCAAAAAGATCTAAATTGGACAACAAGGTTGCTAAATGTATTTTTATTGGCTATAGTGCTGGCATAAAAGGATACAATCTCTGGAATCCTCATATAGAGAAGTTTTTGTACAACATAAGTGTTATTTTTCATGAGTTGAAGCTTTCTACTTTGGATATGCAGTCAGAGACAAAATCAAAAAATAAAAAGGATGTAGTTGAAATTCCTCTGACACCAGATAAAGAAGAATTGGAATTTAAAAATGTACTTGGAACTGAGGAGAGATCAAGTAGTTCTGAGAGTTCTAAAGAAGAACTACCTCAGCCTTAGCCCGTGAAGAGGTCAACATGTGAAAGAAATCAATCTGATAGGTATGGGTTCTCTATGTTATATTATACTTGTGCCTATGCTTTAATTTCTAGCACTAATGAGCCTAGGATTGTCAAAGAGGCAATTAGAATGCCTGATTCAAACTCTTGGTTGGAAGCCCTGAATGAAGAAATTTCATCATTAGAAAAAAATGGCACTTGGAGTTTGGTGCCCTTGCCTAAAGGTAGAAACACTATTGTCTGTAAATGGGTATTTAAAAAGAAAATAGGATTGGATGGTAGTGTTGAGAAGTATAAGGTGAGGTTAGTTGCAAAGGGTTATTCCCAAGTAGAAGGAATTGATTATGGAGAAATTTTTTCTCCTGTATTTAAGCTGACGTCTACTAAATTTCTTTTGTCACTTGCAACAACGTATGACTTAGAGATTGAAAAAATGGATGTGAAGACAAGATTTCTTCATGGTGATATTGAAGAAGAAATTTATGTCTCGGCCTGGGCACTTTGTGGAAAAAGGTAAAGAATATCTGGTTTGCAAGTTGAAAAAATTTATGTATGGATTAAAACAATCTCCTAAAATATGGTACTAGAAGTTTGACATGTTTGTTTTGTCATTGGGATTTGTAAGATCAAAATCTAATCATTGTGTGCACTTCAAGGATGAAAATGATCGTGTTCTTATTATTGCTCTCTATGTTGATGATATGTTGTTCATAGGCAATAGTAAGTTGATTATTTATAATCTAAAATCTCAATTGTCTACAAAGTTTGAAATGAAAGATCTTGGTGTAGCTAGGTATATTCTAGGGATGGAGATAACTAGGGATAGAAAGAGTAGAAACTTTTTCTTAGCCAGAGTAAGTATATTAACAGTGTTCTAGATATATTTTCTATGACTAATTGCAAGTAGCTAGTTGTTCCAGTTTTACAGGGAACGAAGCTATCTGTTGAAGATTGTCCAAAATATCCTACTAAGATGGACAACATGACCAAAGTGCCTTATGCTAGTGAAGTTGGCAATTTAATGTATGCAATGTTCTATACAAGGCCAAAAATTTTCCAAGCAGTGGGAGTACTTAGTCATTTTATGGAAAATCCTAGAAAGACACAATGGGATGTTGTGAAAAGAGTGTTTAGATATCTAAAGGGAGCTTCAGAATATGCTTTGTGTTACCATGGAAATTCTATTGAATCACAGAGGACTCTCAACATTTGTGGGTTTGTGGACTCTGATTGGGCAGGGGACATTGACAGCAAAAGATCCACCAGTGGATATATTTTCATGATGAATGGTGGTGCAGTTAGTTGGATGAGTAAGCAATAAGTTGTAGTCACTTTGTCCACTACAGAGGTACATGGAAGCTACACACACCTGCAAAGAATCAATATGGTTAAAAAATTATTTGTTCTAACATTGGGTTTGATGCAAGGAAAATTACAATTTACTGTGATAGTCAGAGTGCTATTTGTTTGATGAAAAATCCTACTTTCTATGCTAGGATGAAACATATTGATGTGTAGTATCACTATGTAAAAGATATGGTAGAGGATGGAAAGGTCTCTTTAGAAAAAGTGGATACTTAGGAAAATGTAGCAAATACATTGATGAAACCAGTAAGCACATACAAGTACAGGTGGTGTGTTAGTTTGATGGGCCTTGGTTCCCATGAATTTTAGTGGTTCTGTTATGCTTTGGATGTGTTAGTAAGATCTTCATCAAGTGGGAGATTGTTGAAAAAAGTGTCTCAAGCTTACTGACATGGAACTTCTGAAAGAGAACAATTGGTGAGACCTTTGGAATTTCTTGTCAATAAACAATTGTGCTCTAAATTCTTGAAGGGATCAGATCAGTTTGACCTTGGAGTTGTCTTGCTGATGGAAGACATCGATATGACTTGAACTGTCAGAGTGAGATTCCAAACTCCTTTCGATGGTAGATGTCTTTCCAAAGGAGATCATCGAGGAGACTGTTTCCGATGGATGTGTCAGGGTGACTTGAACTATTGATTTGACATTTCAAACTATTTCCAATGGTGTTACTCTTACCAACAGGTCTAAACATTGGTGTGACTCCTACTAATGAGGTGATCGAAGTGACTTGGTTTGTTGGTGAGACTTTCTAATCTAATGCCGGTAGTATTACTCTTGCCGGTGGATCTTCTCCTGATGAAAGTTGGTGTGACTCTTACTGATGTACGCTCTCTTGGTGTTCTTTGGGACATCTAGGAGACTTGAACTATCAGTATGATATCTCAATTTGTTGCTGATAGCATTGGTCATTCTGATGGTCATGTGGTCAAAAAGACTTCATCAAATCTAAGCGATAAACTAGTAGAAGGTTATGGAACATCTGATGATCAATGGATAGTTTTGCATCAGTGAGACACATTTTTTTGTGTCACCAATAAGCGGTACATTTGAGAATCATTTAACCAAAAAAACTATCCTACATGTTTTTTCTTGAACCAATGAGAGAAGAAAAATGCTAACTGGTTGGCAGTTGAATTGTTGTGACTGTTCTCTTGTGGGAAATGAATAGAGTGCTTGTAAAAATAGTGAACAATTCAGATTGAAAAGGGGATTTGATCAATTGAGTAGAGGACAGTTCTGAGTGTGTGAATTTTCATTGTATGTTGTAGAAGAGCATTGTAACAGTGATGTTATGTACAAGGTTGATCAGGGAAATGTTGCTACTATAAAATTGACATCTAAAAGTGAAGTTCAATTTCTGTATGTAATTTTATTTACTATAATACAAAGAGGATTTACTTCATCTGGTGGGTTTTTCTCCCATAAGGGTTTTCCCACGTAAATCTTGTGTCCAATTGTGTGTGTCTATTTCTCTATTCTATTATTCTTTTCATGTGTATCTTATTGAACTATAATTACAAAATTTAAAGACATATTTGCATTCTTCCCTGTGTTTTGACATTAGGAAAGTTACTTCCATACCTTTAGCTTTACATACAGAATGGGTCATAGGTCACTTACCTAGGATACACATTGATCAATGTTAAACATTATGTTATGTTTTCCAACTTTTATATGTCAAAAATTGCATTTAATTAGGGTTAAATTTAAATTAAAGGGGCCAATTAAGGAAACTTAACCTCAATTAATTAATAAAGCCCTAGGTTAGTGTGAAAGTGTAAAGGTATACCTTACAACACAAAAAATAAGGTACAATTAGTTCCATTTTAATTAAAAGGGCCCTAAATTTAATGTGAATATGTAAAAAATATTACAACACTAAATTAAGGCATCATTAAGCTCATTTTATTATTAATTATTTACTCCCAAATTAAGTGTGAAAAAATGATACCTTTTCCTACACTACCTTTAACCCCCACTTTAGTGAGAGTGTGACCTCATGTCAAACTCACAGTAAAGTAGACATTCAAGACACTTATGTATGCAACAATGACAAAATATTCACAATCACACAACATTAAAGGCTAGGAAGATCAAGCTTAGACTATTTGATCAACATGGAACACATCTAACATTTATGGTTTGTGCTCACTCTAAGGTAGCATAACTTTAGGTTTTCCACTAGGTGAGTCTCCCAGAGGGTGGAAAATGAGAGAATCATATTAGGGTCCCATACCATATCAAATCTATATCCTCTTGATAACTTCAATAAGGCACCACTAGACAAGGTTTTGTGCATCATAAGGCTTAACAAGCTATGTTTTGCTAAGAACTTATGAACAAGGCAAGGCTCCACAAGAAATCAAGGTGTGTAATGCTAGATGGCCTTGAATTTAGGGTTAAAGCTTCACAAGGTTAGAAAGTTACGCTATGTAAACACTTATGAACAAAATGTTGGTAAATTTTTTATTGAAAGGGACTTTTCTTAGTTTTTGTAAGGTCTTCTTCTTAGGGAAAATCATGCCTAATGTCTCCAAGAGAGGAAATGTCAAGAGTAAAGGATTCATAACTTAGGGAATGTAGCGTGTTGCATCACCACTAAGAGGAAAGTTATGTGCTAAGAAATATCACTCTTAGAGGACATCAAACCCAATTACACCACCAAGAAAAGGACACATTACAAGAAGAAAGAAAATCACACCATGAAAAATGAGAAATGTTGAAAGATATTGTCAATGTATGCCCCCACTTTAAAGCAATTGCTAACACCATTGTTGTGATCAATTTCTTTAAAGTAGTCGATGTTCAATCCTAAGAGATGAGAGCTTACTCAAAAATCCCTATGCGAAATCATATGTTTTTGAAATGAAGCTACATCATAAAAAAGGAAGGAGGGGTTTCCCCTAAAAGCATGTAAGGGATTTAGGGCCAATATATCTTTGCTACAATATTGTTAAGCTCGTAAATTTCATCATTCCCCAAATACTCATAGAACTAGAAGAATGACACATAAATATTGATAGAAAAGAAAAACTTTCAGGTCAACATGGAAGAGACCTAAATGTCTCAACACTTGTGTCATCCCCAAAAGGAAAACACAAGACAGACAAATAGATAAATGTTTATGACATAGAGAAGAATGTAGATACAAGTAGAGGAATGAAAAAAAAGAGAGAGATACATCAAACATAATAGTATGGGGGATCACATTATGCACATGCAATCACATAAGAAAACATGACAATAAAATAAAGCAAAAGACTAGTAAGGCACATGCATGTCAACCCATAGTAGGTCAGCCACATCCCAATCTTGATCAGTTTATGTGGAAGGCATACAACTAGCCAAAGGGAAAACATCAAGTTCCTAACTAGGACATGTACCAATTTCAACACTCTTATTAGTAGAATTATCATTTAAGCTCATCAAAGAGGAGAACAATGAATTCAAATCATTATCCACGTTTTCATCAATCTTTGCAATATCAATATCATCATTTCAATTAATCAAAAAATGAGGTCAAACGATAATGTCTTTGGAAGATTCTTGTTTACATTGCGATAAAGGCATAAAATCATCATGCATTGCTTTAGGCAAGTTTGGATTGTGATTTTCTATGTTTCTCTCTTCTTCTTTATTTTGTAACATACGAGCAAGTCTATGCCTACACTCTCTATAATTTTGGTTTCTTTTCATTCCATTTTCAATTTTTGATTGTGTAGGAGTGGGTTTTTAAACCACAGGTTTGGTTTCTTCCCTTAAGGGAGGAACAAAAGGAACCATGGGAGGTTGTTCAAACACATTCTCTTTAGCTTTAGAAACTTGTATGATTTTAGGAGGTGCAACAAGATTGTTTTGATTGTCTTGTGGTCTCTTATATGAAGTGGGTGAAGGATTTGTAATAGGTTGCTTTTGGATATTTTGAAGGGATTTTGGCTCAAGGATAGGTGGCTCAATCATGAGTGGAGGCATATTTATAAAGGATATTTTTTCTATGCGCTTTACCTTAAACTTTTGATATGATTTGAAAATGAAGTCTTCACGAGGTCTACTAGGTTGAATCGGCTCATGCAAAAAGAAATCCAATGAAAAGTTTGTTAAAATATGTAGGACAACTAAGACAGGTGGTGAATTAGTTGTCACAAAATTCAAAACTTAAAAATTCAACACTTATTTGTTGGCAACTTAAGGGTACACAACTAAGAAGGGAGAGGTGAATCAGTTGTCACCGAATGTCTTAAAATTATTCAACTTATTAACCTTATTTTAAGATCTGATCATTAATCATGAAAGCATAAATGAACAACACATACGAAACACACATAACACCAAGAGTTATACATGGAAACCCTGTTAGGGGAAAAACCATGATGGAGATTAGTCCACAAGATTATACCCTATTCAAAGTCTAAGGAAATATGATGGGGAATGCACATGTATTCAAGCACATTGCCTAGAGCTCACAGCTAAAATAC
This sequence comes from Sequoia sempervirens, assembly GCA_007258455.2. Classification (NCBI taxonomy): domain Eukaryota; kingdom Viridiplantae; phylum Streptophyta; class Pinopsida; order Cupressales; family Cupressaceae; genus Sequoia; species Sequoia sempervirens. The sequence continues at coordinate 184,930,811 of VDFB02271358.1, read as the reverse complement.
TAAGGCTAACTTCCCAAGGAAGACATGATGTCTTATAGAAAGATTTAGATTAAAACCACCCAGATTTGAAATGAGAAAATAGCATTTGTTGATGCCTGGTTATAGTTTCAATTAAGCACACGAACACTTCTTCACTCTTCTTCACACTCTGATCTACCTTCAAATGATCTAAAATTTATTCACACACATGACTCATACACTTTGCATTCACACTTCTTTCACTCTTCAAAAAATCTCTCTTATATATCCACAATAAGAAATTACATCGCTTTGAGTCAGCCACAAAAAGATAATAAAATAATTACCAACAGTTGGCCAAAAAAAAAAAAAGACTATTCATGTGAATCAACCAAGGTCATCCAAAACATAGTGAATGCCGAAAACAACATCTCCAACATGAAAAAATGTCAATTAAATTCTCCTTGAAGATCTACAATATGCTTGAACACCTTGTCAGCCAAGAAGATGAAAAACTTGAATGCTCAAGAGAAAATCTCATATCACGAGCACAACGATTAATGTGGACATGCCACAAAGATAGATAAAGAACTAGAAACATCCACAAGCATTATGAAACACTAGAGAAGCATCCAAAACAACTGAACTTACTAAAATCATAGATTCTTCAATCAGGAACACCAACTGAAGTGACAAAAAATTGTCAAAATGAAAATCACCATAACTCAATCAACTCTTCATGTGGATCTATGAAATTCAATGTGGATAAAATAGACATACTCAGAAAGAAACCCTTTAGTCCACAGCCTTAGAACATCAATGTATTGAGTAGATTGACAAAAAGAACTTCACTCCACCACTGACAACTTGTAGTACTTCTTATTACAATTTTCTTAATATCCTCAACATATGTAGCTTCTAATGCAACAATCCTAATAGTGTTGAAATCAATGACAACCACATATCAACGAAAACCACAAAATCCAACAATCTCCCCCTTTGGCATTGATGGCAACACATGATGTGAAAAATACCATCAACACAACTATGCTTAATCTCCCTTAGGTTTTGACTCTTCTTTCCTCAACTCTTTCACATGAACTTATCCCCACAAGGATGTTCTCCCCAAATAATCAACAGTTATTTTTTCACATTACTCTTCTCCCCCTTTGACATCAATGGAAAAGATCTCTTCTATACATGCTCTAAACCACATATCTGAACTTCTGAACATCTGAACATTTGACTATTCCCCCTTAGTAGTATCCATCACAACATCAATCGAGTTCAAAATATGATCATGAAATGCACAAATTGATGCAAAGTAATGCATCCTTAGTTCTTATTAGGAGGGGTAATCACCTCTAACTTCCCTCTAAGATAATCAAAATTATCCTTAGGCAACAACTTTGTAAAGATATCTGCAATCTACTCCTCACTAGGCACATAGTCCAATCTGACTTCCTTTTCACTTACCTTCTCTCTGATAAAGTGAAATTTGATAGATATATGCTTGGTATTTGAATGTAGCACTAGATTCTTAGAAATGTTAATAGCACTTGACTTATCATAGAATATAAAAATAGGCTTATCGTACACAACTCTAATATCCTTCAACATATGTTTCATCCACAATACTTGAGTACAATTATTAGCAACACTAATGTATTATGCCTCTACATTAGATAAAGAAATAACATTTTTCTTCTTATTCAACCATGAAATCAGCTTCTTTCCCAAGAAAAATTCTCCACCACTAGTAATTTTCATGTCATTCACATCTCCTACCCAATCAATGTCAGTAAAGGAATTCAAAGTAATATCATCATCTTTTGGATACCATAGACCAAAATCAACTGTCCCTTTCAAGTATTTGAAAAAACTCTTCATAGCAGTCGCATGAGATTCTTTAGGATCAACTTGAAATCTTGCAACAATACATACAACATTCATGATATCAGGCCTAGTTTGAGTCAAATAAATAAATCCACCAATCATTGATCTATATCTTGTTTGATATTCTTTCAGAGAATCATCATTAGTTGTCCACTTGCATCCAATCCCCATGGGTGTACCAACAGGCTTTGAATCTTCCACATCGAATTTCTTCAACAATTCCTTCACATACTTGGACTAAGATATAAAAATCCCTTTATTTAACTGAGTAATTTGCATTCCCAAGAATAATTTCATCTCTCCAATCATTGACATTTCAAATTCATTCTGCATCTCATTAGCAATCTTCATGCACAAGCTATCATCTCCTCCAAATATGATAACATCAACAAAAAATTGCACAATCAAATCTTTATCATCATTCTTGAAATATATATTACTATCAGTAGTACCTTTTTTAAATCCATTTTTCACCAAGTGCTTATCCAATTTGGCATACCATGCTCTAGGGGCTTGCTTGAGTCCATACAATGCTTTCTTCAATGGACAAACAATATCTCCCTCATTAGTCAATTAGAATCCATCAGGTTGGTCAACATACACCTCTTCTTCCAATTCGCCATTTAAAAAAGTAGACTTGACATCCATTTGATAAACCTTGTAGCCTTTATAAGCAACATAAGCAAGAAACAATCTCACAGCTTCAATTCTAGCAACAGGGGAAAAGGTTTCTTCAAAATCATCACCTTCCACTTGAGAATATCCCTTATAGACTAGTCTTCCTTTTCTTCTAACCACTTCACCTTGTTCATTCAGTTTGTTTCTAAAGACCCATTTAGTTCCAATTACATTCTTATCCTTAGGTTTGGGAACAAGAATCCATGTATCATTGTTTTCAATTTTCTATAGTTCCTCTTTCATTGTTTCAACCCAATGTTCATCTTTGCATGCTTCATTCACATTGTTACACTCAGTCTTTGAAATCAAACAATATTCTTTTGCAATTCTTCTCCTAGTATGGACAAATTTGTTCTTATCACCTATGATTTGATTCTTTGAATGATTCAATCTCACATACCTTAGAGTCTTCTTACAATGTTCTTCAACTTTAGGCTCTTCTGATCTCTCTTCTTTTCTTCCATTAGTTTCTCATTCTTTATTTTCTTGATTCACCAAGATTATTTGAACTTGACTTGCTATCTAACGTGTCTTTCCTTTGCTTGTACTATCATTCTGATCATCAGAATCATATCCACAAGTTTTGGATAGTGCAACTATCTCTTCGTCAACCTTAACATTTGCACTTTCAAGCATTTTCTACAATATCTTGTTGTTACACTGGTAGGCCTTACTTTTAGTAGCATAACCTAGAAAGATTCCTTCATCACTCCTAGCATCAAACTTTTCTATATCTTCATCTCTTTTGATATAACACTTGCTTCCAAAGATCTTGAAATATCTAACGGTAGGCTTTTGACCAATCCATAGCTCAAAAGGAGTCTTACCAATATCACCTTTGATTTGTACCCTATTAAGTGTGTACACAACAGTACTCACAACTTCTCTCCAGTAGATATGAGGCACATTTCCTTCCAACATCATGGTTCTAGAAGCATCTTGAACTGTTATGTTGTTCATTTCCACAACTCCATTCTATTGAGGGGTTCACGGTGCAGATAACTATCTCTTTATTCCATGCTCTTCACAAAAAGAATTAAACTCACTAGAAGTGAATTCACCACCTATATTTGATCTCAAACAATTAATCTTCAAACCAGTCTCTGTTTTAACCATAGTCTTAAATATCTTGAACTTTTCTAGAGCTTTAGATTTCTTCCTTAAGAAAGTATCCCACATCATCCTTGAATAATCATCAATAAGCATCATGAAGTTTCTATAACCTTGTAAACTTCTAGTTCTAGTAGGACCACACAAGTCAGTATGTACAAGTTCCAACAGTCCATTTGAATTTTTTTGTTCACTCTAAAATGAAATTCTTGTTTTCTTTCCTAACTGACATTCTTTGCATATGGCATTAGTAGGTTTCATTAGCTTAGGTAATTCTCTCATAGCTTTAGTGGAACTTATCTTGGCAATGTTATCAAAATTAACATGACACATTCTCCTATTCCATAACCAACTCTTATCAACTTGAGCAATCAAACAACTTTTACTAGCAGCACTCAGATAAAATATATTACCTTTTGTTTGTGTACCTGATGCAATCACATTTCTAGAATTTCCAAATATTTTGCACTTACCATCCATGAACTAAAGATTGTATCCCTTATCAACTATTTGACCAACACTTAAAAGATTATGCTTCAAACCTTCAATATACAAGAAATCATTAGTGTTATGCTTACCATCAAGAGAAATGCATCCTCTTCCATGGATCAAACTAGTTGTGTTATCACCAAATCTCAAAACACCACCATCATACTTCTCCAAATTCACAAACTAACTTTTATCTCCTATCATATGATGAGAACAACCACTTTCAATTGCCCATTCATCTTTCTCTTCAACTTGAGTAGCTAGGGATTTCTCTACATTTTTACAACTAGTAGATTCAGTAGACACAAGATTATTTTCCTTGATAGCAATAAACAAAAATTCATATTCACTTGCATTTCCTCTTTTAGATTCATCATTTGTTACACCATCAGCAACATAGTAACGCTTCTTTTGGAATTTAGGCTTGTTAAACCTTGTCTTGGAAACTCTCTCAGGACACCTTGATGCAAATTGACCTATCTTATTGAAAGAGAAAAATTTAATAGGAAACTTCCCCTTATACTGACCTTGTCCTCTAGCTTCTCTTTTCACAATCAATGCTTCAAGTTCTTCAAGCTCTCTTTCTTCTTCATCCAACTATTTTATTTCATCCTCATACTTGAATGTCTTTCTTGATGAACTTTCACCCAGGTCATATCTTTGTCTATCTCTTCTAGAAGTAGTAACCTTAAATGTAGATTCAACCTTAGGAAGGGCATAACCAAATTTACTCAACTCAAAAGCAGTAAGCTTACCAATCAACATATCTCTGGTAACATTTGTCATAGTTCAAAGCTCTTGAATAGCACTAGCCTTGAATTTTTAAGAATTAGGAAAAGATCTAAGCACTTTAGCGATAATATTTGATTCATCTATCTATCCACAGGAACATCTAATACCACACATAATCTTTTTCACTCTTTTCATGAAAGTAGTAACATTTTCATCATCGCCCACTTTCAATTTTTCATAAATATTTTCCTTTCAGACTTTGCAACTTAGCAATCTTCACATTTGCATCACCGTAGTAAAGGGTCTCCAACTTCTTCTAGATCTCAGAAGTAGTCTTCAAATCCATCACATTTGTCATTTCAATATCATTCGAAGCACTCAACATTGCCTCCTTAGCCATGATATTATATTAAACATAAGTACTATTTAGAGGTATAATATACCTATTAAATGTAATACTCCACTAGGGTTCACCAATGCATCTCAAATGGAACTCAATTCAAGTCTTCCACAAAAACTAATTTGTTCCATAAAATATAGGACTATCCTTCTTATAAGTCACCATCCTAGATCACCTCAAGCTATTAAAATTCTTCCAAGGAACCACAAGCTTTGGTACCAATTGTTCGAAACTCAAGGGCAGACAACTAAGAGGGGGTTTGAATTAGTTGTCACCGAATCTCTTAAACTTATTCAACTTATTAACCTTATTTTTAGATCATATCATTAATCATGAAAGCATAAATGAACAACACATAAGAAGCACACATAATACCAAGATTTTTACATGGAAACCCTATTAGGGGAAAAACCACGGTGGAAATCAGTCCACAAGATTATACCCTATTAAAAGTATAAGGAAATATGAATGGGGAATGCACATATATTCAGGCACACTTCCTAGAGTGCACTACTCAAATACTAAGGCTAACTACCCAAGGAAGATAGACTATCTTTTAGAAAGATTCATATTAAAACCATCCATATTTGAACTGAGAAAATAGCATCTGCTAATACCTAGTTATAGTTTTAGTTAAGCACATGAACAATTCTTCAATATTATTCACTCTTCTTCACACTCTACACTACCTTCGAATGATCTGAAATTTATTCACACATAGGACTCATACACTTTGCATTCACACTTCTTTCACTAGATTATATATCCACAACAAGAAACTACATCGCTATGAGTTGGCCACAAAAAGATAATAAAATAATTATCAATAGTCGACCCAAAACAATTAAAGATTAATTCATGTGAATTAAACAAGGTTGGAAACAACATTGTGAAGACTGAAAAACAACATCTCCAACTCTAAAACACTTCAATTAAATTCTCCTCAAAGATCCACAACATGCTTCAACACCTTGTCGGCCAAGAACATGAAAAACATGAGCACATAAGAGGAAATCTTGGATCACAAGCACAACAATCAATGTGGACATGCCACAAAGATAGAGAATGAACTAGAAACATCCAAAAGAATCATGAAACACCAAAGAAGCATCTGTAGTAACTGAACTTACTGAAATCATAGAATCTTTGATCAGGAACACCAACTGAAGTGACAAAAACTTTCAAAATGAAAATCACCAAAACTCAATCAAATCTTCATATGGATCTTTGAAATTCAATATGGCTAAACTAGACCTAGATAAAAAGAAACCATTTAGTCCACAACCTCATAACAATAACTTACTGAGAAGACCGACAAAAATAAATTCACTCCACCACTGACAACCTATAGCACTTCTTATTACAATTTTCTTAGTATCCTCGACATATGCAGCTCCTAATTCAAAAATTCTAATAGTGTTGACATTAATGAGAACCACATATCAACAACACAACCACAACATCCAAAATTATCAATTTCAAACCATATTGTTCTATTATTAAGCATGAGCATGAGATACATAAAACTGAAAGTAAAATAACACACTGAACACCAGATTTTATGTGGAAAACCCGAGGGAAAAAACATGGTGAGGATTAAATCACAATATAAAAGTAGTTCTAGAATTGAATAAATAAGGCTCACTGCCCTAAAAATGGACTTACAATCCAGATCATACAAAATCTCACTACTTATAGGGAGGCTCACTTCTGATCACTTCCTATAAAAAGGATCTACAAAAAAAAAGGGATTCACAGCCAAAATGAATAGAGAATAATGCACCTAACAAGTGCTGATATAGTTTTGGTGATGTTCAATACACTGACTTAACACACTTCATTATTTTCACTCACTTTTACATTTATTGTTGCCTCATTAATCACACATTACACATTTAATCTTCAACCATGTCCAATACATATACTTGATTCATCCACAAGCATCAATCAGGTCGGCCTAATTAGATGCACTTCATATTTACCAAAAATACTAAATCTTGGCTCCAAGTATTCGCAAAAATATTTCCAAGAAGAAATTTAAACATCCAACATGCTACATCTTGTCGACATAGTCCTAAGATAGGTCACACATATATCCGCATAGCAAAATTAATCCACCATATCATAGTTAACCCAAGAATTCGGCCAAGAATAGACTCCAATGCAAAAAGAAACCAATAGAATAATGCCACTACATCGTACAAACACCAGAGCACATACTATTCTAAACATGCATTCCTTTAACAACCATAAACAATTTTCCAAAACTGCAAATAGTATCTGTCAACTGTGAAGGAATGTAGACTAGAATACCAGAGAGTGCAACTCGAATACCGGTTCAGATACCGAACCAAAATACCAGATCAGGAATTGACTTAGACTTGTAGCCACAACATGGTGACATCAATGACAACAAAAAACTATAGAGATAGTCATTCTTCTCCATTCTTCCAACAATCTCCCCCTTTGTCATTGATGGCAACATATGCCAAAATGTTCTTCCTCCAATCTCTACCAATTTCCAAAAGCTCTCCAACTCCAATCTCTCCCACTTTGACATCAATGGAAAAGGGTGACCACAAGATGTAGACATGGTGACATAAAAATTTACAAAAAATATTCCAATTCTTCAAAAACATCCAGCCATCCAAAAATTTTCAAACAACAATTCAATTAAATTTATTCTCTTCAAATTCCTTTTCCTTTTCCCTTTATTCTTCACCAAAACAAACAAAACAAAAGAAATTGAACACTTAGTATTCAATTAAAAATGACACTCTTCACTTGAAACACCTTCTTATACCTTTCTTTGATAAATGGACATAACTTCTTCTAGTTGAATGTAGTTGAATCCATTCATGTAAGAATGCTTTCCAATAAGCCCAATAGAGTAAAAGAAGATGACCAATATGAACATTGTCTTTCAACATCTTCTATGTTAGTAAGTATTCTAGAAAGATGGTCTAACCGAACCTCAACAAGCTCCTTAAGGAGCTTTAAATTCTTCACTACATCATCTCTTTGTCTTTATACAACAATTAGTTCAGCTTGTAATTCTCCAACTCTCGGCCTTTGTTTCCCTTATTTTTCTTCAACGATATCAAAGTTATTTCCAATGTTGTTCACTTCAAATTCAATTGCTTCAATTCTACTTTTGAAATTATCTACCACAGTAGGCCATCAGAGACAATATTTGTAAATATTTGATATTTCTTTAATGCATTTCTTTGTTTCCACGATAAGTTCAAATAATCTCCACTTAGCTTTACTACATCTCTTTTCAACCAAGTCTTCAAACTTACATCCTTCTGGACCTTCAATTAACATTCATTCTTCAACAATTTCAGCTAAATTTTCTATTAGGGAACCAAAGACACTTATTTCATCAATACCTTTTCTAAGTAGATAATCTACTAGAGCATATCAGTTTTTAGTCTGTCAATAGGAGAGGTTGCATTCCATATCTCACCAATATTCTTCATTTTTACTTTAAATTTCATCTAGATCAGAGAATTCAGATCTAGGCTGAGATTCTTTTCCCTTCTCTTCTAAGTAGACAATGATGTCTTCAATTATAGCTTTTATTTTCTTCAATTCTGGAGGGGAATCACCAATAATAGCTTCCAATTATCTTTTACCGAAGGATGAATTCTAACTGACTCAGTGTTGACATACCAAAAAAAAGATTTTCTTTCAAGGATGTGAAATAAAATTTGCACACACTTACATTATCTGCCAATGCTTCTAGGTATCTGTAGATTTGTTTCCCAATAGGAATACTGGATTTCCACACAACATTTTCTCTTCCTTGTAGGGAACTCAAAAAGTAAAGCACCAAGCACACAAGAAAAGATCCAAATTGAAAGGGATAACACTCAACCACCGACATTTGGGAATTTTTAGAAATATTCTCAAGCACTAGGCCACACAAATCAAACCATCATATGTGCAATATAAACAACAATAGTTGATGTGGAACCTTCATAATTTCTAAAATAAATTTTTTAAGAAACACCGTACGCAACATATCTTATAGCCAAATCCTCAAGAGTGTTTATCAATAGGGCTCAAGGGTCATTACTAATGCCACTTAGTTCCTCCACATCTTTGTACTTCATAGTTTTCTTTCCAGGAAGATCCCCAATACTATATAAGCCAGTAATCTCTTTGATCACTTCCTTCAAGATTAAGTAGGGTTTTTCCAATGCAATACTGTCATTCTTGAAATGATTCAACAAGAACAAAATAAACTCTTTATCAAAAAACCATAGAAATTCTCTCCACAAATCCATACCTAGGGTTTTTATGCTTTATAATTCATTTTTTGTTCAGCCCTAGTTCCATTTCTTTCATCTTTCTATGACCAAATTCATCCAATTCAACTCCTTTCATCTTCAGCAATATGAAACCACTCGATTCTCTATCCATTTTTGTACTTTCTTGAATTTTTTAATCAAAACCTTTTCATTTTTCTTCTTCCCCTTTTTTGCAAACTAATAAGAGATTCCAGATTAGCCATGAAATTTTTTTCGAATTCCCTTTAGAATTTCTTCAAGCTTGCTTCAGGATCATTCTAGGGCACCTTTCAAGTTCTTCAAATGTTCAATTAATCAAGAAGAATCACAAATTTCATCTTATACACCATCGAATTTACCCTAAAATGCATTAAATGTTTCAAACATCAAAAATATACTAAAAGCATTCTTCCTAACATAGAAAACCCTAATTCAGTCAAAAATTTATCATGCCAGCATGTTTTCTTTTGGTTCTTTTTCCAAAACCTCTAAATACTCATTCTTCACATTCCATCCTCATGCTATCCTCTGACACATCATTTATCTAGGGGATTTTTTATAATTTTATGATAGTGGTCCCCCTAAGACCATGCTAGGTCTAATTACTGAATAAATCATTTGTATCAAATGAGGGCACATACACATCAGTAGTTTTAGGTTTTCCTTCTTCCTCTTTCTTCTTCCACATCTTATTCATCTCTTGTTTCATCTCTTCTTTTTCAATCTTCTTTACCGGATCATTCTTCTCTTCTGGATCGGATTGCTTTCATTTCTTACTTTTGCAGACCTTTGAGATATCTCTGGAGGTTTATTACAATTATAGTAGACAACACTTTTCTTATTAGTCTTACCTCCATTACCTCTCGACCTACATTGATTTACTCTATGTCTAATTTTTTTGCAGGTATAGCAGTAGCCATTAAAGGACTAATCGATTATTCCTCCATGAAACATGTTCATCATCACCTAGCTGATCATTCTCACCTAAGATCTGCATTCAATAGCCTTATGTCCAATCTTCTTGCATGAAAAAAATTGTCAAGAGAAAGAGCCAAGAAACTGATTTTGATTCATCCTACTCCTACATTTTGTTGCTTTGTGGCTATATTTATTGCAAGAAAAACAAATACCATTGAAAGAGGGATACCTTTGTGCATTAGGATGTCTCACAGGATGTTTCCTTGCAAATTTCCTTGAATTTCTCTTCTGCTTCCATTTGTCCTAAGTCATTTGATTTTCCTTAGAACTTTAACCTGCATCATTTCCCAAACCAACTTTTTATTTACTTGATTTCTATCCAGTAAGAAATTCTCCAAGCTTATCAAAGCTAGATTTGAAATTTTTGTCACAAAGTTTTTCCTTCTCCAATTCAATCCTCAAGTTTACTACCTCCTATTCAAGTTTAGTGCATTCATCATATTTATTCTACACCATTGTATTCAAACATTCTTCAATTCTTTTATTTCCTTCTACTGACACTTTCAATCCAATTATCTCTTGTTTTAGCTACTCACTTACTTCTCTGTGCCTTTCCTTGAATTTCTTTAGTTATTCTTTTAGCTTCCCAGCACATTCATTTGCTTCATCAAGATTCTCTTTCAGATCTTTGTTTCCTCTTTCCACTTTGTCAAGATCCTCAAGAGCATTTCAAAGCTCTCCTTTTTCATCCATCTAATCAACCTTTAGCATCCTCCTTAATTAGTTAAGCTCTTCACCAAGGAACCAAAGCTCTAATACCAATTGTTAATAGATGCAGGACAACTAAGAGGGGGGGTGAATCAATCGTCACAAAATTCAAAAATTAAAACTTCAACACTTATCAATTCCATAGCCATATTGTTCTATTATTAAGCATGAGCATGAGATACATAAAACTAAAAGTAAAATAACATATTGAAAACCAAATTTTACATGGAAAACCCAAGGAGGGAAAAACCACAGTGAGGATTAACTCACAATATAAAGTAGGTCTAGAACTAAATAAATAAGGCCCACTTCCAAGGGCTTACTACCATGAAAAGGACTCACTATCCAGATACAAATTCTCACTTCTTATAGGGAGGCTCACTTCCTACAAGGAGGGTCACTTCCTACAAAAAGGATTTACAGCACAAAAAGGGCTTCACAACCAAAATTAATTGAGAATAATGCACCTAACGAGTGTTGATATAGTTATGGTGATTTTCAATACACTGACTTAACACACTTCATTATTTTTGCTCACTTTCACATTTATTATTGCCTCATTAATCACACATTACATATTTAATCTTCAACCCTGTCCAATATATATACTTGATTCATCCGTAAGCATCAATTAGGTTGGCCTAATTAGATGTAATTCATATTTACCAAAAATACTAAGTGTCAGCTCCAAGTATTCAAAAAATATTTCCAAGAAGCAATTCAAACATCCAATACGCTACATCATATCGGCATAGACCTAAGATAGGTCACACATATATCTGCATAGCAAAATTAATCCACCTTTATCATAGTTAACCCAAAAAGTCGACCAGGAATAGACTTCAATGCAAAAAGAAACCAATAGAATAATGCCACTACGTCGTATGAACACCAGAGGACATACTATTCTAAACATGCATGCCTTCAGCAACCATAAACAATAATTGTCAACTATGAAGGAATGTGGACTAGAATATTGGAGAGTGCAACTCAAATACCAGTTTAGATACCAGACCAAAATACCAAATCAGGCACTAACTTAGACTTCTAGCCACAACATGGTGACATCAATGACATCAATGACTTATAGCTCTCCTTGGTGGTAAAGTTGCAGGTGTACCATCACTAACTATGCTCTTGTACTTATCAAGCAACTTTTGGACTACTTCTGGTAAGACTGTCCTTTCAGCCTTTTCTTCCTCTTTGGACTGCATCATGATCACAAATCCTTCATTTCCTTGGTGTAGGTCCTTGAGGAATTCCTTGCCACTGCTCAACATAATGTTGGGTACCTTTGACTGTCCCTCATCTTCCTCTGTCAATGACTGGAGCTTGAAGGTTCTTCCATCCTTCTTGAATGAAATGGTGTTCTCTTTCCCATCATAAATGGCACTTTTGTCATATTGCCATGGTCTGCCCAGTAGTAGATGGCATGCATCCATGGGTAATACATCACAAACCAACTTATCTTTATAGCCTCCAATTGAAAATTCCACTATTAATTGCTCATTGACTAAAACACTTTTCCCTTTATTCAACCATGTGACCTTGTAGGGGTTATTGTGGGGTACTTTCTCCAATTTCAGTTTAGTTACTGCCTCCTCTGAGATTATATTATCTGTTGAACCTGAATCCACGATGACTTTGCATACTTTCCCAAGTATCTTGCACCTTACTCTAAAAAGAGCTCTTCTTTGCTTAGGTTCCTCTTTGACTAGCTGCCTGATCAGAACTCTGTTAAACATTAGATTCTCTCCTACTTCTGATTCTATATGACTGATCTCAGTTTCCTTAGGACTCATAGTTTCCTCTTGTGCATAAGCTACTCTTTTCTCATTGCTAGATGAAGCTTTCTCTGGGCATCTATAAGCTAGATGACTTAACTAATTACAGTGATAGCACTTCATGGTGGCAAAGTAGGAGTTACTTCTACCTACTCCTCTTCCTTTTTTTGAACCCCCTTGAGGTCCTCTTCCTCTCTTAAATCCTCCTCTTGATGATGTTTCACCTCCATGCTCAGTAAGCTTAGATTCTCCTTGGTTTCTTTGTTCATTACCTCTTCCTTGGAAACCTCCACATTGTCCTCTTTGATCTCTGCCTCTTCCTCTACCCTTAGAGGACTGATCATGCTTTCTTTTATTCCTCTCTTCAATCTTTATAGCCAGTTGATAACATTGGTGGACTGTCTTGGGGCTAAGTAAAGCCATCTCTTCCTGTATGTTCCACTTCCAACCATTGAGCTACCTAGCCACTTTTAGGCTCTCATCTTCTGCCACATTTGATCTCAAACAAAGCTTTTGAAACTCTTCAGTGTAGGTGTTGACATCTTGGTCTTTTTGTCTTAAACTCTACCTCTTCTTGTGGAGTTGGATCTCATAGTCATCTGGCATATATGCTTCTTTCACTTTAGCAACCATTCCTTTCTAGGTTGATATGGGCTGCTTTCCTTCTTTCTCCCTTTCAGTCTGGACAAATTTCCACCATGTCAAAGCTGATCCTCTCAACCTTGATTTTTCAACCTTCACCTTCTATGCTTCTGTGACTCCATCACATTCAAAGTGATTCTCTATTCCATCTATCCAATCCATGACCAAATCAAGTTCCATTTTCCCACTAAATAATGGTACTCCCTCAAGTCCTTTTCCACTCAATGCTTTCAATGCCTTCAAGAAAGGCTCCTCCTCCAAAATAGGGTCAGGTTCAGGGACCTTGTCTTCCTCTAGAACCTCTTCTTCCTTTGGTACCTTGCCTTTCAACCTCACATTGTTCAATGCTTTCTCAAGTTGCTCAATTCTTTCTTTTAGGTACTTGTTGTCCTCTTCTTGTTCTTCAACCCTCTTGGCTAACTGTGCATTTGTCACCATGGCGGGGGTTTCACTTGACTCAACTTCTAACATATAAGCTGCTTCCCAAATATTTTACTTGCTCTAATACCAATCTAATAGGGAGGCTACAGGAAGCAATCACAGATTCCTGGAAGCTGCAGGAATCAGTCACACTATTTTCAGGTGCTGCAAGAAGCAATCACAGATTCCTGCACTAGGCCTTGTCATAGACCAACTTGGTGAAATTTATATTCCACCCTAACCTATAGGAACTCTACCTTTTCTAAGTTCCCCTAGTTCTCCTGCCAACCTCACTACCTTGTCAAGTTTGCAACTACCAAGCCAAATCTTGGTGCTATGACTCCTTTCTTCCTTAGCCTTTTATGCATCCAAAAGACTAATCCTCCCTCAATACATGAATGAATCTTGTAGGGGTGAGGGAATGTTTTCCAAAGCTCCAAAACAACCTCCTAGGGTTCCTGAAACTTCACTTAGACTCCATCTTACCAACACTTGCATGAAGCATATTCCATAGGTTTGACCCTTGAGCCACTATTTGGTCTCTGAACAGGGGTAAATTGTTTTTCCCTCCTAAACCCACCAAAGAAACATGGTTCTTGGCTTAGGAAATGTGTTTCCCCTAACTACACCTTCAAGATTTCTAGGGTCTTGGCTTTGTCCAGGCCGTACTCTACCCTCATGCAAACACTGCCCAGAAAAATAGGGTTTCTAACTGTCCAGAACCAATTTTAGGACTAGTGAAAAGTTCTCCTAAGCTGATTGCTAGGATCTCCTCCTTGGTATCATACGTGGCCAAGACCTTCCCCTAAATTCTTCAAAAATAATTTTTCAAAAACCTTTTCTCCCCTACAAGATATCTACGTTGTTCTGCAGCCTTTCCTAGCTGGGCTCTTCACTGGCTCTCCTAGGGCAAGGCTTTTCTCATAGCTCCTGCAATCAAAGAAAACCTAACACCTACGACTGAAATATGTACAAAGATGGAGCCTAACCATGTTCCCAACAATTCCATACTTCTTGGTAAGGAGGGAATGTAGCCTAGAACTCCATTTTTACATAGTTCCAATCAAAACAAAAATAAGGAAAAAAAACACAGAATTTACAAGAATGGATGAAAGTGATGGAATAGATATCAAATGTGCCAAAAAAAACTTCTAGAGGCCTCTCTACATGCTAAAGAAACATAAAAAATGACTCTTTTAATTCATTTAGCTGTTGTCACGCAAACAAGAATAGGAAAACAAAAAATAAGACAAGAACTCTATTTTTTTCAATTTCTGGAAAAACAGTCCATACAAAAAACCTCTAACCCCACAAAAAGGTTGTGGTATGCCTTAAATATGCCTCCAAAACAATTTAGGTTCTTGGGTCGTGCTTCTAAATGACCTAAAAAGAACTTTTGTAAAACCCGCTGTGTTTTCAGACATTTAACAATTTTTCACTATTTAGCAAAGTGAGCCTCTAAACTCATTGGAATCTTGACACCCTCTTTCCCAAAGACCAAAAACAGCCATAAGAACCTAAAATAATTGTCAAAATGACCTTATTATAGCACAACAAAATTAAATAACTCAAAAATAAAATAGTCCTTTGCCTAGTGCTCCTACACCACTTATTCTTTCTTGTGAGACATGAGAAACATTATGCACATTTTTTGTAGGTAATAAAGTTATTGGAAATAAGGTGTGCAGGTTATGATCCATAGGGGTTTGATTATCAACACTTTAGAAAGAGTTATAAAACCCATGATTCATGGTGAATGGTGTATCAGAGATGACATGAGTCTCAAACTACATTTCACAATAGTATTGCTAGAATAGGAAACCAAGTTATAAAGCTCATACAAGATTTACAAACTTAATGTCAACCCAAAAGGAAAAGAGGCTAAAATTTAATGCAATGACCTAGAATGCAATGTGTAAATGCAAATTTCAGACTCTAAACACGTAATTTTTTTATTACACTATGCAAAAACCTAAATATTATTTCTTGTGAATACAATTTTGAAATCACACAATGCATCAGATTTATCAAATTAAGCTAAATATGACCAAATTGAAGAAACAAAAATTTTGTAAACAGAAATGAATATCTGAGAACAATAAACAAAAATGTATTGCCCATAAAATTAGGAAATGACCCTAATCAGGGACTCATTCACCCTAGGGCGAATGGGGCCTAGGTTATGGATTTGAAAATTGTTTTTATAGATTTATGAGTTAATTTGAGTAGTTTCCAGATTCTAATTTGAAGCAACAAGTTACAACTTGATTTTATGTGAAATGAGGGTTGAATGCAAATGCAAAATGTGACAAAATGACAACCTAGAAAACCTAATTTGATATGCAATTTTTTTTCAATTTTCAAATACAATTAAAAATGACATGTAATGCTATGTAAATGATATGAAAAATGACTGATTTTTTTGTATTTTTAAAATTTAAATAATACAAATATCCAATCCTAAAAACCCTAAATGAAATGCAAAGTTAAATACAAACTAGACACCCTAAATGAGACTCAATTCAATGCAAAGAGATGCAAATGAATGTAAGATCTAAATGTAGGGTGAAAGAGGACTCCAAAATCAGAAAATGCAATGATCCAACTTAGGTTCACCAAAATGAAACAAAGAAAAATATATTTTGGGGTGTTGTTGAAAAGGGGTTCACCACAAAGGACCTATTTCTCTCTATTCATTCAAGGAAATGAGATCCAAAAATTGATATGACTAATAAAAAAAGGTGAGTCAAATCAAGGTATGAATCAACAAATTTCCTTTCTATGCAATGATGAGGGTATGATTCATGTAGAACATTAGGGAGAAAGATTAAAACCATCAAAAAAGTTCCAAAATGTAAGCTATAAAATGCAAATGAAAGACTATACTCAAAAATGATGAAAACAACAATCAAAAGGTAGATCTAGAAAGGGGAGAATAATGTGTACCAATCACCAAAAGTAACTTTTGGAATCTCACTAAGGACTCATTCACCCTATGGTGAATGGGTTCTGGCTAGGGCTCTCTAAAATTTGTTTTGGGGTTCTCTTATGTTGTATCTGCACTCTAGATTCCCTATTTTCATTGTTAGACATTCAAAAGTAAATATTGTAGAAGATTTTATGTGAAATGACAAATTTCATTGCAACTTTCTTCAATTTTCCTCTTCAAAGGATCTTCTAGCTAAAATTTGCAATCACACATCAAAGAGACAAAGATGTTTGCTAGGTGAATGGGGGTTTTCCTTGGTCAAACCTCATTTTGGTAATTAAACCTTGAAATGAAATGAAATGGAAAAGAAGGAATGATGAATGAACAAAAATATGTTACTACTCACAAAACCTTTGTTTGAACCTTAGATTGTAGATCTGCAACTTTCATGAATTGGCTTCAATGGATGTAGATCTTCATCATGAAACTTGATTAGAAACAATTCCTTTGAATACTTGAATAGATCTTGAACTCAACATCATCATATTAGCTAAAACCGCATGCATGATGTAAGAATACTTTGACATGATAATAGAATCTTGATTGTTGCAATAAGCTTCAATAAATATTCCCTTGATTTTCTTGAAAAATCTCTTGAAATGCTCTTGATCTCAGAAACTTGGTATAGGAATGCTCTCCTCAAAATTGCTAGGTGAAACATAACGAAATGGCCTCTTATTTATACATATCTTAACATTAATTCCCAAATTTTGAATATCACAAGCCGACATTGAATTGTAGATTTTAAATCATTTAAATATTGCCAAAAATATATTTAAAAAGGGGGTCCTAGGTCTAAGTGAGGACCCATTTTCCCTATGGTGAATGGGTCCTAGGTCACTTACCTAGGACACACATTGCTCAATGTTAAACATTATGTTATGGAATTTATAAATGTCAGGATTTATCCCTCAAAAATTGTACTTAATTAGGCTTGGATTTGAATTAAATGGGACAATTAAGGAAAATTAACCTCAATTAATTAATAAAACTCCAGGTTAGTGTGAAAGTGTAAAGGTACAACTTACAACACAAAAAATAAGGCACAATTAAGTCCATTTTAATTAAAAGGGACCTAAACTTAATGTGAATATGTAAAACATATTACGACACTAAATTAAAGAATCATTAAGCTCACTTTATCATTATTTATTTATTCCCAAATTAATTGTGAAAAGGGATACTTTTTCCTACATTACACATAGCGAAGATATGTGTAAAGTGGGCAGTTAAAATTCACTAGCCATTTACCTTGTATTAATTTCAAGGGAAATCCAACTACCAACAATTGTATTCATGACTTACTTCTTTCTTAGTTCTATTTATTTTACAACTCAAATTTCAATTGACTCATTTTCCTTGCTAGTTAAAAACATTTGGGGGCAAATGGTGCAACCACAGATGGTAGGTCTAGGTCTCCATAAAGGACTATCCAACCATGCAACCTAGAGTCCAATACAAGGGAAATAACACCAAAAATTCTTAGAAAACATGAATTATCATTGATTCAATAACTTTTAGTCTTACATTTATCATATGCCACATATACCAAATGACTAGGGATCACAAGCTTTCCACAAGGGCATTACATGATATTACAAAATTGGCACAAGGCCTTCTTATAGTTCACAACTTGAACAACTTGAATTTTTTTTCTATCTATGAACTGCCTAATTAGTTATTCCCTTCTAATGAATTACAAATGATCTTAAATATGAATCTCTATCTCCACATTAGTCTTAAGGGCTTACAAACCCAAATGCAAGATGAAACATGTAGGTCAGTCAAGAACATGAGAAGATAACCCATTGGGAGAAGGATTGCATAGAAAATATCCAAGGAAGTTACCCTAGACCTAAAATTCCTTGAATGATGTTTCCTTAAGCTCCACACATTTCAAAAAAGGTCCACATAACCAATCTGAGCTAGCTAGGCCCCAAATACTTTGCCAAAGAATTGACAATGGAATTTTGAGAGTGATAACTTATGGAAAACAAATGAAAATCACCTAAAATATAGATATGTTGTAGATGACCTCCTGTAGAACCAATATCCTTCTTTGAGAGGTGAGAAATGAAAATGCGGTAAAAAATGTAAAACAATACTAAGATAACAACACACTAAAATGCAAGAAAATAAATATTTTTTGGTTGATACATGATTTCCTTGCAACCAGGGATGCTCCTGCATCAAACACCTAGGGTTGGGGGAAAATTGAATCCCTCACTTTCCAAGGGATAGAGGAAAACCAAAGTGGTCCACCTCATGCTAAGAAATCCATGATGAATCCTCCATTGGTCTTCCTTTCCACTCTACCAGACACTCCTTTTACTGCTTGTTCCTAGTGCTCCTTCTAGTTTTGATGTCTAAGATCTACTCAATATTCTTCGCTGGCTGATGTGGTAGCTGCTCCTCCAATTGGGTGCTTCCACTGGATTCGAAAAAAATAAAATAAGAAGTTGTGTCATTCTTTAAGTCTCTCCTTTCTTCTTCTTCTCACAATCCCCCATCAAATTTGAGTTCTCACATTTTGAAGTTGCTCAAAGAAGAACATAACAATATACTAATTTGTAAGTTTTCTCTATTAGAGGTTAAAAAGGTGGTATTTTCCATGGCTCCAGATAAAGCTCTTGGGCCTAATGGTTTCACTATTCTCTTTTTCCAAATTTGATGGGTAATTGTTGGCAAGTTTCTTGCTTTAGAAGAAGACTATAAATATAGATCTATGTTATGGTATTTCAATACCACAAGTTCATAGTATTGATCCCCAAGAAATATGTCCCTACAACCTTTAAACATTTCCATCCAATTTCACTTTGTAACACAATTTATAAAATATTTACCAACTAAATTGTTAACAGGTTGTGTAAATTGATTCCAATGGTTATATTTGAAGAGCAAGGGTATTTTGTCCCAGAAAGGAAAACCGTAGATGGGGCCATTGTGTTACATGAGGTCCTCCACTCTGTTATGTCAAAATCTATCTCTACTATGGTTTTGAAACTTGACTTGGAGAAGGCATATATGATGGGGTTAATTTTCCTTTTGTGCTTTTTTTTCTTTGTAGTTTTTGTTTTTGTGAGAAATGGTGCAAATGGATCAACACCTATATATTTGGGGAAAGATTCTTGATCCTAGTGAATGGGTCTCCTTGTGGTTTTTTCTCATCTTTTCAAGGAATTAGGAAAGGTGATCCCCTCTTGCAGTTCTTGTTTATTCTAATGGTTGAAGCTTTGAGTAGGGCAATCAAAGAAACTCATTTTTCTTCTATTTAGAAAGGGATTAAGATTTCTTCTTTTCTTGATGCTTTTGAACTCATTACATTTTTGCAGATGAAACTCTTCTATTTGGGAAAGAAAACATGAAAGAAATAGATGCCATTCAGAAACTTCTTGCAAATTACCCTTCTTCCTCTAGTCGGTTGATTAACAAAGACAATACTTAAATATGTTTTCTAAATGTGCCTCCCCTAGTTCAACAAAGACTAACTAATTTCCAAGGTTTCTCATTCAAATATATCCCTTGCAAGTACTTAGGATTACCCATATTTTTGGGTAAGGAGAAACTGAATTTGTGGGAGAAAATCATTTACAACATCTCCTCAAGTATCCTCACATGGAAATTAAAATGGCTCACTTTAAGTAGAAAATTAAAAATGATAAAATATGTGTTAAGTGTAATTCCAATTTATTTAATGTTAGTCCTTTGTATGCCCAAGGCTGCAATGAAAGATCTCCAAAAGGTTTTAAAATCCTTTTTATGGGAAAATAACCTTCATGGAAAGGAAAAATCTCTTTGTTAGCTTGGGATAAGGTTTGTTATCCTAAGGAATTAGGAGGTGTAGGTATCTGGAATTTGAATCTGCAAAATAGGGCTCTTGTTGACAAAATGATTTGGAGAATCCATGCAAGCACCTTAGCTGGATGGTGCAATCTACTAAAGAGAAAATATCTAGATAATATGGATAGAGAAGGAATTTTTACCCTTAGATATTTGACTTTAGGTTCTAAGATGTGGAACTTCTTGTCTTCTTGTAGGAATGTCCTTCTAGATTTGGCATGGATAATTCATAATGGGGGAAAAATTTGCTTTTGGGATGATGCTTGGAATGGCCACATGCCACTTCATTCTTTGGGTAATTGGATGTTAATTGAACTAGTTCTCAAACATATTTGGGCCTCCAAAGTAAATAATTACCTATCTATAGATGCTTACTCCTTCCCTTATCAAGTTAAATGGGGGTTATTTTATTTCCTACCGGTTCCTAGCAACATGGATCTCACTCTGAAGAAGGAATTTTCTAAAAGGTCTATTATTTTCTTTGAGAAAGAGGATTAAATCATTTGGAATAAGTGATCTTCTAGTTGTTACACTGTCAAAGGGGGTTATACTAGTCTCATTGCAAGGGAAGAACTTGAAAAATGGCCTACCAAGCTATTTTAGGGTTCCTCTTGTCTTTTGAAAGTTGGAAGCTTTTCTTGGATTGTTGTTAAGGATTAAATTTTAGCAGGTATGAAGCTTGATAGACTTGGTATTACCCCTTTATTTTCTTGTGTCCTATGCAGAAATCCTTTTGAGAGCATAGATCATCTTTTGCTCAACTATCCCTTTGAACAACAATGTTGGTTTTGGCTTAAATCTATGTTGGAATGGCACTCCCCACTTCATCATACTCTCCTCGAGCAATTTTAGTGTTGGACCCTTCTTTACAAAGCTTCAACTTTTGCAAGTATTTTGGAACTTAGCCCTTCCATTTTAATATGGAACATCTAGCTTGAGATGAATAACAAATTTTTTAGGAAATCCTCTTCCCTAGCTTTGAAGGTCATCCCCATCATTGAGAAGTTCATTTGTGAAGTATAATGACTCAGGTTGTGAGGAACAATAACTAAAAAGTGGTTTTTTCTTCATGGGATGCAAATCTGTTGAAGAGATGGAAGGCCTTAAAGCCCTCCCCCCCATTCTAAGGGGTTTATTCCACAACAATTCTCAAGACTGATTGGCCTACAAGCTAAATGGCTCCCCCACATTAGAATTGGGTTAAATTAAACTTTGATGGAACCTCGCATGGAAACCCTGGTATTTTGAGAATTGGAGTTATTTTCAAGGATGTCTCTGGTATGGTTTCAAAGGAAACTTGTAAAGTTCTTCCTATTGACACTAATAATCTGGTATAATTTTAGGCTCTTAGTTTTGGTTTATTACTAGCAATCAACTCTAGCTTCAAAAGTCTTGATATTGAAGGAGACTCAATGGTCACAATCCAATCAGACATAAACAAATTAGTTTCCTCTTGGAGGCTAAAATACATATGTGAGAAAATTCTTTCTCTCCTTGATTTTTTTGATCAATTCCAACTCTCACATTATTATTGTGAAGCAAATGGTTATGTATATGCTTTAGCTAACAAATAAATTGATAAAGGTACCACACTTAAAGTATTCTCTAACAAGGATTTTCTTAGTGATCTAGTTTTAAAAGCCAGGTGGGAATCATACCTTAGTTAATCAATAGAGATGGCCTATGGTTGAGATATAATTTCACTCTTCTCTCCTCTCACATGTTTTTTCCTTCATTTTTGGTTTGTGTCTCTTTCTTGGTGGTTTGACCGGTCTTAAAAAATTATTGTGATTATGTTTGGCCACTTGCTACATCATGTCTTGCTTTTTGTGTTTGGTTCTCTATGTCTTTTGTGTGCTTATGGTGTTTTTTCCCTCTTTCCATACTCGGTGAAATTTATTTCCTTCCTTGGGTTTGAACATAATTCTCCTAGTATCGTGCTTCTCTACAAATGGTAATCTCTTGAAACAAAGATAAATATACATGTGTAGGTTTTTGGTGGTGTCTCTGGGTAAAATGAAAGGGGGTTCACCAAAACAAAGGACCTATTTCTCTCTATTCATTCAAGGAAATGAGATCCAAACAATAAGATGAATAAAAACCAAAAGGTAAGTCAAATCAAGGTATGAGTAAGCAAATTACCTATCTATGTGAGGACGAGGGTATGAGACAAATAGTACTTTGGGGAGAAAGGTTAAAACCATTAAACAAAGTATAAAAATAAAAGCTATAAAATGTAAATGAAGGACAATACTAAAAACTCATGTAAACAATAATCTATGGGCAGATCTTGAAAGGGTAAAATAATGTGTACTAGTCACCAAAAGTCACTTTTTGAAGCTCACTGAGGACTCATTTTCCCTATGGTGCATGGGTCTTGGCTAGGGCTCTACAAAAATCCTTTTTGGGTTCTCTTTTGTTGTGTCTACACTCCTAGATTCCCAATTTTCACTATCAGATAGTGAGAAATAAATCATGTAGAAGAGTTTCTGTGAAATGACAACTTTCCTTGCAACTTTGATAACTTTGCATTTTTCTTCATTTTTTCTCTTCAAAGGATCTTTCAGCTAAAATCTACAATTAGACATAAATAAGAGAAAAATGGTGTTTGTTAGGTGAATCAAGGTTTTCCTTGGTCAAACACCATCTTGGTAATTAAACCTTAAAATTAAATGAAACATGAAAGAAGGAATGATGAATGAGCAACACTATGTTACTACTCACCAAACCATTGTTTGAAACTTGGATTGTAGATCTATAACTCACATGAAATGGCTTCAATATATGTGGATCTTGATCATTAAAATTGATTTGAAACAATTCCTTTGAATACTTGAATAGATCTTGAACTCTAAATGACCACATTAGCTCAAACAACATGCATGATGGAACATGACTTTGACATGATTAAAGGAATCTTGATTGTTGCAATAATCTTTAATAAATCTACTCTTGAATGCCTTGAAAATTATCTTGTGAAAATGATGCAGAGGGTCAGGGACTTTAGGAAAACAACAATGATTTCAATGTTTACAAGGTTGCAATCTCAAGCTATCCCCAGGCACCCTAATGGAGGCAAGGCTCAATGGTTCACTTGTGACTTAAAATATTCCTTTATGGTTCCAAACCATTTGAATTCTCTTAAAAGACTCAAATATACTTGTATTGAATGGTTTCAAAATTTCAAGCCACTGACTTAGACAAAACCCAATTTTTGCAACTTGACAAGTCTTCTAGCCCTACTAGGCCTCTAGCGAAGGTTTTTTTTTATTTTTCTCTCAAACTTTCCAAAAAAATTACCAACTAAAGTATGGATTGAGATAGCCTTTTAGGTCCTATAAAACATACTAGGTTCCTGATAGCACTTGTTTCAGACAAACCCTTCCAAAATCTGCTATCTCCTTAAAAACTAGGCCTAATTAGCCCTCTTTTCCAAAGCAACCCCTCTCTAACTTTATCCCCTGACCATGAAACTTTCAATAGTCTCCTAAAATGACTCAAAACCATATATTTTTAGACTCTTAATCTTCTATTACACCCTTAACATGCTCAAACATAAAAAACTCCATAAATTATCTCAAAACTAGGGCTTCTTGGATCTTGGCTTTGTACACACTTCCAAAAATTGTTTATTGACCCTACACCATTAGGAAAAAATATTTAGACTATCCCAACTCAAAAACATACCCCTTCTTAAGGTAGATCTTCCACTACTATACTCTAGCCTCCATCTTCAAACACTTTGCACTATGAAATCTTGGTGTACACCACATGATTCCTCTTTCCTGCACTTTAGTTTGTTATATTGATATGATACAAGTTATACATGATCCATTTCATAGATTTCAGTCACCATTTTCCATGATATGGATCATTTATCCATAAAAACTCTCAAAATGAGTGCAAAAACTAAGCTTTCTAGAGGACACTTAGATGTATTGTTTAAAGAAACTATTTATTATTGCTTTCAGAACATAGAAGGGTTTAAAAACATGTAAATTCAAGTTCCAAAGGAATTCAACTAAGCATATCCTCAATAGAAATCAGTAGTTTATCAAAAAGACTCCAAAAATGCAAGAAAATTGTGTTTTTTCCTTCTTTCCATAAAATAGTCCGTACAGTACCTTCATAAACTGATCAACCTCTGTAAAAATGATTATTTTGGCTTTTTATATCCCTTCCCCAACTTCTCAAACTATTTGGGGTTGATTAGATTACACAAAAGTTGTTAAAACTCCTAAAGACTAGTTACCCGCCCAAAGTGGATTTTCAAAAATTTGAATTTCCAAACTCACATTTTATTATTTCCCACTAACTAGAAACATTAAAAACCATTACAGTATCATTTTTCAACCTTATTAAAGCATTATAAACCTACCTAATCTCCTAGAACATGATTGTTCCCTTTATATTGCAATTTGGTCCTAGGGTCCTTATCAGGACCCTTAGGGTAGTTAACTCTCTTATTATATTCATCCATGCCAAATGCCATTATAGGCTTCAAGACATCATAGCTGATGCTTTGGAATGGTTGACAGGTCTTCCTAACCCTTGCAAACTCTTGCCCTCTCAGGTGTTCCTTAAAAAGCTTGGGTGCTCCTGCACCAGAAAATTGCTTGATCTCATGAAAATATTCTAGGTGAAACATAGTGAAATGACCTTATATTTATACATATCTTAACATTAATTATCGTAATTTGAATATCACTAGCCAATATTGAAGTGTCGATTTTAAATCATTAAAATACCACCAAAAACATATTTCAAAGGGGGTCCTAGGTATAAGTGAGGAACCATTCACCCTATGACGAATGGGTCCTAGGTCACATACCTATGACACAAATCACTCAATGTTAAACATTATGTTATGGTATTTATGAATGTCATGTTTTATCCCTTGCAAATTGCATTTAATTAGGCTTGGATTTGAATTAAAGGGGAAAATTAAGGAAAATTAACCTTAATTAATTAATAAAGCTATATGTTAGTGTGAAAGTGTAAAGGTACACTTTACAACACCAAAAATAAGGCACCATGAAGTTCATTTTAATTATAAGGGCCCTAAACTTAATGTGAATATGAAAAGCATATTACAACACTAAATTAAGGCATCTTTAAGATCATTTTTTACTAATTATTTATTCCAAATTAAGTGTGAAAAAGGGATACTTTTTCCTACACTACTTTTAGCCCCCACTTTAGTGAGAGTATGATCCTGTGTAAAAATCACACTAAAGTAGAAACTCAAGACACATATGTATGCAACAATGACAAAGATACACAATCATACAACATAAAAGACTAGGAAGATCAAGCCTAGACTACCCGATCAATGTAGAACACTTTTGTGCTCACTCCAAGGTAGAAAAACTTCATGCTCTCCACTACATGAGTCTCCCAATGGGGTACTGAAACCTCAAAAATAGTGTTCCTATCTTTAGGGAGATGGAACTAAAGGGGGATTAGGGTTCCTGTACCTATTTTCTCTTATGTTTCATTCAAGGAAACCTTAGAGATCTCAATCCAAGGATAGCACTTTTTCCATCGATGGGAAAGAGATCTCCTAGAAGGGGTTTCCTAGGGTTTGATTAAATATACAAAGGAGAGGTTCACCACTATCCAAAGGCTTGGAAAGAAGTTGCAAATGATATGAAAACCTAACTATATAACCTAGAATGTGAAACTAAAAATTAGAATAACAAACTAAGAAAGGACAGAGGGGCACCTAGAAAACTTAAGATGCTTGAAAAAAGGTCTGAAATCCTAAAAATCTAACTTTTAATGCACACTAGGACTCATACACCAAGTTGGGCGATTTAGTCCTAGTTTAGGGTTTCTAGGTAGAAACTAGAATTTCACAGTGACAAGTCTAAATCCTCCAAAATATAGAAAAAGTGTTATACCAGGACTCATATGCCACAAAGTGGTGTATCAATCTCATTCTACTCTTTTGAAAAGTCAAGATCTGAATCTATTCTCCTATCTCTTCTCTTCCTTCAAAACTTTGTTTCTAGATCTAAACCTACTAAAAACCTACAAAACATAATATTGTCTTGATTTTTTATGAGGGGTTTTCCTTAGTCAAACCCATAGTTTCGTAGTTAAACCTTCATAGAAGTAATGGATCTTGAAAGTAAATGTGATTGCAAGTCCTAAACTTAAGTGCATCTAAGACCAAGATATCTAAAGTGCAATGAAACCCTATTCTAATGTGTTAGAATAAGATGCATGAATGAAACATAAATATGATGACTCACTTTGGGAGGACTCTAATCATCCAAATAATCCACAAAAATTTATGTACCTTCCTTTAGGTAGAAATTAGAATGATAATGGATGATGGAATCACTTAAGAAACAAGTCAATAGGCTTGGTTTGATTGCTAGTTCCATCTCTCCAACCTTGAATCGATCATGCTTCTCCATCAGAAACCATCATCAATCCTTGAAAATAATAGATCTGAAATTGAAAGTGAGCTTGAGGACCTACAAAAAACTATATGATGTTGCTCCAAGACTTTAAATTTTCTCACTATTTGCTCTTGAATACTTATAAATCTCTCTTAAAGACTCTTGCTTGAAAACTCTAGGATTCCTTAGCTCTTGAATCACTTTCTCTAGATGAAATAATGATTTGAAACCTTGTTTATATAGGAACTTCATCTAATTTACCATTTATTAGATCCCAAATGCTGATATTAACCAAAAATTTGAATTAGAAACCTTAATTTCCTACTCAAACCCTAAAAGGGGGCCACACAAGACTCATACACCCAAGGTTGTGTATGGGTCCCACCTTGGGGGACTCATATTCCCAAGGTGGCATATGAGTCACACCCTAGCTTTTCGGGGTGATAAAAAATTGAGATGTTAGAAAATTAAATGATTTTGTTGATTTTATCAATATTTCAGTTGAAATAAGCCTTGGGATCTGAAATAAAGGGTCTTAGGGGCCTATTAATGATTATTCAAAGGGTCATGAAATGTAAGGATACTAAAATAGGTCCTAACTAAGTATGAAATTATACCATCTCCAAGAAGGGAGTACAATTTTCTACACTACAGGTGGCAAATGAGAGAATCATATTAGGCTCCCATACCATATCAAAGCTATCCTCTTGAAAAATTTAATAAGGTGCCACAAGGCAAGGGTTCGTGCTTCATAGGGATTAACAAGTTAAATTATGCTAAGCTCCTATGAACAAGGAAAGGCTCCATAGGAAAGCAAGGTGTGTTATGCTAGGTGGCCTTGAGCTTAGGGTTCAAGCTCCATAGGGATTAACAGGCTTCGTTATACTAAACACCTATAAAAAATGCAAGGCTCCACAAGAAAGAAAGGTGTGCTATGCTAGGTGGCCTTAAATTTAGGGTTCGAGCTTCACAAGGTTAAAAAGTTGTATTATGCTAAACACTTATGAATATTAATGCTAGTAAAATTTTGTTCAAAGTTATTTTTCTTAGTTTGTGTAAGGCCTTCTTCTTAGGGAACATTGTGCCTAATGTCTCCAAGAGAGGACAAGTCAAGAGTAAAAGATTCACTACTTAGGGAATGCAGTGCATCACATCACCACTAAGAGGAAACTTGTATGCTAAGAAATAAAACACTCTTGGAGGACATCAAACCCAATGAAACCACCAAGAAAAGGACACATCATAGGAATAAAGAAAATTGCACCTTGAAACATGAGAAATGTCGAACGATATTATCAATGTATTCCACCACTTTAAAGCGGTTTCTAACACCATTGTTGTGAGAAATTGCTTTAAAGTAGCTAATGTTCAATCCTAAGACATGAAAGATTACTCAGAAAGCCCTATGTCAAGTCATATGTTTTTGAAATGAAGCTACGTCATGAAAAAGGAAGGAGGGGTTGCCCCCAAAAACACATAATGGATCTATGGCATCGAGGTTAGTATATCTTTGCCACAATGTTGTTATAGAGCTTGAAAATGTCATGATTCCCCAAATACTTGTAGAATTGGAAGAATGACACATAGATAATGGAAAAAAAGAAAAATATTTTGAGTCAACATGGAAGATACCTAAATGTCTCGATGCCTTGCATCATCCCCAAAAAGGAAAACACAAGACAAGAAAAAAAGATAATTTTTTTATGACATAGAGAATAATGTAGGTACAAATAGAGGAATGCACAAAAGGAAAGAGATACATCAAACAAAATAGTACGGGGGATCATATTACACACATGCAATCACACAAAGAAACATGAAAAAGAAAATAAAGAAAAATACTATTAAGTCACATGTGATTCAACCTATAGTAGGTTGTTTGCATCCTAATCTTGATTTGTATATGAAAAAGGTAGACAACTAGCCAAAGGGACTAAATCAAGTGCCAAACTAGGACACGTACCAAGTTCAACACTCTTAAATTAGTAGAATTATCATTTAAGCTCATCAAAGAGGAGAACAATTAATTCAACTCATTATGCACTTATTCATCAATCTTTGCAATATCAATATCATCATCTAAATTAATCACAATAGGAGGTCGAATGATAATGTCTCTGGAAGGTTCATGTTTACGTTGTAGTGAAGGTATAGAATCATCATATATTGCTTTAGGAAATTTTGGATTCTGATTTTATATGTTACATTATTTTGTTCTTTAGTTTGTAACATACGAGAAATATCATGATTTCTATGCCTACACTCTCTAACATTTCAGTTTCTTTTCATTCTATTTTTATTTTGTGATTGTGTAGGAGCAGGTTTTTCAATCATATATTTCTTTTCTTCCCTTAGGGGAGAAACAAAAGGAACCATGGGAGGTTTTTCAACCACTTTCTCCTTAGCTTTGAAGACTTTTTTGACTTTATTTGTAGGTAAGGAAGTCATTGGAAATAAGGTACGCAGGCTATGATCCATAGAGGGTTGATTATCAACACTATTAGAAAGAGAGTTAGAAAACCCAAGATCCACGATGAATGGTGTATTGCGGGTTGACCATGAATCTAGAACTACATCTCACAATAGTATTTCTAATAGGACACCAAGTTTTAAAGCTCATACAAGTTTCACAAACTTAATGTCAATCCAAAATGGAAAGAGGGTAAAGTGCATTGCAAGGACCTAGAATGCAATATGTAAATACAAATATTAGATTCTAGAAAAGGTGATTTTTTTATTACACTATTCAAAAACCTAAAAATTATGTCTTGTAAGTGAAATTTTTAAATCACATAATGCAATAGATTTATCAAATTAAGCTAAATATGATCAAATTGAAGAAACAAAAATTCTGCAAACAAAATCAAAGATTTGAATACAACATAGATGCAGAAATAAATGTTTTAATGCCAAGAAAATCAAGAAATGACCCTGATCAAGGACTCATTCACCCTAGGGTGAACAGGTCCTAGATTAGGGTTTTGAATAATTTTTTTATAAATTTATTAGTTAATGTTAGTAGTTTCCAAATTCTGATACGAAATAACAAGTTACAGTTTGATTTTTCTATGAAATGAGGGTTGAATGCAAATGCAAAATGTGACAAAATCACAACCTAGAAAACCTAATTTGAAATGCAATTTTGTTTTAATTTTCAAATGCAAATGAATATTATGCAAT
Source organism: Sequoia sempervirens (assembly GCA_007258455.2). Lineage (NCBI taxonomy): Eukaryota > Viridiplantae > Streptophyta > Pinopsida > Cupressales > Cupressaceae > Sequoia > Sequoia sempervirens. The sequence continues at coordinate 184,900,302 of VDFB02271358.1, read as the reverse complement.
TCTATGTAAATTTGATATGTAAAATAACTATTTATTTTTATTTTTTTAGATTTCAAGAGATGCAAAAATGCAATCCTAAAACCCTAAATGAAATATAAAGTTAAATGCAAACTAGACACCCTAAATGAGACTCAATTCAATGTAGATAAATTGAAATGAATGGAATATCTAAATATAGGGTAAAATAGGACTCTAAAAACAAAAAATACAATGATTAAATGCAGGTTTGAATCAAAATGAAACAAAGAGAAATAGATATGTGTTGGTTCTTGGAGGTGTTTGTGGGTAAAATGAAAGGGGATTCAGCACAACAAAGGCCCTATTTACCTCTATTCATTTAAGTAAATGATATACAAATAATGAGATGACTAACAACCACAAGGTGAGTCAAATCAAGGTATGAATCAACAAATTTCCTATCTATACAAGGACGGGGGTATGAAACAAATAGCACTTTGGGGAGAAAGGTTAAGACCATTAAACAAACTCCAAAACACAAGATATAAAATGAAAATAAAGGTTAGTACTAAAAATTGATGTAAACAACAATCAAAAGGAAAATAGCAAATGGGTCATGGCTAGGGCTCTGTAAAACTCTTTTTTGGGTTCTCTTTTGTAGTGTCTTCCCCCCTAAATTCTCAATTTTCACTGTTAGATAGCCAAAAATAAATCTTGTAGAAGAGTTTTCGTGAAATGAAAGCTTTCCTTGCAACTTTCTTCAATTTTTCTCTTCAAAGGATCTTTCACCTAAAATCTATAGTCACATATTGAGGAGAGAAAATTTTGTTTGTTAGATGAATGGGGCTTTGCCTTGGTCAAACCCCATTTTGGTAATTAAACCTTGAAATGAAATTAAACATGAAAGAAGGAATGATAAATGAACAACACTATGTTACTTCTCACCAAACCCTTCTTTGAACCTTGGATTATAGATCTGCAACTTGCATGAATTGGCTTCAATGGATGTGGATTTTGATCATTAAACTTGATTTGAAACAATTCCTTTGAGTACTTGAATAGATCTTGAACTCTACATCACCATATTAGTTCAAACAACATGCATGATGCAACATGAATTTGACATGATGAAAGGAATCTTGATTTATTTAATAATCTTCAATAAATCTACTCTTGAATGCCTTGGAAATGCTCGTCAATGCTCTAATAATGCTCTTCTGAAAATTTGTTGATTGCATGAAAATATTCTAGGTGAAACATAGTGAAATGACCTTATATTTATACATATCTTAATATTAATTCCCAAAATTCAAATATCACAAGCCCACATTGAAGTGTGGATATTAAATCATTAAAATACCCCAAAAAACATATTTTAAAGGGGGTTCCTAGGTCTAATAGTCCTAGGTCACTTACCTAGGACACACATTGCTCAATGTTAAAAATTATGTTATGGAATTTATGAATGTTGTGCTTTATCCCTCAAAAATTGTATTTAATTAGGCTTGGATTTGAAGTAAAGGGGAAAATTAAGGAAAATTAACCTCAATGAATTAAAAAATCCCTAGGTTAGTGTGAAAGTATAAAGGTACACTTTACAACACCAATTTAATAAGTCACCATTAAGTCCATTTTAATTAAAATGGACCTAAACTTAATGTGAATATGTAAAACTTATTACAACACTAAATTGAGGAAATTTTAAGCTCATTTATTATTAATTATTTATTCCAAATTAAGTGTGAAAAAGGCATACTTTTTCCTGCATTGGATCTCCAGCAGCAACGTCCTCTTGTGGTTGGATCCTCATTTCAACATCTTATTTCCTTATGAATTTTTGGGAAATAATTGATGATTTCACTTTCAATGTCCTAATATGGAATCAATTATAACATTTTTGTTTGGTTGTAAGAATTTTTACTTGGCCCTCCCTTTTGAAGTTGGTTATCATCAATATATGGATCCTATAGTAGTGCATATATTGTCAAATTCCATTCATTTCCAAATTAATGGCTTTATGGAAGGATTCAATGAATTTATTCCAAGGAATCTTAAATCAATATTCAATGATTAAGAACTTGTACTTTTTATTAGTGTCCTTGAAATTGATCTTGATGATCTGAAGTCCAACACAAAATTCATAGGATATACTTTAGCATCTCTTGTGATTTAGTAGTTTTGGGAGGTTATGCAAGGATTTGTCAAGGAGGACGTGGCACGCTTGTTGCAATTTGTCACAGGAACCTCAATGGTTCCTTTGGAAGGGTTTAATGCTCATCAAGGAATTTATGGCCCTTAAAGGTTTCAATTTCTTAACGAATATGGAGTACCAGAATGTCTACCTTCATCTCACACATGCTATAGATGGTCTTGCCTTCATTTGTAATATATTGGCCTTTTGCTATGCATATTTTCATTTCTTTTTAATATTTCTATTATGTTTTCAATAAATTTTTTTTTAGTGTCCCTACCACTTTTATCAAGAAAAAAAATGTTTGTCCAATTGCACTTCTTTATTACTTCAACTTGAGTGCCCTTCATGATACTCATAGATTTTTGTAACATTGAAAATAGTTGATATACCAAGTGTGTCTGGTAACTCCACTTCATATGCATTTTGCAAATCAAACTTCCTAAGAATATTACATGGTCCAAACTTCCTCATCTTCAACTTGTTGTATGTTCCTACTATAAATATTTCCTTCATAAGATAGATCATAAATTCATCCCTAACAAAAAATTCCTTATGTCTCCTTTTCTCATCTACCTGCTCCTTACTGTTCATGTCCTCCAAGTGTTTTCAAACTATGCAATATATCCATGAATCCTACAAATTCTTCTACTTGTGCACTCCTCTTATTCTCCATACTGATATCTCTTAGCTCCACAACTCCTCGAGGATGTATCCATGTCACGATCTCAAATGGTTTTTTTCCTATACTCTGGTTTACTAAATTATTATATGCAAACTCTTCTTATGATAGAACAACGTCCTAATTTATTTCCTTATCTCCAATAAAACATCTAAATAAGTTACCCAAAATCATGTATACTACCTCTATTTTTCCATCTATTTTTGGGTGATATGTTGAATTGAACTTCAGGTTTATCTTCATCTTCTTCCACAATGTCCTCCAAAAGTATCCAATGAACTTGGTGTCCCTATCTAAAACTATACTCTTTGGTAATCCATGTAATATCACAATTTACATGAAAAATAGGTTAGAAATATGCACAACATAATTAGTCTTCTTGTAAGGAATGAAATGTGCCATCTTGGAAAATCTGTCCACTACTACCATTATAGAATCATACTGTCTTTGTGTTCTTGGTAATCCCAATATGAAATCCATTGTCATATCTTCCCAAGGTCTCTCCAGTATTTTCAAAGGTTTATTCAATACAATATTCTAACTACCCCCTTTGCTAATTGACAAATTCTGATAGTTTGAACATACTTTCTAGCATCCTTGTATTTCTACAACCAAAAATAGTGTTCACTTACCAAAGCTATTGTCTTATCTGCCCAAAATGTCCTACTAGTCCTCCATTATGTTTCTCCTTAATCAAATTCTCCCTCATTGAACTCATTTTAATACATAATTGATTTCCCTTGAAAAAAATATCTTCCTGAATAAAATAATCCAACCATTCACACCTATATGTTACTATTGACTAGTTCCTTACATGTCTTTCATGCTTCAGAAAAATATGGATCATCCTCATACATGTGTTTTAGTTCATCAAAACTGAATACTTCTATCTTCATTCTTGTTAACAAATTCCTTCTCCTTCTCAATGCATCTCTAACTTTATTTGGCTTACCACTCCTATGCTTCAATAAAAATGTATAACTTTCCAAGAACCCAACCCATCTCATATGTCTCTTCTTCAACTTACCTTGACTATTCAAATACTGCAAAGCTTGATGGTCAGTATACAACACAAACTCCTTAGGAAACAAATAATTTCTCCACTTCTTCAAGGATTGAATTATGGCATAGAAATATATATCATAAACTAAATATCTCCTTTTGGCATCATTCAGCCTCTCACTTTATTGTTCTTTGTTCTTGACTCAACACTGCTCCTATTGCATTTCCACTCTTATCACAATCAACTTGAAATACTTTGTCAAAGTTAGGTATTGATAATACTAGTTTCTCTGTAACTTTTTGCTTCAACAATTCAAAACTTCTTTGTTCTCCATATGTCCACTTGAAGTTTTTCATATCTCCTCTCATTGTTTCTATCATGGGTGTGCAAATAATACTAAATCTCGTAATGAATTTCTAGTAGAAACTTGTTAATCCATGAAATAATCTTACCTCTTCAATGTTCACAGGTGTAATGTAAGGAAACTAAGGTAGTCAAACAACTTGCTACACTAACCTTGAGATGAGAATACTATATAACTTTAATAGATCTTTAATAGTTATAGAAAATTAAATAGAAATAAACATAAAGATTGTGCATACCACACCACAGTGATTTACATGGGGAAAACCCTTTTGGGAGAAAGAACACACACTCCAAAAGTCACCCAGTAGATTATTCAAAAATCACAAAGATTACAATTTACTACAGAGAAAGTTTCTCATAGGAGTATCACCAACAAAGATCCAGATTTGCACCAGTAAAATATAAATAAAAATATCCTTTCAGGGGTGTTTTCCCTGAGCCTCTATCAGGGTGCATTACCCCCAAACCCCTAGTTGGAGGGATGATCCACCTGGACCCCTCACAGGGGGTAAACCCCCTTCCCCTCTCCTGTCATGGATGTATCAATAGTAATATATGTATTAGCATTACCTTATATAATTACAAGGTTGAGACACATTTTCTTAACATGTAGGCCACTCAATAATTTCTCTAGCCTTCTTAGGGTCCATCTTCAGTCCTTTAGTAAAAACGCCAAAACCCAAGTATACCAACTTTTTCTTCATAAAGATACACTTCTTGATGTTTATTAGAAAAATATCTTCCCTTAGTCTTTGTAATACTTGTCAGATATGCCAAAAATGTTCTTCTCTAGTCTTATTGAAAATTAGAATATCATTCAAATAAACAATAACAAAATTTCCCAAGAATTGCTTCAAATTAGTTCATCAACCTCATGAAAGTGCTAGGTACATTTTTCAATCCAAAAGGCATCACTAACCACTCATACAACCCTTCATTGGTCTTAAATATAGTCTTCCATTTATCTCCTTCTCTGATTCTAATTTGGTGATAGCCACCCTATAGGTTAATCTTTATGAAATAATTGGCTCCACTCAAATAGTACACAATGTCATCCATCCTTGGTAATGGAAATTTATACTTGGTATTGATCCTATTGATTTCTCTTGATTCTATACACGGGTATGTGTAGGATCATGATGGGCCAAAAAGTGGCAATATGATGGGTATTTGTAGGGTATGTGGCTGATGAATTTTTTTCTACCCAAAATTGACGAAATGAAAAGGGTTTTTAAAGGATATTCTCATCTTTCCACCAATATAAATTATGCTTTACTTTGAATTTACTAAATATTTATTATTCATTTTCTATTTGAATTATGACTAAAGTGTTGATTGATAGGTTGATTCAAAAACATTTATAGCTTTCAAACAGTATTACATTTTTTGAATCCAAAACATGCATCACATTCTATGCTTCACATACTATAGGATTAAAAAAAGAAAAAATGAATTTCATGAAGTTTTGACCAAGATAAGGTGGTCAGACATACAAGTTTTTATATTTTTTAAAATTTGTAATAAAAAATTCATAATTAATTATTTACTTGGAAAAAAATTACAAAAAAATATGCATCACATCTACACATGAGTCATCTACTTATGTCTAAAATATCATAAAAAAAAATTATCATTTTATTGTGGTTAGGGTGGTCAGACAGACACCTACTTCTTATTTTTTCCTTGTAATTTAAGTAGTATTGCATTGAAATTTCAAATTTTTACTAAATAGATTCTTTTTTTTAAATAAACCTAGTAGTTTAGAAACTACATTCAATTTTCTACAGATTCTATTCTTACATATTTTAGAAATAATATAGATAACTTATTCAAATTTTTATGTCAAGTTGCCTAACTCTGATTTTTCTAAAATTTTTGCCACTTAAGGGCCTGTTTTTTCCATGATGATCCTGCACATACCCATACATTCTCCACTCTCCATCTTTCTTTGGTATCAATAAAATAGGTACCACACATGGGATTAAGCTCTCTCCAATCAATTCCCTTCAATAATTTTTGTACTTGTTTGTTCAACTCCACAATTTTCTATAGGTTTCATCCTATGTACTGCTTTGTTAGGAAAATTTTCTCCTAGTATTAGATATATATGATTACTAATGCTTTAAACTAGTGGTAATCCATCTAGTATATTCTCTAATATGATGTCTTGATAATTTTCCAACAATTCTACTACTTATGTCTATGGTTGATCTTCATCCTTTGTGCTAGAATTTTCTACCTCCTAATCACTGCACTTTTATAGAATCAATGCAAACACATGTTCTCATTCCTTAATCCTTCTATAAACTTCCTTCCATCTACCAAACATAGTATGGTTGTTCCACAAGCTTTCATTTTTTCATCTTCACCCAAAGGTATCAATATACTCCTATTGCCATTTCAAGTCACAATATAGGTATATTCCTTCCATCATGAATTGATTTTCTATCATATTTACATGCTAGTCCTAACAATGAATGTCATGCATCCATGAGAATAATATCACACAAAAATTTATGATTATATGATTGTATATAAAATTTCACTAAATATTGCTCACTTACCAAAATCTTATGTTCATCTTGAATCCATGCTATCTTGTATGGTTTTGGATGTTTCAATCTCTTCAAATTCAACTTGGTAACCATCTCTTCTAAAAATAAATTATCAACACTGTCACTATCAATGATAAATTTACATACCTTTTCTTTGGATTTACATCTCGTCCTAAACAAATTCTTCATTTGTGGTGGTTCTTTAAACACTTCTTCTTGCATAAAATCTCTTATCATTACTAATGATTCACATTTCTTTAGTTTCCCAACCAAACTAGGAGATCCAATAGGTTCTTCATCCATATAAAGTTGTTCTTCTAGTATTCTCAGTTATCTTACTCATACTTCACTGATGACATTCAAATGCTTTATGTCCTTCACCTCCACACTTAAAATAGGTTCCTCTAAATGGTATCATCTTGAAAATATACCTTCATCTCTCATATATCCATCAATGTGGTAGGAATTATGACCTCCTTTGTCACTACAGTAGAAATATGTGTCCCCTCTTCCTCTATAGTATGAATTATTGTCCTTATCTTCACTGAAGTATAGTTTCCCATCCTTGTTTTTCTTTGCAAATGGTCCTCTGTCTCTGGATTGTGATTCAATTCTCTAGAATCTTCCTCTTGCACTTCTTTATATTTTTTCAAACTTCTTGTTCAGATTTTCCTCTACCTTCAGCACAAATTGGTATGCTTCTTCAATTATTGTCATCTTCACCAGTCTCAACTCTTCTTGGATGTTTTTTCTTAGTCCATTGATGTACCACATAACCTTCTTCTTTCTTTCTTCACTATGTCTAGCTCTAATGACCATCTTGTAGTATTCTTCAATATATTCCTTCATAGACTTCTCCTTTTTTCTTAGGTTCTTCAATATTTTCAATAATTCAAGGTCATAATTAGTATGTATAAATTGATACTTCAGATTTGTCACCATCCTATCCCATTTTGTGACATTCTCATTTTCCCTCCTATTTCTATCCAATTGGACTTCTTTCCAACACATAGCAGCATGTCCTTTTAACTTACTTTTTACAAATCTCTCTTTATGGATCTTCAATTTCTTCATATTCAAAGTATTCTTCTATATAATTGATCAAATCAATCAATTCCTAAAGGTTTAAATTTCCTATGTTATTTTGAATTTAAATTGTAGGTCTCTTACCAATCTTGGAAATATCTTTTAACATCTTTACCTGATCTGAAACTTCTTCTTCTAGGTTTTCTTCATTCTGATTTGCAACATGATCTAATTCATCATCATCAATTTTAGCTTTGTGTCTAAGGTTTAGACCTCTCCTTCTATCTTCTTCTACAACATCCTACTTGAATATCCTTACCCTCATCATCTTTAATATTTCATCCATTTTTCCCACAACATTTTTTATAACAATTTCTTTCCTTGGCAACATCTCTCCCCATGGATCTGGTGCAACTACCTCAATTCGATGATCTAGATACAAGGTATCAATTTCCTCACAATTGACACTTAGTTGAAAACACTTGAAGGAAACTTTAGGTTGGTGATATGTTCACCATAACGAATTCCTTCTCTCCCAAAGGACTCATAAACATACGTTGATACGACTTGGTGCAATCACAAATTGAAGGTCTGGAAAGGATTGTCCAACCATGCAACCTAGAGTCCAACATAATGGAAACAACATGAGAAATTCTCAACAAACATGAATTATCATTGATTCAATAACTTTCAGTCTTACATGTATCATATGCCACATATGTCGAATGACTAGGCCTCATAGGCTTACCGCAAGGGAATTACAAAATATTAGAATTGGTACAAGGCCTTATTACAGTCTATAACTAGGACAACTTGAATTATTCTTCTATGTACAAATTAGCTAATTATTTATTTCCTTTTAATGAATTACAAATTATCTTAAATATGAATCTCTAGCTCCAATTATGTTGTGCATCATTCTCAAGGGCTTACAAACCCAAATGCAATATCAAGCATGTAGATCACCCAAGAACATGAGGAGATAACCCATCAAGAGATGGAATGCATAGTAGATCTCCAAGAAAGTTCCCCTAGACCTAAAATTCCTTGAATGATGTTCCCTTAAGCTTCACACATTCCAAAAAACTCTGCATGTAACTATTGACATTTCATGCCCCCATTTGATGACCCATCACTGATATTCAATCTCAGAGATATTACATAGGCCATCTTGCATGTTTTCTCCTTGAAGTTTCCTACTTTTAGCTAAGTCCCAAAATTTCAAGGTTTTGGGTTGTCACTTACTCGCTTACCTTGCATGCCTTCTCCATCACTCCCTTCCTTCCCCTCTTTCCTCTAAGTGTTTTGGGTTTTGCCCTTCAGCCTTACCCTTTACCCTTTACCATCCCTCTTTCCTATTCCTTATGCCTTTCTTCTGTTGGCCTTTGTCGTTCGACCTTCAACCTTTCTTCTTCCCTCTTACCATTTCACATTGAAGTACATAAGCCTTCATTCCGACCTTCAACTTCTAACAGTACAAGGTTTGGCCTCCAAAAGTCACTTCTATGGCTTTCGGTCTTCCTCTTCTCCCTTTCCTTGAAGGTGTTCTTTCAAAATTTTGATTAAGTCGAATGTTTTTGGGCTTTGGGAGTATGGCTTCCTCCTTACCTCTGACTTTCAGAGGTAAACCTTCCCTCTTACCCCCGATCTTTCCTTTCTCTTCATGGTTTCGCTTTTTTTCTTCTTCCTTGCATGCAGTAAGCTATAAGCCTGATGCCTAACACCCAAAGCCTAAAAAATGAATTTTCGAGGCTTCATACCATCATTTCAAGCTTGTAAAGGCTATTTTTTAGGCCCAACAACCTGAATTTCCTATAAATTTGACATGTTTTTGGGTGATATTTTTTAGGTTCGATTGGACTTTTGAGCTACTTGTCTAATTTTGTGGGCTTCAAGGATGACTTTAATGCTTTCTTTGACTCCTCCATGCCTTCTACAAGTGGATTTCATGGGTTCCCATGCCCATTTATTTTTGATTGTTGACTTTCAAGTCTCATCCATGCCCTAATCGATATTTTCATGGATGGCTTCATTCTTGTACGCCACATGCTTTATTGATAACCCAAGTTAGGGTTAGGGTTTTCTTTGTTGTTATTAATTATGCTTGATCTATAAAGGAAAAATATATATTCCTTTTTAGCATTCTTCTTCTAGCTCCTCTGGGGTTTTTCTTTTACAAAGTGTATTTTACACTCTACCATTATAAAGATTGGATTTTTGCCTCTACACCAACAAAATGGATCAAGCTTTCCTCTTCTTAGATCTTTGTGTTTCAGTAATTTATTACCTTCACATCTGATTTTTTATTGTATTTTCATGCGTGTATGTTTGTGTCAAGTGGTTTACAGTTGCTAGTTTCAAAAACCTTCCTTTCCTTCCAATGCCTTGTCAAACCCTAACCATCATGTTTACCTCTAAGAATTGACCAAACAAAGAGTTGTAAAATCCCCTTTCCCCTCTTCACTAATATACTGTGCAATCTTGGTCAAGAAGAAGTGACCTTTCCATCTTTGTGTATCACCTCCATTTTCCCTTTCATGTTCTCCTTCTCCCCTTTTCCTTGTGAGTTATTAGTGTTAAGTTTTCATGTGTTGGGTTGGACCAACACATTGCATTGGGATTGAAAAAGGAATTCGGCCTTCTCTGGAGATTCAACCTCATGTGTGTAAATGTCCCACACCTTGAGGTTGTTTCCATTATGTCATTGCAATGCTGAGTTCATGCTCAGTAGGGTGAAATTTCATGTGACAATATTTTTTGGAACACCTGATGGGACTACTTTATTTTCATTGAAGAATTTAGTGTTTTCTTCAATGCGTCTTACCTTTGGAGACATATCATCAAACACTATGGAAACTCCATAAAAAATCAACTAGTTCAAGTAGCCCAGTTCCATTTCATGTTGTTCAGGAGTTGGTGTGTGCTTCAACATTTCAGCCTTTGGAGGTAGTTCTACAAGCACCCGACGACTTTGCAACTCATTTGGGTGACTTTTAGTATGTACCAAAAATATTTGGTTGGGCAGTTCTTTGCTCTTATTCCATAATTTTGGAGGTGTTTCCTATGCTTAAAAATGTCATATATTAATGGAAACCGCATGTACACTCCATAATTTCATTATAATGCAAGTTTTGCACCTCCCAATTAGCCATATTAGGCTAGTTATGCCTCCCATTTCATTGCACAAAACCCTACTATTGTGGGTTCTCAATCTTCATGAAATGTTAACCACCCACCCCACCCTACTCAAATGTCCTAGATGCCTACACATTCCTATCAAAAACCCCAAGATACTCTTTATTCTTTATTTCAGCACCAAAATGAGAGCGAATTCATGTCCATGGTGAAGGATCTCTTTAAAAAAAATATTGAGCTTAAGGAGTAGCAAGAATTTGACCTACAACAGGGAGAGTGGGAAAATCAAACCTATCAAGGGCAGCAAGAAGGTTATTTCCCATGTCATGATGAGCTTGTCCACCAAACTCACCATTAAAAAAAAATTTAGACACTCAATGGAGTTATAAGTAGTAGTTGGAGGGACAAAGAAGGAAACACGAAGACTGTACAACAAGAGATGTTGTTGCTAAGCAAGAAAAATTTAGACTTTCACTTGCTCTAGCACAAGTGCCCGAGACTCAAGTAGCCACTTGTGTGCCTAGTTTCAAACAAGCACATCCACCATTTCCAACATAGCTTGCTATGGGGGAGGTAAGAAAACATAAATTTCTAAGTTTCAAGAAACCTAGCAAGCCTCTTGAAACCCCCATTATCCCTCTTTTTGTTCCAAAATATCCTATTGTGCAAGAGGTTTTCAAGCACAAAAAATTTAGTTTCAAGAATCCCAATCAACCCCTTGAAACTCCCATTCAACCTCTTGTGCCATCAAGTAGATCTTCTATGTTGGAGTCCCTAAGTTTTGTGAGCCTTCATTCCTCACAAGAACCCATCCTTGAGGAGGCTCAACCTTTTACTCCCATTGAGCAGCCCCTTCCAGAACATCATCAAGGGTTCTAATGCCTTTTTGACCATTTTTCTGCCTCTTTTCCTATTTCACTCTTGAAAGGTGGACTAGTGGTATGGGATCCTCGTTGGTCAAAAGAACAAGGGAAGGAGCAATTTTGGGCTAGAAGTGAAGAGGTTGTTGTTGTGGAGCCTTCACGTGCTCAAAAAAATGAGTGTCTTGGTTTGTTGCAAGAAAAAATTCAAGATGAAAAAGTGTTGTAGCAACAAGACATTAAAAAGGTGGAGAAAATTGATGCAAAAAAGGAATCATTCCTCTCATTTGATGCCTTTCATTATTTTTTGAAGATGAGGAGGATAGATTAGCTATACCTACATCAGTTAAATCCTTTGAACAACTTGGTTTGGGATTGATGCTTGAAGAATATAACTCCATGGTTTTGGCGTAGCAACAATAGACGTGTTTAGCCCCTGTTATTGTGGATGAAGATCCCCAATCTACTGATGTTTGCAGTTTTGAGGTGGAGGACCTCTTTTTGGATGTTATAGACACCTTTTGTTCAACTTTAAATTCCAAATCATCACCTCCAAAAGAGGAGCTTTGTGGGCAGTAGCATAAGAGGAAACAAAAGAGGATGTGGCAACCATTACATGCCATGAGTATGATATTTTTGTAGCTTTTTGCTAAGAAATAATTAATAAAAAGAGGCAATCTAAAGAAAATAGTTCTTCACTTTATGAACAATTTGAGGTATGTGTTGATGAAGTGTGCATCAATACAAGTAATTATGATCTTTGTTGGTTTTCTGTTGTCCTTGAATGTAGCAAGGTTGAATATGAGGTCTTCATTAAAAATGAAGATGTGACATTTTGCATTAGGGATAATGTGGCTAAGTTAGAGTGATTCACATGGAGCCAAGATACTAAAAAATCCACCATTGAGAAGCCACACATTTTTTTGGAGAGTGATGCTCCTGCTGCTCAGTTTGATTGTATGCCCAAGCTTCAAAGTTTCTCTTTTGAGATGCATGAGGAAGGTTTTTCTTGTGCAAATCAAAAATAATATTTGGAATATTTTGCATCACCATGTGAGCTAGAAACATTCTCCTTTTTTCAGCTCTTGGATTGAGGAGGTCAGCGATGGTAGTATTGGCATATTCTTTTGTGAGGAGAGTTCTCTTCTTCTTACAAAAGGTTTGTTCTTGGATGTCGACATGCCTTCAAAAATTCTCACCCCTATTGTTGTATATTCGAATAAGAAACTAGTGTTAGATGAGTCTAACACTTACATCATATGGTTCCCTTACAATGGAAAAATTTACAGTGAAGTGATCCTTCACCTTACAAGCATTTTGTGTAGTTACATGCATGTTGGTAGTAGTTTTTAGTGGTTGCAACTGGGTGAGGTCTTTAACTATGGTTTGAATGAGATCAACTCCTTCAAAAGGTTCATCTTTGACAAAGGAAATATCCCATTCTTTGTTTTATGTTAGTTTAGTGTATATATTGTAAATATTTTCTTTCCATGAAGTTCATTTGCATACCTTGCATTCTCCTTAAGGTAATGTATGTTCTAGTTTCCATGCTTTCCTCCAAGTGTAACTGGCACATGTTTTTTTTCCCTTGGGAGACCCAATTTTGTAAATTCCCTTCATGACTATGTGCTCAATGGATCGATCAGGCCTCTAGATTCCATGATTAGCAGAAAATCATCCCATAGAAGTCGCCTTTAATGTTGACATTTCATTCCCCCCTTTGATGACCCATCACTGATATCCGATCTGAGAGATCTTACATGGGCCATCTTCCATATTTTCTCCTTGTTCAAAGTTTCCTAATTTTGGCTAAGGCTCAAAATTTTGGGTTTTTGAGTTGTCACTTACTTGCTTACCTTGTATTCCTTCTTCATTGCTCCCTTCCTTCCCCTCTTTCCTCTAAGTGTTTCTAGTGTCGGCCTTCGGCCTTACCCTTTACCCTTTACCATCCCTCTTTCCTCTTCCTTATGCCTTTCTTCTATCGTCCTTCAGCCTTCCTTCTTGCCCCTTACCGTTTCACTTTAAAAAATGTACGTCTTTGGTCACACCTCCAACCTTTGATGGTTCAAGGTCCAAACTCCGAAAGTCACTTCTATGGCTTTCAGTCTTCCCCTTCTCCCTTTCCCCAAAGGTTTTCTTTTGAAAATTTGACTAAGTTTTGAATGTTTTTGGGCTTTGAGGGTATGGCTTCTGTATCAATGGATTTATTTTTGGATTAGATTCAAGTTATCAAATCAATGCGAAAGACAAAACCCAAAGTAATTACAAAGAACAAAGGAAGCAAACGTAAATGAAACAAGTATACCAAATAGTTGTTGCAGCCTCCATGATTCACCTTTGTAACACCTCCTTGCTTGCTGGTTGACGTGTTGCCCTCAGATTCATCATGTGAGCAATCTGCAAATAAATGTCTATGTCCTACACCAAGCTTTGAAGGATTTGCACAAATTCCTAATGCCTATGCCTAAATGACTATGATAAAAATGACTCTAAAATGCCAAATTAATCTAAGTATTAATATGCCAAAATATTGTAATCTATGTGCATAATGTAGAAATGAGAGCAAAATAGCATTTATAGAAAATGCCATTTTGAATGGATGGACGAGATTGATTTTTGACAAAGACCTAAAATCAGCGGACAAGATTTAATTTGACAATCCCTAATCAGGGTTAGGGAAAAATCCTTAAGTGAGCGGTCAAGATGTCATCTAAGAGAATCAAATCAGAAGTGGAGAATAAATGAGATAAATTAATTAGAAAATAAATATTTTTGAAAATCAAGAAGATAAAGACTACCTGATTTGTGAGATTCGAAAAATCAAGAAGATAAGAGTTGGACTGAAGATCAAATTTGGAAAATCAAGAATCTGCCCAATTACTTGATTTTTGGAAGATTAGTTACTATTTTGAATTAAATTAATTCAAAAAAATGATTTTGTGAGACAATAACTAATATTTTTTTAGATTATTTACAAAAATGGACTAATAGTTAAGACAATAAAGTCAAACATAGTCTCATCGTGGGAAGTGTCAATAGTCGAGGCCTTTGTAAGGTCGAAAAGTGTTTGATCATGAATGGCATAAAGGTCAAGGAGTGGATCATTTTGGACATCTTGGTCAATGGTAGGGTCTTGGTCAAAGATGGGGTTGTTGTAGATGATATAATCGGAAATGGAATTTTCGTTAAGGATAGGTGTGTTTTGGATGTCATGATTATTTTGAAGGACATCTTGAATGGACTTTGAGATAGGGTCATGGGATGAACTACCTTGTTCTTGACATGAGGGTGACATTACAAGGTCATGCTTTGGACTTTCATTTGACATGTATCCTCAAGTTTATTAAATGGTATTTGACTTTGGACTATGATAAAATTTTCATGACTATATTTGGCTTGTGAGGGGGTGACTTGAAAAGGATTAATGACCAAAGGACTAGGATAGGACATGGGAACTTGGACTGGACTAGTATATGAAGGACTAGGATATGACATGGGTACTTGCATTGGACTAGTTTGTGAAGGACTAGGGTATGACATGGAGACTTGGACCGGATATGACATGGAGGCTTGGACTGGTTAAGGATGTGATAGCATCAGATGTGACATGGGGACTTTGACTATATTAGTTGGTAATGACATAGAATATGACATAGGGACTTGGACTGGATTGGAGTAAGGTTGACTAAAATGGGACATGGAGACTTGGGCCAAATCGATATGGTATGATGTGGGGACATGACATGTGTTGGTAGATAGTTGATAAGGCATGTAGACTTGGATGGGATTGATAGGTGAAGGGTCAAAATATGACGTGGAGGTTTGGAATGGACTAGTTGATAGTTGGATTCCCTTGTCAAAGTTAGGATAAGGGTGAGTAATGGATGTTTGTTGTGGACTAATGTCATGAATGGTATTAAGTGAATTTTGGTAGTGAGGGTAGATGGACGAAGGACTAGGACTCATGGATTGTTGGTACAAAGGACATTGATTTTTGGTTTGGAGGAATTGTCTCCTAATGTCTAAGGCTTGTTGGTATTGACCTCTACAGAGTAATTGGTATTCAACTTTACTAGCAAGCCTATCAATATGTTGGTGAAGGGAAGACAAGGTGGTGGATGTCATGATGTTAAATGCAAAGTGATAATGACATTTGTCTAAGGGAAATGACTAATGCAAGGTGATAAAATTGGTCAAGAAAGGATGCCAAATGCCAAGGTGACAATGAAGATGTTGACTAAGGAAAATGACCAATGCCAAGTCTAGATGCCAAATGAGGACTATGATGGACAATGCAAAGTCTAAGTTCAAAATGAGGACTGAGACCTTTGTTTGATGTTTTGTTGAAAAGTTTGAGTTGTCTAAGGTCAATTGTTTTTGTCCAGATTTGTGAATGTTGTGTATAATGTTCGAAAATCTAGAAAACACTTGACAAGAACGATGTTTTAGTGTAAGAAAGCACACATAAGACAAGTACAATCCTAGGTTAGGCTAGGACAATATTCGTTAGATTCCACATGGGTTTCCCCAACAGCATATCTGTAGCATGTGAATTCAGAAGCTTGGCTACATGGGCTCCCCCTTACAGTGCACTCTCTTCTTAGGCCAACCAAGCTTCCAACCCCCATGAAACTCCCATGGCAGATTGATCACCTCTACTACAAACTGCGAAAGTGTGGATGCCTTCACACTGACTGGTGCTGCACCAGCAAATAGAAGGTTTTTGGCTTACTACACAGGTTTTTAGTTTGGAACCCCCGTTCGAGTGGCCATACATGTGGCAAGAGATTAATCGCCAATAAGGTGGCACTCCAGCCTGAAGAGGTTAAGCTCAACAGGGTTTAAGGGAGTACAACTCTATCCGTATGACACATCCGCACTCGTAATCTTAGGTTTTCCCTTAAGATTCACATTTATATACCGGTTAGGGGTAGCTTGGCCTTAGCTCTGTTGCCAGTTTGAGTCATGTTGGGGTGATGAAATCCCTAGGTAGGCCCAATTTCTAGAGTTAGTAACCGTTTCTCTTACACCCAAGATCACCCGAAAGTGCAAAGGGAGAGGATACTCCAATATACCAAGTCGTGAAGGTAATGACAGATAAAAATGGGTCTGGTTTTCTGATCATCGAGTTTTCACAAGGTGAGAGCATACTCACCTACCATTTTACAAACACACTTAGACATAGTAGAAAGACAAGTTTGTTTTAATTGCACCAAAGGAAATGTGTATTATACTAAAAAAAGACAAACACATTGTTTTGATGTTTAATCTTTGACGTTCGAACCTGCAAGACCACACATTAGTAGTTTGATAATGATCTTCGACTATCGATCTGCAAAAAAATAGTTAGATGCATCCTTTTTTTTCCACTTGATCCAATGTGTCCTTTCAAGTGTTTATTTTTTGCACATGCACAAAACCAACAACAAACCCTAACAAGATAATCGATCACTACTATTAGAGGGTTAGCTAGTCGAGACAAATCTGATTTTTAGAAATTTTTTGATTGTAAAATGAAAACTACAGAGAATAAAGCCTATCTAAAATCTCAAGAGGTTTCCAAAAATGTAAATAAATTAGAAAAATTTGTTGTGTTGCACCTAAAATTATTTTTTTATGAAAAATCATAAAAAAATGATTAAAAATACAAAACAGCTCCAAAAATTTTGATTTTTGGACTAAAATCGTCCAATGTTATCCCAAATTTGTAAAAAAAAATTTGTGAGTAGATCTACAATCTTGTTTGAGATATAAGAAAATCTATTTTAAGAACTAATTTGAAAATATCTATTGTTTGACCAATAATTTCGCATCCAAATTTAAAATATAAAGAATAGATCCCTATTAAAATTTAGAGAGCTTTCTAAAAATGTAAACATATCTTAAAAATTAGATTATTTGCTCCTGAAATTAATTTTTTATGAAAAACAAAAATAATAATAATAATAATAATAAACAAATCCCAAAATTCTGATTTTTGGAATGAAAGTGCATGATGTTGTCCCCAAGTTGTAGAAAAAAATTTGTGAGAAAACACATAGCCATTTGAAAGTTATGGTCAAATCTTTGAAAAAATAGGGCTTTATCCACAATGATGCCAAACCTGCAACAAAAGAATCAAACTCCAAGATTTCTCAAAATTTGTTAAAACATTTTGGGTTCACCAAATGTATCAATGGATTTATTTTGGATTAGATTCAAGTTATCAAATCAATGTGAAAGACAAAACCCAAAGTGATTACAAAGAACAAAGGAAGCAAACGTAAATGAAACAAGTATACCAATAATAGTTGCAGCCTCCATGATTCACCTTTGTAACAACTCCTTCCTTAACAACTCCTTGCTTGTTGGTTGACGTGTTGCCCTTAGATTCGTTGTGTGAGAAATCTGCAAATAAATGTCTATGTCCTACACCAAGCTTTGAAGGATTTGCACAAATGCCTAATGCCTATGTCTATGACAAAAATAACTCTAAAATGCCAAATTAATCTAAGTATTAATATGCCAGAATATTGTAATCTATGTGCGTCTAATGTGTAAAATATTGCCTGATGCAAAAATGAGAGGAAAATGACATTTTATAGAAAATGTCATTTTGAATGGATGGATGAGATTGATTTTTGACAAAGACCTAAAATCAGCGGACAAGATTTAATTTGACAATCCCTAATCAGGGTTAGGGCAAAATCCTTAAGTGAGTGGTCAAGATGTCATCTAAGAGAATCAAATCGGCGGTGGAGAATAAATGAAATAAATTAATTAGAAAATAAAGATTTTTGAAAATCAAGAAGATAAAGACTACCTGATTTGTGAGATTCAAAAAATCAAGAAGATAAGAGTTGGACTGAAGATCAAATTCCAAAAAATCAAGTAATCTTACTATTTTGAATTAAATTAATTCAAAATAATGATTTTGTGAGACAATAAATAATCTTTTTTCAGATTATTTACAAAAATGGACTAACAGTTAAGAAAGTGATGACATTTTAAATAATTTCATTGATTTAAAATGAGAGGAATATTAATTTAGGTAATTAAATAATTAAATTTTTTTAGAAGATAAGATTAATTAATTAAATAAATTAATCAATTTATTTAATTAAGACAATTAGTGACATATTAAATAAATAAATAAAACTTATTTATTTAATAATCAGGAAGAATTAATGAATAAGGATAATTAAACAAATTTAGAAATTTATTTAATTATTGGGAGACTTAGAGAATTAGTGACATATTTAATAAATAAATAGAATTTATTTATTTAATAATCATGAAGAATAAAAGGACATGAATTGATTAAATAATTATGAATTATTTAATCAATAGTCAAATGTGGACCAAGGACATAATTAAATGTCATAATTATGCTAGGACGAAAGTGGTAAAAATGAAGCTTGCAGGCCTAGGTCATTTTTAAGTATCTACAGCTTCCTCCTTACCTCCAACTATTGAAGATAAGCCTTCCCTCTTACCCTTGATCTTTCCTTTCTCTTCACGGTTTTTCTTCTTTCCTTATTCCTTGCATGTGATAAGTTGTAAGCCCAATGCCTAATAAATGCATTTTCGAGGCTTCTGACCCCTTTTTTCATGCTTGTAAAGGCTATTTTTCAAGCTCAAAACCTTGACCTTCCTACATATTTGATGTGTTTTTGGATGACGTTTTTGAGGTTCAATTGGACTTTTGAGCTACATGTCTAATTTCCTAGGCTTCAAGGATGACTTTAATGCTTTCTCTAACTCCTCCATACCTTCTACAAGTGGATTTCATGGGTGCCCATGCCCATTTATTATTGATTGTTGATTTCAGGTCTCATCCATGCCCTAATCGATATTTTCACAGATGGCTTCATTCTTGCATGCCACAAGCTTTATTACTAACCCTAGTTAGTGTTAGGGATCAGTTTTTTGTTCTCTATTATGCTTGATCTATAAAGGAAAAACATGTATTCATTTTTAGGGTTCTTCTCTTGGCTCCTCTGGGGGTTTTCTTTTGCAAACATGTATTTTACACTCTGCCATTATAAAGATTGGCATTTTGCCTCTACATCAACGAAATGAATCAAGACTTCCTCTTCTCAACTCTTTTATTTTTGAGCAACTTATCACCTTCACATTTGAGTTTTTATTGTATTTTCATGCATGTATTTTTGTGTTAAATGGTTTATAGTTGTTGGTTTGAGAAACCTTGCTTTCCTTCTAACGCCTTGTCAAACCCTAACCTCCATTTTTTCCTCTGAGAATTGACCAAACAAAGAGTTGTAAAGTTCCCTTGCCCCTCTTGAATGATGTACTATGCAATATTAGTCAAGAAGAAGTGACCTTTCCATCTTGGTGTATCACCTCCATTTTCCCTTTCATGTTTTCCTTCTCCCCTTTTCCTTGTGAGCTATTAGTGGTAGGTTTTCATGTGTTGGGTTAAACTAGCACATTACACTGGGATTGAAAAAGAAAGTCAACCTTCTCTAGATATTCAACCTCATATGTGCAAAGGTCCCACACCTTGAGGTTGTTTCCATTGTGTCATTGAAATGTTGAGCTTTGTGCTCAGTAGGGTGCAATTTCATGTGACAATAGTAACCAATCTAAGCTAGCTAGGCCCTAAATGCTCTACTAGAGAATTAACAATGAAATTATAAGAGTCATAACTTTTTGTAAACGAATGCAAATCATCTAAAATCTAGCTATGTTGTAGATGACCTCGTTGAGAACCAATATCCTTCTCCACAAGTTGAGAAATTGCAATGTGGTAAAACGTGAAAGAAACTGTTGAGAAAACAATAGATTGAAATGCAAGAAAAGAAATGTTTTTGGTTAATACATGTTTTCTTTACAACCAGGGATGCTCCTACATCAACGAATCTCTACAATGAGATAGTATTTTTTTATAAATAAAAATTTCATTACCTCAATGTAGTTTAAATTTTCTTATATAAATGATATTTTTAGCCTTATATATTTAATATGTTCTCACTTCTTTCATAATCAACTATATAGGAATATTTGTGTATATGCCCAAAAAAGTTACTATTTTATCAAGTGAGACTAAATAGTTTCCTATAAAAATAATTAATATAAGAAGTTTTTGATGTATTTTATGTCATGTATTTTATTACTTTTGGTGATTAGTCCATAATGAGTTGCAAAACAATTGTTTTAAAGGAATATTTATTTGGTGTGAAATTTTATTTTCTGTCATTTATTTCCCTATATCTATTAGTCATTTTAATTATTTTGATCTTTATTCCTTTTTGTCAACCTTTTAGGTCTAAGGTTATCCCTATTTCTTAGATTATTTCAGCTTAATAGAGTTTTCAACCTTATTTCCCATATAATGGATCAAACCTTAATGGTAGAAGTTCATAAGTATTCTACAAATCATTCAAGATTTGGTTCATCACCTTTTCCTATCCGGCTATAATAATATATTGAGCATTCGTTCAAATTATTTTCTCACAATATTATCATGGTTTACATAACCTCATCATAATTTGCTCATTCACAATTGAGATAACCTTCTCAGGAATACTACGCAACTACTTTACACAATATATTACTTAGGACCGTAATCCTATAAATCAAAATTTCCAACCATCATTGGTTACCTTGGTGAGTCTATCCACCATAATAAAATGTTAGTTCCATTGAATTGGAAAAATTAAACTATCTTGTGTTTTACCACTCCTCTAGAATCTTAAAAGAGTATACATGTCCTATTGATGACGATATCTTGTCTTCATTTCTTAGTACACTGGACAATAACTTGCTACATACTCTGCAACATCTTACTCCATCTTTTCAAGGTAATAGTGGTTCCTCATCTGAAAAATAATTTTGTCATTCTATTGTTCTGAAATGGACATCAATTCCCTCATTTTATTCCTTAATCTCCCAAAATTTTGGGTACATAGGTTATTTTACATCCCATAAAAGTCTATTTTCACTAAGCAAAAACCTATTTCGTGGAATCATTGTCACGACCCCTATTTTTATTGTTCATATTTTACAATTTTTTATTAAAATAATTTATAATGAAATAAAAGTGCAAAGGAATAGAAGAATTAATTATATTTTAATTAGATAATTTATTTTGCAAATAAATGATAATGAGTTGTTATTTAGAATAATTATTTTTAATTGCAATTAAATGTTATCTCCTTGCTCACTATTTTGAATAAATATTTACATGGAAAATAAAAGATATTTCATTATTATTTACTCATAATAGATATTCAATTTTACAATTAAAAATAAAATTTTATTTTATTAATAGTCGAGGATAAATATTGTGCATGGAAAAATAAACTTTATTATTATTATTTTCAAGATTAGGTATTTAGAATTGGAGAGAAATATTTAAAAGAGGAAAATCATTAATGGGAAGATACAATTGTTTTCATAAACTTTCTTGATTTGCTCTACAAAAGAAATAATTGAAAAATGGATGCCCAGAAGAGGGTTTTCTAAAGCATGGTAATCTAGAATGGTGAAAGAAAAGAAGAAAATAATACAGGGGAAAAGAGGAAAAACTACAAGAGGAGATCTCTAGCAATCAAGAATGAGAAAGAGAGGAACCAAAAGAGGAAATTCAATCAGAAGCATTTTTCTAGGTTTTCGAATCCTCTTTCCAATGTCTTTTAGTTTCTAATGCAAATTTTGATGTTTGTCTGTGAAAATACTTGATCCTCTCTTGAAACCCTTTTTTGAGAATCAAATGCAAAATTGGTTAATGTTATAATATCCTGTTTATTGAATAAGATTTAGCATTATGGTTGTGCAATCTGCAATTTTCCTATTCTTGTATATAGAATTTATAAATATTTATATAAATACATATATAAATATATATAGTACTTATATACATTTATATTTATATTGTTATTGCAGAATTTTGAATTGAGTTCAAGCATACCGTGACAAAGTACCCTTTTAAATTAAATTTCTTTTCCTAAATGAAATAATATTACATGTTTTCATATAAATACAGATGAAAACATATAATATTATTGTTATAAAACTTACCAGTTTTGAAGCGAATTTATTTCAAATGAAAATAGAGGGGAAAATATTTATTTGGCCTTGAGGGCTAAGCCTCCATAGGCAACGCTCTTTCTATAGGGAGTTGCTGACCTTTCATTTGCCAACAAGCCTTAATAACTTTCAAACTGCCTTGGGCTAAGTATGAATGAACTTTATTATCTGCAAATATTTGCTTATATTTATATATATGTGTATATGTATGGATATATACATGTTAGTTTCTAGATACCGGAATATAAAGAAAACTTGGCTGTGGATGTACATTTAGTTTTGGCTGTAAAAGAATTCTTTTGTATATATATATATATATATATATATATATATATATATATATATATATATATATATATATATATATATATATATATGTATTGTATATTTATTAATGAAGAATGTAAGGGAATTTACACATGGCTATAAAAGTATATCTTATTTCTTCTATAACATTATGAAAGTTTCTATATATGTATATATAAATGTGTTTATATATATATATATATACGTATATATATATATGCATATATGCATATATAATTAAATGCATCGTTGCCAATAAAATGTAACAAAGATTTTTCTTGTAGTTGAATTTGATATGTGATTATTTAGGTGGGAAGGTGTATAATTCTATATATCTACCTTTATATATATATATATATATATATGAATACAAATACAGTAGGTGTGGAAGCAAGTAATTAAGTTAGAAAATAATAGAAATTAAAATCTGATTTGAATGACTAATATTTTTTTTTTAAAGTGATATATTTTGTACTAGATTGTTTACATTTCTGAATATATATGTATGGAAATGCAAACATAGGTGTGTGTGTGTGTGTGTGTGTGTGTGTGTGTGTGTGTGTGTGTGTATATAGGCGTTCACATGAATTTGGCCAAGTTTACTCTATTGAATGTATATTTTCTTTAAATAAATAAAAAATCTATTCAAATTACACAACTCTGTTATTTTAGGGTAAATTGTATAATTGGCAACATAATAATGGATACTTTGTAAGCAAGTGGAAAAGAGTGCTTAATTTGCTTTTATTCGTTGGAGTGTAGCGGTTTTCCTGTAACGAATTCATTGTGAAATATAAAACTAGATGTAGTATTTATTTCTGGTGAATGATTTTCTTAGGAAATCAAATAGCGAACTTGGAAATATAAGATGTTTTTCTTGAAAGGATGCTTGAATATGTAGATGATTGAATTTTGTGCAACTTGTAAGAACTATGCATTACCTATTGTTTTAACTACTCTTTTTATTCATTCAATATAATGGTATGTTAAGTTGTATTCCTTGTGTCGCTTTGGAAATCCAATATAGTATGATTTAAGGCTTTTTCCTAACATGAACATATTTTTCTTGTAAATATTACAATCATTGCCCTAATATTTAACTCTAATTTTATCTTTAAATAATAATTACCTACTTCTCCTCATGTCTTATTATAACGATCCACTCATCATTTGAATATATTGAAAGCTTATCTATGTCAATGTTACCAACAATATTAGCAACTATAACTATAAATTTCTTTATTAATGGACATACATTGGTATTTGTATGTGTATCGATGTGAAGTGGATACTTAATTTTTTCTTAGAGATAATGACTAACTCATGAAGTTACTCTAACGAACCTTTAATATATTTTTGTAAGAAGGTAGGCTATGCCACATTTGAGATCATTGGTTTCTTTTCTATCTTATCTTTTACTTAATGTAGCCATTTGATAAATTACATAGCTATAGTATGGAACAAGACAAAGATAAGTTGTTAGTAACCTATGATAGCATCTTGTTATCATTTATTTTCACTCATGTTGTTCTATGAACTGATGAGAGTAAATACTCATAGCTTATATAGGCATTCTCATATATACATGAGCTATACCTTCTTAACTATTTTATAGTATTATTTTCTTATTGCTAAAACCTCTATGCATCATTGAATTTATAAGTAAATATTTTGGTTATAATTGCATAGGAATGAGTGCATTCTAGCAGGATTAGGATGACTTTCATGAAGCTTTATGTGAATGGTCATGTTTGTCAGTGTACTTGTATGATATTTGTGAGGTTATTAAAAGTGGAATTGTCTTGCAAATACTTGGGAGCAAATCATGAAAATGTTGGCATTATCCCAACTTCATATGTAAGGATGATGCATTGGTGAAACTTGAAACTGGTAATTGTAGACGTATGTGACTTGTAAAAGAACTTCAATATTTTCCTTGTGATATAGAGAAATATGTAATGAATGGTTATGAGACAGTATGATCATTGTCGTGAGGCAACTTGTAACCATTGAAACTTTGTAGCTAGTAAGGCTCTACCTATGAGGAATTTCATTAAGCCATTAAGGCACTTTTATGAGTGGTTTTTCATCCCTGGAAGGGTTTTCTACTCATGAAATTCTTTGTGTCATGATTCTTTTGTGGATGCATTTACGATCGTGATGTTTTATCCTTCTGTAATATAGTATATAGTTGTATCGTGTAATGGTATAACCTTGTTCGATATACTTTAATTCATTGATGAATTTTTATTCCATTTCGAATTAAGTGATGATGGAAATTAAATTAATCCTCTTTTTCCACACCATTTTTTTAAATTATTTTATTTTATTAAACTAATTTGGAAATTAAGGGTTATAATTGGTAAGTGAGTTTTCCATACCTTGACACTCATGCCACATTTAATTCCCAAGTAATAATGGCTAGGAGTTTGGACGAGATAAATCTCATTTATCTTAGGACATCCATTCCTTTGGATTTCTTTCATCCTTAAATCATTTTCAAAATTTCAATCCAATTTCCAACCCATTCTATTTCCTGATGAGCATCGGTACCAATGTTGAGTAATAATCCTCATTCATTTAGGTTGGTTCATAAAATTTATCAAATTTAATTGCATACTTAACTTACCAAACATGAATGATTCTTAATAACTTTAAATCATGAGTAATCTAGATATTTCCTTACCTATTACTTAGGAAATGATCTTCCCTTTCACGATTGTGTAATCTACCTATCCTCTTCTAAGGCATCTATGATAATAAAAATTGATCTTTCAATCAATCATATATATATATATATATATATATATATATATATATATATAAAGTATTGAGTGATAATGTTCCTTTCTCAGTTGGTCGTAATCCTTGACCTTTCCATCATCTTTCAATAATTTCTATACTTTATTCATATGGCCATGAAATATATGACTTAGTTGACATCATTACCTAAAAGGAAGTCAAAAGTTCTTCCAAATCAAAATTATATTTATGATTTTCATTGGGTGGGGTACTTTATTTGAGTCAATCCACTCTCTTTCTTCCCCTCTTAGTGTTTCCATGACATTCAATCAACTCAAAGTTGAACTCCTACCAAAAATTTGCTTTCTCCAAATGATTTTTCATCCCTTGTTGTTGGCTTTCTATTTCCTTTATCGTGCCTTTTTTTCTTTCCTTGGCATGTCTTGAATATACATACTCCCAAAGTTAGATTCATCATTGATTTCTAATCCCACATATTCAATAATTGGATCATCAAATAAGAGATCTAATGAATAATTAGTAACTTTACAAGTTAAGAGACACTCTAATATTCCAATTCTCTTTTCCATCTATACCAATATCCTGTGTGGAGGAAAATCCCAATCCACAAATCCTCTTTTGTTGATGTACCTTTCAACTTAGAAATTGATTTCCTTACCATTCCCTTGATTTTGACACATAGTGTCACTCTGTATCCCATTTCCTTTTGGAACCTCTAAACACAAGTTTATTTTTGATGGCTAGTTGGTGTGTTTAATCTACACTTCTACCAAATGTATTACTAACTGAACCTTTTTTAATCCAATAGGATTTACCTTTTCAGGTCTCTTTCTCACAACCACCTTTCCAAGTGACTTTTTCCTAATTCTTGGTAACTTCATAACCTTAAGCACTCTCAAGTTGCTTTGTTTATTTTTCTAATCTTAATTAGAACTCCAAATTGATCTCATAAATTTTGGTTGGTGGAACCATGTCCACTTTATTGATTACTTCTTTTGTGACCATTTTGGTCTCTTCCCTTATTCCAAGGTACTATTTCCTTTCTTGCAAGATCTTAGCCTTGCACAAAAGTTAGAAATTTTTCAAGAGTTCTCCAACCTCTTGGATACCTCCCTTTTTGACTATTTACTTCATTTTAAGTTTCTAATTTATATCAATAATGCATACTCATCTAGATTCATATTATTCTTATTGAATTCATAAATCCTTGGCTCTTTGTAGCTATAGATTGCTACCAATAAGAGGGTTATTTCATTTCTTCCCATCCCCTTGATTCATTTGACTTATTTCGTAGGGTGAAGTTACATATTGTTTATCCTTCATATCCTTCCTACATAACTTGATTGCATAAACTTCCACAATCTAAGACGGGTTTCATATTAAGTTGTTGGTCTAGGATTTTTCAACTCTAGGGATGACTCTTTCTAGTCCCAAACTTAAACAAGTTTCCTAGGATCTTAACTTTCTTTTCATTTCTCTTAGTTCTTTCCTCTTTCCATCTTGGCATAAGAGATTTTCAACCATTATCTGCAGATAAGGTTTACATATTGTTTGCATAATGAGCTCATAGGCTCCAAAGCTAAACTTGGTGGCTTTGATACCACATGTAACAACCCTAGTGTTCTAGTCAGTAAAATTTCCAATTTTTTCACCTCAAGTGAATAACTATGATTCCAAAACATAGAAATACAATTTTTTCGTTCCATTATATGTAAATTACAAGCATATTTGAAACAAGCACTATTCCATAATTCCATTGCATTTCATTTTAATTTCACAAATCTTTCCAAAACATAGATTTCATATTGAGTAAACTCAATTTTATCATTCAAGATTACATCCATCCATACAAATGGGTACAACATACATCCATAGCTCTTTTGATCTTATCTAGCAATAGATATACAAACTAGTCCTGATGTCATCATAATGGTGCATAAATTTTGGATATCCTCGCTCTCTAGTGCACACACTCTAGCTTTCCCCAATGCTACACAAACATACACAAACCTCGGCTACCAACTAATTAGGAGAAGCATCACTCAAGAAATTTTCTACCAACCATGAACTCAAATGTGATCCTCTGCACATCTATCACATATGACAAGATGGAACTACCCTTTGACAAAGATATTGGTTGGTAAAACTCATACAATAGCCTATCTGAGCTTAGTGTTGTGTCCTACAAATTAGAACCTAATCATACATTTGTTTCTCTAATGAGTATGAAAATACTGAACTAGAATGCATAAGAGGAACACGATGAAATTGACAGTGTAACTAGTGGTAACTAACAATACATTTTCTAAAGTATTCTCAACCAGTACTTTGAGTGATAGTCAGCTTATTCACTTACACTTCTATAGCTTAGTTTGGATTATGTCTGTTCATATACTATGCTTAGGTAATTTAATTCCATAGGTAATCCCTAACCTCATAAATAACCTATCCCCCTTTTCCCAAAACACTATATGGTATCTATACCAATTAAGCCTAAGCACAAGTTACCCCTTCAATGGATATTCCTATCCCAAGTATAACATATGGGATTTCCCAGTCTACAAATTAACTTTGCATAGTCAACCTATTTACTTCAAAAGACAATCTAGTCCCAAGTACTGTTGAAAAAACAAGGTGAAGAAAGCTTGCAATATGAACTTAAATGTGTGAATGCAAATCTGAAATATGTATAGATTAACCTTAGCCTTAGTGTGAAGAAAGAATGAGAGAGAGAGATAGAACAATATAACACATGCAACAACAGATTTATGTGGAGAAACCCCGAAGGGAAAAAACTCCACCACCGAAAGAGAGGCAAGTATATTACTGATAATCTTCAATATTACATGCAGAAATAGACTTCTCTTATCATTCCCTGTAAATCCAGCAGCACCCTGTTACCTTGCAAAACTGAATCTTATAACACTAGCTCAAGGCCCCAATTTATAGAGATTTGTGAGGATGAAAACCACCATGGTTTCACCAAACAATAGGCAGCAATACCACCTAGAAAAACCCACGCCTCCCTCCTTGAAATGGTCAAAAAATACTAAAAATAGCCTCTTACAGATGCTCTTATAGCTGTCATAAGGCATCTTTTATGCATGGGCGCCTAGGGTCTAAAAATAGCATATTCTATCATAGGGAATCTGTCATACTGTCATAGCATCTTATGACAACTTGCATGCATGTCATAGATGCTCTTACAACACCCTATTTTGACCCACAACCTTATTTTAGAAGATTCCAAGGTGGGACGCCTAGCTAATTTGTCCTTTTCCATAAGGATAAACGGCAATGGTAACACTGCATTTACATAGTCTCTTTCACCACTATTGGTCAAACAATTTCACCTCTTATGGGTAAATGTACAAAACACTTTAGGAGAATAATAAAATAAAGGATTTACAAGGTTGATGACACCTAAATCCTAACAAGTACAACTTTATAAGCTAAAGTATAGCTACATAAGCTTCATCTAATCATAGATTTAATATTCATAATTAACTAACTCCATTCAATAATATATCACAATAATAAGTCATTCTCATCAAGAATATGTCCATATCAATGAATTACCTCAATCGAAGAATAATTACATCAATAGATGATTCCATTCGAGAGTGTAATATCCTTAACAAAAAGGGCTAAACAAAGAATACACTCTTGCCATTACTATGACTTCATATCAAGAGTCTAATGCAACTAATCAAGTAGCAAATCTAACTCAATAGGTAGTCCTACCTATGTATTTATACATATATTATCTCATTGCTTGAGTGATCTTCTTAACCACAAAGGTGAGTCTCAACCTTGGTATGCCCTATCGTCGGATATAATCAATGATCCACAATTAGTGTAATCAAGTGGGTTAACCTAAACCTATTTGTTCCAACAAGAACAACATACATCCCATCCAAGAATGTTATTATTAACCTATTGGTTCCAATTGGTAATTAAGTAAATGTTCCAACCTAATTTAGGTTAATCTTAACCTAGGCTTCAATATAATTATCAACCCAAATAGGTTACTCCCAACCTAGGGTTTCCATAATAAAGTAATGATCAAGTGATCATAACTATAAAATAGTATTATGGCATATTATCCTATCATAGTTCATACTATCTCTTGTTGATGCTCTACTAACCTTATTATTCCTAAGGTCTCCTAGCACCATAAGCTATCTAATACAATCAAATAACTTTGCAGTGAATAACCCTTAAGATATCCTTGTTTATTCATTCCTAGTAGACTTATATTGATGATAAACAATTCCTCCGATTATGGAGTATGTATAAACTCTTTCATAGAAAATCATAAAACAACTTCTACTCCTTTTTCATAGGCAAGAACTATGTTTCACTATTGCAAGAATTCCCTAAGAAATTCCAAAAAAGGTATTTAAATCTTATTCTTTCATAAATAAAGAAAAATGAGAGAAGACTAGATCCTCATGCCTATAATATGCTTAACCCAGTTGATTGGCTTGATGCATAGCCTTCCAACAATAGCTTACTAGCTTCACTTAATCCTCCCAAAGAAATACTTCACTAACTCTCCTTTCTCAAGATAGAAATATGCACTCACAAATTAATTCATGACTCTCACACAAATACTCACAACTCTCAGAAAGATTGTAACAAAATAAGTTTGTAGAAGAATGTAGCATAATGATGCATCCAAATGAGAGAACTTGCCTCTCTATTTATATAGAAAATGGAGACTTTGCATCCTAGAAAAGGCATGAAAAATGATAGCTTTCTCCATGCAATTCAACTCACTTCACTTAGCTAAAGGGTGGTAGAAAACTAAATACAAACTCAGCATGAAATGCTACAAGTCGACCCATCTATTTGACAACAGCAACAGACATTCAATTGTGCTCATGTTAAAATGACGACAGTTGAATTGCATCCCAAAATGGACTTCTACAAAAAATAGAACTTCATATTCTAGTGTCGTGTATGCAGCCATCCTCCTACTGTTTTAGCATGATTATTCTCATGAAAAAGTCTACTGTTATCAAGAAACACCTTGCTATGTCAACTAAGTCATAGCTTGCTAAGAAATAGAGGAATGATGAGTCACTTGGAGCATAAATTGTGCTTTGACTAGTTCTTTTCCTTGTCATTACTTTTCCTATTATCATGCATTTTACACTTTATGAGGTTGGCTTATATTCTATCACTTTATTTCACAACTTTGAGTAAATCATTGTTTTAAAATAGTGAAGACTCTTTCATAAGCATCAACTTAAGTTTACTTCCCAAACGTCCTTTAAATGCTACACAATACATTTGCATTTATGTTGACCTCTATCATATTTCATTATATGCATTATTCAACATACCTTTTATATTCATGCACCTATGTCAATGTATTGATCTTTCAAAGTCTATCAACACTGAGTGCTTTATTCCTCTACAACAAGTAGTAGTTAAGATCTATTATTTTGACTTCTAATTTGGCTTTTATTAAGCCATACTCTTTTATATGGCTGGTCCTTGCTTTGTATGTTAGGTTATGTTTCACAAGGGTTTTTTTTTTTATACATTCACTTAAATGGTAGCATTTCTCATAAATTAAATACCACGTATTCAACATACACAATCCTAATATATATATATATATAACTCAATTCAAGAGATTATAAATGATTTATGTATTATTCGAATATACATGAACCCATATCATCATTTTCATAAACAATACACGTATATATATTCATGCTCATATACTCATATACATACATATATATTTGCGTACAATTAGCAATAATGATATTCATATATTTATACATATATGTGTAATATACATTTCCATTACGTACTTCACTCACATAAATTAGTATATATATTTTAAACATATTTATATATCATACTTCGATTCCTTCCTATAAACACACACACACACATATATATATATATATATATATATATATATATATATATATACATATGTATACATTCGATTGCACATCCAAGCATGTACTCAATTTCTATCCTATTGATAGAAATTATACGTGCAATGTATATATGCATATACACATACATGTCATATTTTCCATTTGATAACACCATACTCATAAGCAACCTGTTCATAACTGTGGATAGGTACATCTACCTATGTACTTTCATGTACATGCTCAGGACTTCATGCGTATGGTCTATCGGACTGACATGCATATATAAACATATACATACATTTACGTATGTTCACCTCACCAATCAAGCATATTAATATAAAGAAGAACCCATAAGCTCTAAACATATAGACATCATCCAAGAATGCACTCAATAGTAATCAAGACCCTTACTAATGCAAACACATCATACTATGGATGACTTACGAATTCCCAACACTATGACCTGACTCAACCATTCTATTATGAGTGTGTTTATGAGATCATATAGGTTTCATTTAGGGTTATCAGACCAATCACTTATCCTAAGTGATACTCCCCCTCCCTTTCAGAGGATTGAACCTGTCCCTGTAACCAACTTAGCACATTTGCAATGGCAGTTGGACATTTATAATAAATCCATACACATTATAAAATTAAGAATATTCATATAGTAATACATGTTCATCATCAATGTAAATATAATTACTCTTCCAATGAAATAATACCTTAATACCTATTTTAGTATTCCATATATTTAACAAAAATATCAAAATCATGATTGCGTTTACAATCCTATTTACCCATGAACGCAAAAGTAAATCAGTAACAACAGGATGGGGTGTGACAATTTATGTGTGTCTACGCACACATAGAGCCACACACTTATACACATTATTAGAATTTAAATAAAAATAATTAATTTTATTAATAAGACTTTGGAATTAGATTGTAATATTACTGGAATATGATATCATTTTCTTTCGAATCTAATTATTGATGAGAAGAAAAATAGATACCTAAAGATATCACACTTTTTCCACCAATCATTCACTAATGTCCTAGGATT
Source organism: Sequoia sempervirens (assembly GCA_007258455.2). Taxonomy (NCBI): domain Eukaryota; kingdom Viridiplantae; phylum Streptophyta; class Pinopsida; order Cupressales; family Cupressaceae; genus Sequoia; species Sequoia sempervirens. The sequence goes on along the minus strand of VDFB02271358.1, from coordinate 184,867,454 downwards.
CCCAATTGGTTTAACTAGAAACCTCACAAGGTGAGTCAATTCACAATTATGAAGGACCTAGGAGGGGATTCTTTTAGATTTAAAGGGGTTCACCACCAAGCAAAAACTTGGAAAAGACAACTTAACTTTCAACTCACAAAATCTAGTAGTATAAGCCAAATAATGAGTGTGAATGATGAAATCAAGCTACGCCAAGTTAGGGTATGTGTACCTGGGAAGTTTGGAGATTTCAGGATTTTGGAAATGTAAAATTTTTGTCAAAAAGTGTTCTTGAGGACTAAGATTCCTAGTGGCATAGTAGTCCCCTTATTGTTTTTCGGGAAAAATAAGGAGTCTTCAGATGCCGGAATAGAATCCCAAAGAATCTTGGAAAAAATTGATGTGGAGGACATATACGCCCAAAGGTGTCGTATTAGTCTCATTTTGAATTTTTGGAATCTCTGAGTGTGGTTCTGAGCTTTGAGGTCTGCACTTGCTTCTCCCCAGATCTGAGGTCCTGAAACTTCCAAACCTGGCCTGTAGGTGAGTTTCTACGAAGATGACAACTTTGGTAGTGCAACTTCTGTAACTTTTCAATCTTCCACTCCAAATGATCTTCAAGTTTTCAATCTATATCTGAAAATAAAAAACACACAAGAGATGGAAAACTTGTTGATTGCTTGTGAATGGGAGTTTTCCTTGGTCAAACCCCTTATAGGTAATTAAACCAAATGATGAAACTAATGAAACTAATCATGAAACATGAAATATGCAAATGATATCACCTTACATGCTGTCTTATGAAGCAAATATGCAATCTACCATGTAGTGGCCATGAAGAATGTAGATCTTGGATCCTTGTATTTGATGTGAACAATGGTTGTAAATAGATAATAATGCTACATCCACAATCTTGGCTCAACAACATGAATGGATGCACTAAACCTTTGACATGATGCTTGAATCTTGATGATGACTCCAAATTATTGATGAAATGCTCTTGAATGCATAAAATTTCCTTAGGAATGAATAATTGAATGCTTTTTATCTTGCTATATAAAAATGGGTGGAGGAACCTTTTATTTATACTTATGCTTAATATCCTAAAATTACATCATACCAAGCCAACATATGAAATCATTAAATAAAGGAGGCTAAATCCCACCCAATTTTGAAAAAAGAATTTTCAAAATAAGCCAAGGAGGACTAAAACACCCTAGGTGGCATCTTAGTCCCAAGGATCAATTCTCAGGGCACATACTTGAAAAATGAACCTTTTTAGGTGGTTTCAAAATCAGGGTCCCAAGACCCATGGAGGACAAATATTCCCTAGGTGGTGTTTTAGTCCCAATCCACAAATCAGGGACACACAGATAGAAACATTCAATTATCTTTTATCTTTTGATGTTTGTTGTGATTTTTCATAAAAATATATAGTTTATAGGGCTTGTGGATGAAAAATAGGACCAATTAAGACATAAATGAGGATAAATAAGCAAGGTGGGCCCAAACAAGTGTGAAAATGCAAGGGTATGCATTTTACTACACTACGTTTAGTCCTCACTTTAGTGAGAGGATGAACTTGCTTCAAACTCACACTAAAGTAGCCAACCACGCAATCAAGAGGGGTTCAAATGTATCAATGTTAGCAAGATAGGATGACAATAATCAAGAGGGATGATCAAGCCCCCAGGATTAAGATCCTATGGAAAACCAACATAAGCACAAGGGAGCACATATGCGGATGATATATGAAGCCATAATCATATCACCGACATATATCGTCAAGGATAGAAAAAGTAAAGAAAAAAAGGAAAACAAGAAGGGAAAAAGAAAAATGCTATGGATCAAGCTTTGACTAGCTGTCCAACACAGTGGACCAGATCTAGCCTGTTTGTCCAAAAATGTTTATAAGTGGAATGTGTTGTCCACTATGCAAACAAAGTGCATGCTCACAAAGGCTAGTGAAGCTAGGTTTCCACTAGATGAGCCCCAAGAGATCCATATCAACATCATAACCCCATGACTATGATAAGAACAAAAATAAAATTCACACTCACAAGGGCTAGTGAAGCTAGTTGTTCACTAGGTGAGCCCCAGGGGACCATATCAAAGACATATCTCCATGACTTTAATAAGGTACAAAGTAAGTGCAGGATCATGATGGGTAAAAAAGTGGAAATATGATGGGTATGTGTAGGGTATGTGGTTAACAACTTTGTTTTTACCCAAAATTGATGAAATGAAAAGGGTTTTTAAAGGAGATTCTCGGCTTTCCACCAATATAAATTACGCTTTAATTTGAATTGCAACTAAAGCCCTGATTGATAGGCTAACTGAAAAAAATCTATAGCTTTCAAACAATATCTCAGTTTTTGAATTTGAAACATGCATCACATTCTATCTTTGCATGTACTATAGGATTAAAAAATAAATTTGAATTTCATTAAGTTTTGACCAAGTTAAGGTGGTCAGACACGAGTTTTATGTTTTTAAAAAGTTGTAATAAAAATTCATAATTAATTATTTATTTAGAAACAAATTACAAAAAAATGCATAGCATCGAGACATGAGTCCTCTACTTATATCTAAAATCTTATAAAAAAATATTATCATTTTATTGCAGTTAGGGTGGTGAAACGACACCTACTTCTTATTTTTTCTTTGAAATTTAAGTACTACTGCATTGAGATTTCAAATTTTCACCAAATAAATTTTTATTTTTTAAAATAAACCTAGTAGTTTAGAAACTACATTCAATTTGCTAAAAATTCTATTCTTACATATTTTTGAAATAATATAGATAACTTATTCAAATTTTTACATCAAGTTGTCTAACTCCAATTTTTTTGAATTTTTGACCACTTAAGGGCCTATTTTTTGCATGATGATCCTGCACATACCCTACAAAAATGCAACGTAACAAGAAAGAGAGAGGTTCAAAGGGATTTTTCTTAGTTCATGCAAGGTCTCATCTTAGGGAACATTGTGCTTAATGTTTCCAAGAGAGGACAAGTAAAAGAAATATCACACTCTCAGAGGAAATCAAACCCAATGACACCACCAAGAAAAGGACGCATCACAAGAAGAAATAAAATCACACAATGAAACATGTGTGTCAATGTATGCCCCCACTTTAAAGTAGTTGCTAAAACTATTGTTGTGAGCAATTGATTTAAAGTAGAAGATAGGAGAGCTTATTCGGAAATCCCTATGCCATATTTTCCCGATAAGCTACGTCATGAAAAGGGAATACCCCCAAAAGATAGTGTGTCACATGCAAGCCAACTTAAGGTACACCGTCCACATCCCAAGCTTGCTCTTATATGCACATGAAAGGTGGTCAACTAGCCACAAGAGACAATGACAAGTGACATACTAGGACAAGGCTATCTAACCCCTTACCCCTACTTAGTGTAAGACAAGGGTGAGCCAAATAGGATGAAAATGAGTATCAATTAGAGGAATTAGGTACTTTAACACAAGTAAGAGTACCACATTCCTTGAGATGTTAAATTTTGTTACTTAAAGCCTAACATTCATTAGTAGCATGACCATGAAATCTATGATATGAACAAAATTAAGTCTTGTAATAAAACTTATTTCATGTTCTTGGAGGGAGAGAGATCAGATGATCTTAGAGGAGTCTTGTCAAGATACTATCTTGGTCAAAAGTGGAGGATGTTGCTTTATTTTGCGACAAAGATATCTCTTGCTTAGCACAAGGTGTCATACCTACACAAGACTATTTAGATTGTGAGATTTTTTTCTCTCCTTTATAGGAGGATGTAGAATATAATGAATTCAAATCATTAGTATTTTGTGTGTGAAATTTACATAAAGTGAGGATTTCTTTGTTTGTTTCATTTCTTGTAAAGGATAACAATCAAAACCACTAGTGTCTATCAGTTCAAGATGCACCACTGTTAAAGTCGGATTAGAAGGATGTTCATGTCAATAGTGTTGATATTAAGTGAAGGAATGTTTGTGTCTTTTGAGGGACAATAACCAGGACCACTAATCTTTTCTTTCATGTGAGGTTCTATAGGGACACAGATACCTTGTTCTCTAGCACCTCATCCTTTTCCACTATATGCAAGTTGTTACATAAGCTCATAACCTTTTCCATAAACTTTTTTCATCTCTTTTCAATTCGATGGTTGTTTGTAATCAACATCATCAAATTTTATTGCATGATTTGCTTCTTTGTCTTTAGTGGTTGAGGTGGATGCTTTCAAAGGTTCTTCCAAGTTTTTTGTTGATAGTACTGCTTTTTATTTTCCCTTGTCTAAATCTTTGTTTATGATATTGTATTCTCCCATGATTTTATGTTTGAAGTCTAAGGAACCCCAATCATCTTCTAAGAGCTTCATGATTTCCTCAAGTTGTTTTTCTTTGTCTTGCATGGGTTCAACTTGTGTAGTTGGTGTTAATGTTTTTGAGGGATTTTCCTTGTTTTTCTCAATGTTTAGACAACTATATGATCCAAGATTTACATTGATTGTATAAAATTTATTGTTGTAGACATATTTCATGATGCGATGAAGGGTAGAGGGAAGATCATTAATCTCATGAATCCATGGTCTATCTAAAAGGAGATTATATGAAACATCATCAGGCATAACATGGATTGGGGTTTGGAATGTAACTTTGTCAACTTTAATAGGTAATCTAATCACCCCAAGTGGTCATTTTCTCACGTTATCAAAACCATTAATAGATAAAGAGGCAGGTTAATACCAAGCTTATTTAAAAGGGTCACACTACACACATTTATGACTGAGCCATTGTCAAAAAGGGTTTGTTTTATCCCCTTTGTATTGTATTGAGATATTATCATGAGGACATCACATTGTTTTTGCACTTCCAAAGGGGGGAGTTCACTTTGGTGGAAAACAATGTTAGAATTTATTCCTTGAATCACGACTGTCGTCATTTGGGTTAGCACTAGAGGGAACCACAACTTGTTATAAGGTTATTTGAAGCATGGTGTGATAATTAGGTGAATTCTGGATTAGGTCCCATAGGGATATCTTTGCAAGAGTATTCTTAAGTTGTTCAACAAGATCATACTCCTTTCCACTATTCAAAGGAAAATGAGGGGCACCAGGAAAGAAAAGATTAGAAAATGGGAGGGATGTTGAAGGTGTTTGTCTTGGTTGCAACAAATTTTTTCTAGTGTTGTATGTATGAGAAATGATATTGTAACTCATTTTCAATGAAATATTGTTCTTAGGTGGTTTGAGGATAAGGACAGGTTTGTTTTGAACTTGTGGTTTTTGAGAGGGTGGATAAAGGAAAATGTTAGGCTCAAGAGAGTACTCTAAGGGGTATCTAATGTGCATAAACTTAGAATTATTATCATTATTTTCATGATCTCTTGCTAAAGAGGAGTCTAATGTTACTTCATCATCTTCATCTAAGAAATTACTATTGTCAATGTTCTCATTTTCTTGCACCATGATATCTTCCCTAGTAGGAGAGTTTTTATGAGAACTACAAGCCAAATGTTCATGACCTTCAAAGGTTGGCTCTTCTAAAAGGACTTCATCACAAATAAAGGAGTTATCAATGGTTGGATTTTCTAGTTTATCAATAGTGGGGATATTAGGAGAAGGCTCTATTTCAATGTCCTTTTTCTCTAAGGTCTCATTGTCTTGTGCTATACCATCTACCCTAGTGGGAGAGCTTTTAATAGGTCCATTCATGGTTATATTTTGTAAAGTAGCTTCATCACAAGTAGGGGAGACATCAAGAGAATGAAAACTATGACTTTCATGCTTACCAAATAGATCTTCCCAAATGGTAGGAGCATTAGGGAAGGAAGGGGAAAGAATCTCATGAGTCTCAATAGGTCCATCTTTTAACACTAACCTATCCTCTTTGTATCGAGGGGGGATATTAGGAGAAGCAATTTTTTTTTTGGCATGGCTATCCTCTTTCGCTAAAACATTCTCACAAGCAAGGGATGAATGTAGAATAGGTAAGGTGATGTTTATAAATGTTTCTATGATCTCATCTTCTTGTTTTCTAATATCTTCCGAAGAGGGAGAAGGAGAGGGGCAATCAAGACTCTCAATGCTTGTATCTTATTTCACCAAGATACCTTCGTCGCTAAGAAGAGAGGTATCAGGAGAAGAACAAGTATGATTCTTGTGATTGTCTACACTATCATCCTCACCAATGGGCAATGTAATATTAAGGATTGTGTCAATAGTTTGATGATTAAAATGTTTCTTAATGGCCTTATTGTTGTAATGTAAATTGAACTAATAAGAGGGTATATTGTACTTATGAAATCCATTTTTAACCATATCAAAGCCACATCTCTTGAAAGAAAACATGTTATTATGGAAAAGTAAAGAAGGTGCAATTTTCAGATTGGAAATAAGGTAATTTGCTGATTATAGTATGCAATGATCTGAAAGATGAAATGTTGTAAATGAAAACTTGGAATGGAGAAATTCATGAAATGAAGCACTTTAATCTAGATTTAAAATAAAATGCATGAAACATAAAGTCAATCCATTGAAATGGAAAACCAATTCGAACAAACATAAGCAAAAGAATGTTGATTCAGATCCTAAAAATTGTAATAAAAATTTCCACATGGACTAAGATGTCAGGGAGGGCATCTTAGTCATCCTGATGAAATTTCAAGGTTTTGGAAGCTAAAACAAATAACAAATCACTCAGACGAGGTACTGCAACAAAAAAATAGAGAGGGACTAAGATACCACCAAGGGAGTTTTAGTCCAAGTAAGGATTTTTTGTAGAAAATTAGGCAATTTTGGGTTGAAAACAATATTCCCAGGTTTCCTACCCAGGGACCTGATGTTTGGAAACAAAAAATTGTGCAAATGAATGCAAGAAAAAGTGACTATTAACAAGCAATTGGATGCAAAAGTGAATGCAATTTTTTTCAGTTTTGAATGCAATAACAATGTGTCTAAATGTAATTAGGATGGTGAATAATGCACTTTTCAGGTTTTCAATGAGATAGAAAGATGCAAGAAAGAGAAAATGCAACCTATATGCACTTTTACTAATGCAAATATGAGAAACCCTAGATGTAATTTCACTAATGCAAGATGCAATGTAAGAATGAATGCAACCTAGATCTAGGGCTTTTATGGACTCCAAATTAGAAAATGAATGCTCAAGAAGGTTGAGTTCACAAAAATGATGAGAAGAAAAATGGACAGCTAAAGATATCACACTTTTTCAACCAATCATTCACTTATGTCCTAGGATTCCCAATTGGATTGACTAGCAACCTCGCAAGGTGAGTCAATTCACAATTAGGAAGGACCTAGGAGGGGGTTCTTTTAGCTTTAAAGGGGTTCACCACCAAGAAATAACTTGGAAAAGACAACTTAAACTCACAAAACCTAGTAATATAAGCCAAATAATAAGTGTGAATGATGAAATTAAGCTACACCAAGTTAGGTTATGTGTACTTGGTAAGTTTGGAGATGTTGTGAGAATTTTGGAAATGTAAAAATGTTGTCAAAAAGTGCTATGGAGGACTAAGATGCCCAAAGTGGTGTATTAGTCCCATTGCTATTTTTTGGGGCAAATACGAAGTCTTTTGATGCCAAAACAAAATCCTGAAGAATCTCTAAAAAATAAACTGTGGAGGACTAAGATGCCCAAGGTGGTGTATTAGTCTCATTCTGAATTTCTAGAATCTTTGAGTGTGGTCTTGAGCTCCCAGGTTTGCACTTGCTTCTCGCCAGATCTAAGGTCCTAAAAATTCTAGATCTTGCCTATAGGTGAGATTCTATGAAGATGACAAATTTGGCAATGCAAATTTTATAATTTTTTAATCTTGCACTCCAAATAGTCTTCAAGTCTTCAACCTAGATCTACAAATACAAACACACAAGAGAGGGAAAACTTGTTGATTGTTAGTGAATGGGGGTTTTCCTTGGTCAAAACTCTTGTAGGTAATTAAACCAAATGATGAAATGAATCATGAAACATGAAATATGTAAATTATATCACCTTATATGATGTCTTGTGAAGAAAGTCTACAATATACCATGTAGTTTCCATGAAGAATGTAGATCTTGGATCCTTGGATTAGATGTGAACAATGGTTGTAAATAGATCTTCAATGTTGCATCCACAATCTTGGCTCAACACCATGAATGGATGCACTAAACCTTTGACATGATGCTTGAATCTTGATGATGGCTCCAAATGCTTGATGAAATGCTCTTGAAGGCATAAAATTTCCTTAGGAATGAATACTTGAATGCTTGTTATCATGCTATATGAAAATGAGTGGAGGAACCTTGTAGTTTTACTTATTCATGCTTAATATGCTAAAATTACATCACAGGAAGCCGACATATGAAATCATTAAATAAAGGAGGCTAAATCCCACCCAAATTTGAAATTGAATCTCAAAAATAAGCCAAGGAGGACTAAGATTCCCTAAGTGGTGTCTTAGTCCCAAGGCTCAATTCTCGAGGAACAGACTCCAAAAAGGAACCTTTTTAGGTGGTTTCAAAGTCAAGGTCCCAAGACTCATGGAGGATAAAGATGTCCTAGGTGGTGTTTTAGTCCTAGTCCACAAATCAGGGACACACATATAGAAACATTAAATGATATTTTATCTTTTGATGTTTGTCAGGATTTTCCATAAAAATATATAGTTTATAGGGCTTGTGGATGCAAAATAGGACCAATTAAGACATAAATGAGGATAAATAAGTAAGGCAGGCCCAAACAAGTGTGAAAATGCAAGGGTGTGCATTTTACTACACTACAATTATAATATTATAATCATAGAAAAATACAATGTTTTTTGGTAAGGGCAATCCTACTTATGCCAACCCATAACCTTAATGTTGGCATCAGTGCATGTGTAGCTACATTCACAAGTTGTCAAGCAATACGAGTTGCTCTAACAATTCATATACCTATAATCTCTCATACAACTAATATTATTTTATTACTCTATATATGTGATATTCTAATACTAACAAACCTATCCTAACAAATACATGGGAGTAGTAAACATGAATTCCTAACAAATTGATGCATGTGTTAATAAAATGTAGGGTACTAGTTCAAATCACATCAATTTATATAATCTTGTGTTGAAAAACACACAACACTTCAAAAGTGTTCTAAATATGAATGCGAGATATGTAAAGGAGTGTAAAACAAATGTCTTAGGCATGTCTATTATAAAGCTTAGCCTTCCTTCAAATCAATGTGGGTAAAAATAATACATGCACACATTAGTATAATAAGTATATGAATGATGCAAATGAAAGAAATAGATAAACAATATAAAACAAGAGATCCAACATGAAGGAAAAAATTATAAAATTATATTATTTATTAATATGTCAATATGTCAACACACTCTCCTCCAAATTGATATAAAACTAAATGTTGACTATACTAACTGTCTTGATTGTTGGTTCTTACTAGGATGCTTCTTCTTGTTGGAATTCTAGTTCTCATGTTATCTTTACAACTAATTTTGTTATTACTTTTGGTAATTGACTTTCTTTTGGTTTGCTTTTTCTAGCGTGAAGTAATTCACAACATGAATCTTCAAGATAACAAAGACTTATACCTTGTCTATGGATTTTTTAGGGTTCTACTTGCACCATCTGAATTTTCAATTCTTTTTTGAATTGTATCAGAAATATTTTACAGCCGACAGATCCATGTTATAATTTTTTTTTAATTTAATATATTTGTTATATTACGATGAAAAAAGTTTCAATATTCTAGTCTATTTTTTTAGATACTCTGATTACTTCAGTTATGATGTTTTAATCCTAATTTAACTGTACACAAAGGCAAAAATGGTAATGAAAATGCCATGGCGTCGAGAATAATATCTGTCGGTGTAATGTCCAACATTTTCCTTAAAATGAAATAACTGAGCTCGAACAAGATGTCTCTAAGTATTAGCTGTGTAGGACCCAAGAATTTTAGGAAAATTCGTTGGTAATTCATTGAATTTATTAAGGTTAGATCAGAGGCAAGCCGTGACAATGCTTGACAACTGACACATTTATGTGTGTTACTTCAACTTGAGCACGTCTGAAAGGGCCATTTTGGAATGTAGTTAAAATGGTCAAATGACGCGTGTGGTTCAGAGCTTCCTGGATATGAATAGTGAATAACTGAATGAGCTTCCGAGCAATCACTGAAGGGTATTTGAATAGTGAATAACTGAATGGATGCGAGTTGTGGCAGGTTTTTTTAATCTTATCAGTAAGAGTTGTGAACATTAATCGTTAATATCTCTGTTTTGTTTGTTATATTTGGTTGATTGATATTTTTATTGTTATTTTCTTAGTTTTTATATTGGATTAAACACTTGCACACAATGAGTCTAATTAGGCGTGTCCCTCATTGAGCTTTCGAAGCTCACTTTTGCATCGGACGGCTGGAAAGCACGCAGAGACCCGGCAAGGTGCTTCAAGAAATCTTAGCCGTTCATCGTTTTTCGCCAAAAATTCGGCTGTTTTTAACTGCCTTTCACTGCTTTCCACGGCTATTGGTTTCCGCTCCTCCAAACTCTTCTCGTTGGTATTGACCTGGCTCCTCCAATTTGGCGAGCTGCACCGTTTCGGAGAGGGTTTTCGAGTATGTTTTATTAAAATGAAAATTACGGCCAAGCTCAGCACATTTAGTTTTAACATAATGGCATCCTTTACCCTACGTAGTTAAGTATATATTAGCATAAATATATAATATATTAATTATATTTCTTATTAAATAAGAATATAAGAAGAATATAATAATTATTAATTAATAATTATAAAACATTTATTTAAATATTGAATAGTTTTGTTAAAAAATATAATAAATAATATAATTATATATTTATAATCATTTTTTTATTATATAAAATTTAAAATTTACATTATATTGACTCTTCCAATTTGGAAGTTGCAACTTGAAAATAAGGTTTTGGGAGGATTTTAGAGTATGTTTCTTAAAATGAAAATTACTGCCAAGATCCTAATAATGAACACATTTAGGTTTTAACAAAAACTATTAAATATGTAAATAAATGTTTTATAATTATTAATTAATAAATATTGTATTTTAATTATATTCTTATTTAATACAAAATATAAATAATATATTTTATATTTTATATAATACAAATTAAATTATATATAATAGTATATATAGATTATATTATTACTATATATTATATTTTATAATACAAAATATTAAATATAAATATGAATTTATTATAATTAATAATTACTATATTTCTATATTAATCAAATAAAATTAATTTATAAAAAATCTCTTGATCTTTGGATAGATTAGGAAAGAAAAGACTAGGGGAGAGGGGCCTATAATGGAGCAGGGTCCAATACTGGGGATAGAAGTAGTCCTCAATGGGTCTTATAGTGGAGCACATTAATATCCAATTGTAAAACACTTTTTATCTATTAAGTTCACAAACTGACAAATCATTTGATGCCACGTCAGTGCACGAATAAAACATGACTTAGTGCACCATTGTTGGTCTCACTTTTTTTTTTGGCCTTTTTGGATACCTCAACAAAAAGCATACTGATGCGGCACCATATTTGATGATGTGGCCCTAAAACGAAATATAGAAGCACGGAAGTTGCCAAATAGACTGTTGTACAAAATTGGGAGTGATTTGAAATTTCCACATAGGATTTTGAGAAATGCAAAGTTAGGGCGCTCCACTATAGGCCCCTCTCCCCTGTATGTACTACATAAAATAAAATAAAAAAATAAAATAAACTTTAATAATAATAATAATAATAATAATAAATATTGATAATATTTTTAAAATGACCTACCAATTGACCTCATGTATTACACAAATATATGCCAAAAAAATAATCATATTTTTCCCTAATTTACCTTACACACCTCTTCGGTGTACCCATTGCACAAAAGGTGCAATTGCTAGTTATATTATCAAAGAGATTGATAAAAGAGTTTATTATAATGTTTAATATGATCTTGCCTAAAATAGGCAAGGAAGAGACAATCCACCTATCATGTGGATTGACAAGTGCCTCATGATGTGGCACAAATAAGTAGACAAGTGCCCTATAGGTGTAAACCTTTAGATCACTTGGAATGTGCAAACAAACAACTTATTTGACCAAGTCATCAACCTTGGTGACATGTGTTGAATGACTACAAAAGTGAACTTTGAGGTGAGATGGAAAGTTTTCCAACCTCAAAAGGTATGCACATGAGGTTTACCAAACAACTAGGTAACCTCTAGAGGCCTTAAAATACTGCACATTTAGCTAGACAAGATGATTTCTAACCTCATCAACCTAAGTACACTTAATTATAGTGAATAGATAAATTAGTCACTCTAACAAGCGATAGGGAAAGGGATTGGAGGAATCACTCACTAATTCCTGCTCTTGACCTTTCCTGAATAGACCTCCTTGGTGCCTTGCTCCACCAAGCTAACCTATAGGTCCCTGCTTCTGCATAGGAACCCCTGGTTGACTGACTAATCCCTCCTCTATCCACTTGCTGTCCTTTTTCCAAACAAATCTTGGCGCTTCATCATATTCTCTTCTTTGGCCCTTAATCTGCCCTAAAGGCCTAACAACCTCAAACTTCTCCAAATGTTCTTGCAGGGGTTGAAAAGTGTTTCAAGAAATTCAAAGTGACCAATCTAAGGTCCTTCTGCAACCACATTCCTCCAACTCTCCATCGCTTCCTCAAGCTTCCTTCCTAGGGCTTAAAAAAAAAAGGCTAGTAGCCTTCCCCAATTAGGTCTCTGAAACAAGGGTTTAATGCTTCCTCCTTCTAAACCCACCAAGGATCAAGGTTCTTGGCTTAGGAATGGTGATTTCCCTTCCCTCACCTCCAAGAATCCTATGGTCTCAAGCCTATTCAGGCTGTATGCTGTCCAGACACAAAAATGCACAAGAAACTAGGGTTTCCTTAGCTTTCTCAGGCTGATTTCGGACTGGTGAAAAGTTCTTCATTCAAACAGATTGCTAAAGGCTCTTCCTTGGCACCATGTAGAGCCAAGACACTCCCCTAAATCCTCAAAAAATAATTTCTTCAAAAACTTCACTCCCCTGCAAATTATTCACGCTGTCCTCAAGCCTTTCCTAGCTGGGTTCTCACTGTCTCGCCTAGGGTAAGGCCTTTCTCTTGACTCCTGCAACCAAAAACAAACTAACTCCTACCATATTTACAAGAATGGAGGTAGGGAAAATTTCCCAAAAGGCCGTACAAATTGTACAGTGGGAAGGTGCTCTAAGCCTCCATCTTTCCAACACAGCTTGTTTCAGCACAAAAAACACAAAAAATTCAAAGTATTTACAGCTGCAAGTTAAAAAAACACTATAAAAACAAAAAGAAAGGATTCCCAAGATTGTATAAGCCTGAAACTACATGCCACACATAGAAAAATAATTAAATCACGCCATTAAAGATCAGGTTCAGCACAAAAATACAGGAAAACTGCCTTTTCTACGTTATTTTCTTTAATTTCTGGAAACACAGTCCGTACAAAAACTTTCTAACATTGCACAAAGGTCGAGGCCACCTTTAAATATGCCTCCCAAACCGTTTTTCTTCTTGGGTCGAGGCTTAGATGACCTAAAATGCACTTTTGTAAAACCTAACGTGTTTTCAAACACTTAGGCAATTTTTACAATTTACCCAAAATAAAGAGTTAAAACTACTTAACTCTTGTTAACCTCCTTCCAACTAATAAAAGCCATCCCTAAGTCACCACTAATGGTCTACATGACCTTACCAAAAACAACAAAAAGGATTTTAAAACAAAACTTGAAAATAAGCTTGCACTTTGGCACTTTGGCAGGTGCTCCTGCACCATTCTCCCCCTCTCAGCACAAAGATCAAGGAAATTGAGGTGATATTAGTGATAAATCAATGCCTAGCTTCTTAAAGTCAGCTTCCTCAACCTAGGTAGCCTCAGATTCATGTTTGTTCCTCCACTTGACAAGGTGCTCCATGTATACCTTGTGTCTTGTAGCTTTCTGTACTCTTGACTGCAAGACCTTCTCTGCTTGAAGCTTGTATTTTTGAGGAAGGTTCACATTACTGATGTCCTTGAGAACTTCCTGACTGTTCTGAACTTCATCACTGACTGTCCCCTTGTACATGATCAAATCAACAACATTGAATACTGGAGATATGCCCAAATCTGATGGTAATTCTACCTTGTATGCATTCTTCCCATACTTGGCTAACACCTTGCATGGTCCTACTCTTTTCATCTGCATTTTGGTTGACATTCCCTTCTACAACCTTGATTTGTTAAGATGGACCATAACATAGTCACCTACTGCAAATTGTACATCTCTCCTTGACACATCAACTTTATCTTTCAATTTCTGTGTTGCTGTTGTGATTGTCTTCTTAACCTGCTCATGAATATCCTTCATTGTCTGAGTGAAGTCTTCTACATGTCCACTCCTATTCTCCTGAGATCCAAGGTCTCTAAGCTCACATATTCCTCTTGGGTGCATCCCATACACCACTTCAAATGGAATTTTCCCTATATTTCTGTTTACACTATCATTATAAGCATACTCAGCTTGAGAAATGACCACATCCCAGGTCTATCCATATTCCTTTGTCAAGCACCTCAAAAGATTACCTAGCACTCTGTTAACCACCTCTGTTTGACCATCGGTCTGGGGATGGTAAGCTGATCCAAATGACAGATTTGTACCCAATCTTCTCCATAGTGTTTTCCAAAAATGGCTCATGAATTTCACATCCCTGTCTGATACAATGCTCAATGGAAATCCATGGATTCTTACAACTTCCCTAAAGAAAAGATGGGCTATGTAACTTGCATCATGTGTAGTCTTGCAAGGGATAAAGTGACTCATCTTGCTAAATCTGTCCACAACTACATAAATACTGTCAAAACCAGTTTTGGTCTTAGGAAGACCTACCACAAAATCCATGCTCACACACTCCCATGGTCTGTTAGGAATAGGCAGGGGCTGATACAAACCAACATTTCTAGCTCCCCCTTTGGCTTTCATGCAAACTACACACTGCTCCACAAATTTCCTAACATCTCTTGCCAACTTAGGCCAGTAATAGAACCTCTGAACTAGCTCTAAATTTTTATTAATACCAAAATGCCCACTAAGACTGCCATTATGTTTCTCTTGGATCAGATTTTCCCTCATTGATCCTCTTGGAACACATAACTGGTTACCCTTGAATAACAGTCCGTTTTGTAGTGTATACTCAACATATTGACTATGAAAATGATTCTCAAAATCAGAGCATACCTTGTAGGCTTCTGAGAAGTCTTCATCCTCACCATAGAGGTCTTTGAAACTCTCCAATCCAATGCTCTTCAGCTGTATTTCCCGCACTGTCAACATTCTCTTGCTTAATGCATCTGCCACCTTATTCAGTTGTCCCTTCTTATTCTTGATGGTAAAAGTGAAAGCTTGGATGTATTCCATCCATTTGAAGTGTCTATTACTCAACTTCTCTTGGGTGTTGATGTAACTAAGTGCCTAGTTATCTATGAAGACCACAAACTCTTTGGGCAATAAATAATGCCTCCACTTCCTAAGGGATTGCACTAAAGCATACAATTCTAGGTCATAGGTGGAGTATTTTTGCTTGGCTTCATTGAGTTTTTCACTGAAAAAGGCTACAGGCCTACCTTCTTGACTAAGTACTCCTCCTACTGCTACTCCACTTGCATCACACTCTATAGTGAATAACTTGTCAAAACTAGGTAACAAAAGTATAGGTTGGGTTGCTACCTCTTGTTTCAATTTCTCAAACCCTTTATCAGCTTCTTGAGTCCATTTAAACTTTGTTTTTAGACCACCTTTGATAGTATCTAGGACTGGTGCACATATACCACTAAAATTCCTTATGAATTTTCTATAAAACTGAGCTAAACCATGAAAGCTCCTTACCTCTATTGCTGTGGTTGGTGTAGGCCAGTTTAGGATGGCTTCCACCTTGCTTGGATCCATCTTCAACATTCCTTGGGATACCACAAAGCCTAGATACACAAGTTCTTGTTTGAAGAACTCACACTTCTCAAGGTTGATTGCTAACTATTCTTCTTGCAGCCTTTTAAGAACCATCTCCACATGTTTCAAATGTTCTTCTGCTGTCTTACTGAAAATTAGTATGTCATCAAGGTAGACTACTACAAAGATTCCTGTGAAATCCTTAAGCACCTCATTCATTAGTCTCATGAACGTGCTAGGGGCATTTGAGAGGCCAAATGGCATCACTTTCCACTCATAGAAGCCATCATTTGTCTTAAAAGTTGTCTTCCATTCATCGCCCTCCTTGATTCTAATATGATGGTATCCGCTCTTAAGATCCAACTTGGTGAAGAATTTTGCACCTCCAAGACAATCCATCAAGTCTTCAATTCTAGGAATAGGAAACCTATACCTAATTGTGATTCTATTAATTGCTCTAGAATCAGTGCATAATCTCCACTTACCACCTTTTTTTGTTGCCAAAACCACTGGGACTGCACATGGGTTGATGCTCTTCTGAATCAGACCTTGACCTAACAATTCTTCCACTTGCCTAGCCACCTCTTGGTTCTGCTCAGGTGTAAGCTTGTATACTGCTTTGTTAGGCAATGAGGCTCCAGGTATGAAGTCAATTTGATGACTTATTGCTCTCTTTGGTGGTAGAGTTGCAGGTGTTCCATCACTCACTATACTCTTGTACTTATCAAGTAAGTTTTGGATTGCTTCTGGTAAGACTACTTTTTCAGCCTTTTCTTCCTCTTTGGACTGCATTAAAACCACATAACCTTCACCTCCCTGATGAAGATTGCTGATAAAATCCTTACCACTGCTCAACATGATGTTTGGCACCTTAGACTGTCCCTCATCTTCTTCTAATAATGACTGCAACTTGAAAGTTCTTCCATCCTTCTTAAATTCAATGGTGTTCTCCTTCCCATGATATATAGCACCTCTGTCATATTGCCATGGCCTGCCAAGCAGAAGATGGCATGCATCCATGGGTAGTACATCACAAACCAACTTGTCTTTATATCCTCCAATTGAAAATTCCACTGTTACCTGCTCATTCACTAGAACACTCTGCCCTTTGTTCAACCATGTGACTTTGTAAGGGTTAGTGTGGGGTTTGGTTTCCAATTTCAACTTCTTTACTGCCTCCTCAGAGATGATATTATCTGTAGAACTAGAATCTACAATAACCTTTCATACCTTTCCAAATATCTTGCACCTTGCTCTAAACAAAGCTCTCCTTTGCTTGGGTTCTTCTTTGACCGGTTGTCTGATCAAAACCCTGTTAAACATAAGATTTTCTCCTACTTCTGATTCTATATGACTGATCTCAGATGCCTTAGGACTCATGATGTCCTCTTGTGCATAAGCCACTCTTTTCTCATTGCTTGAAGAAGATGCTTTCTCCGGGCACCTATAAGCAGGGTGACCTAGCTGATTGCAGTGATAACATTTCATGGTGGCAAAGTAGGAGTTACTTTTGCCTGCTCCTCTTCCTCTGTTTGAACCTCCTTGAGGTCCTCTTCCTCTATTAAATCCTCCTCTTGAAGATGTTTCACCTCCATGCTTAGTAAGCTTAGATTCTCCTTGGTTCCTTTGATCATTACCTCTACCTTGGTAACCTCCTTGTTGTCCTCTTTGATCTCTGCCTCTACCTCTACCCTTAGAGTACTGATCATGCTTTCTTTTATTCCTCTCTTCAATCTTTATAGCCAACTGATAACATTGGTGGACTGTCTTGGGACTTAGTAAAGCCATCTCTTCCTGAATGTTCCACTTCAAACCATTAAGGTACCTAGCCACTTTTAGGATCTCATCTTCTGCCACATTTGATCTCAAGCAAAGCTTTTGAAACTCTTCGGTATAGGTGTTGACATCTAGGTCTTTCTGCCTTAGACTTTGCCTCTTCTTGTGAAGTTGGATCTCATAATCATCTGGCATATATGCTTCCTTTACCTTAGCAACCATTCCTTTCCAAGTTGATATGGGCTGCTTGCCTTCTTTCTCCCTCTCAGTCTAAACAAATTTCCACCATGTCAAGGCTGATCCTCTGAACCTTGATTTTTCCACCTTCACCTTCTGTGCTTCTGTGACTCCATCACACTCAAAGTGATTCTCCATTCCATCTATCCAATCCATGACCAAATCAGGATCCATCTTTCCACTGAATAGTGGTATGCCCTCAAGTCCTTTTCCACTCAGGGCTTTTAATGCCTTCAAGAAAGGCTCCTCCTCCAGAATAGGGTCAGGTTCAGGGACTTTTTCCTCCTCTGCAACCTCTTCTTCCTTTGGCACCATTCCTTCCAACCTTGCATTGTTCAATGCTTTCTCCAGTTGCTCTATTCTTTCTTTTAAGGACTTGTTGTCCTCTTCCTGTTCTTCAACCCTCTTGGCTAATTGTGCATTTTTCACCATGGCTGGAGTTTCACTTGACTCAACTTTTGACATATAAGCTGCTTTCCCAAATCTTTTGCTTGCTCTGATACCAATCTGATAGGGAAAGGGATTGGAGGAATCACTCACTAATTCCTGTTCTTGGCCTTTCCTGAATAGACCTCCTTGGTGCCTTGCTCCACCAAGCTAACCTATAGGTCCTTGCTTCTGCATAGGAACCCCTGGTTGACTGACCAATCCCTCCTCTATCCACTTGCTATCTTTTTTCCAAACAAATCTTGGTGCTTCATCATATTCTCTTCTTTGGCCCTTAATCTGCCCTAAAGGCCTAACAACCTCAAACTTCTCCAAAGGTTCTTGTAGGGGTTGAAAAGTGTTTCAAGAACTTCAAA
This sequence comes from Sequoia sempervirens, assembly GCA_007258455.2. Classification (NCBI taxonomy): domain Eukaryota; kingdom Viridiplantae; phylum Streptophyta; class Pinopsida; order Cupressales; family Cupressaceae; genus Sequoia; species Sequoia sempervirens. The sequence goes on along the minus strand of VDFB02271358.1, from coordinate 184,848,658 downwards.
GTGACCAATCTAAGGTCCTTTTGCAACCACATTCCTCCAACTCTCCATCGCTTCCTCAAGCTTCCTTCCTAGGGCTTAAAAAAAAAAGGCTAGTAGCCTTCCCCAATTAGGTCTCTGAAACAGGGGTTTAATGCTTCCTCCTTCTAAACCCACCAAGGATCAAGGTTCTTGGCTTAGGAATGGTGATTTCCCTGCCCTCACCTCCAAGAATCCTGTAGTCTCAAGCCTGTTCAGGCTGTATGCTGTCTAGACACAAAAATGCAAAAGAAACTAGGGTTTCCTTAGCTTTCTCAGGCTGATTCCGGACTGGTGAAAAGTTCTTCATTCAAACGGATTGCTAAAGGCTCTTCCTTGGCACCATGCAGATCCAAGACACTCCCCTAAATCCTCAAAAAAGAATTTCTTCAAAAACTTCACTCCCCTGCAAATTATTCACGCTGTCCTCAAGCCTTTCCTAGCTGGGTTCTCACTGTCTCGCCTAGGGTAAGGCCTTTCTCTTGACTCTTGCAACCAAAAACAAACTAACTCCTACCATATTTACAAGCATGGAGGTAGGGCACATTTCCCAAAAGTTCGTACAAATTGTACTATGGGAAGGTGCTCTAAGCCTCCATCTTTCCAACACAGCTTGTTTCAGCACATAAAACACAAAAAATTCAAAGTATTTACAGCTGCAAGTTAAAAACACACTAAAAAAAAAGGCTTCCCAAGATTGTATAAGCCTGACACTACGTGCCACACACAGAAAAATAACTGAATCACGCCATTAAAGATCAGGTTCAGCACAAAAATACAGGAAAACTGCCTTTTCTACGCTATTTTCTTCAATTTTTGGAAACACAGTCCGTACAAAAACTTTCTAACCTTGCACAAAGGTTGAGGCCACCTTTAAATATGCCTCCCAAACCATTTTTATTCTTGGGTCGAGGCTTAGATGACCTAAAATGCACTTTTGTAAAACCCAACGTGTTTTCAAACACCTAGGCAATTTTTAATATTTACCCAAAATGAGGAGTTAAAACTACTTAACTCTTGTTAAACTCCTTCCAACTAATCAAAACCATCCCTAAGTCACCACTAATGGTCTACATGACCTTACCAAAAACAACAAAAAGGATTTTAAAACAAAACTTGAAAATAAGCTTGCACTTTGGCACTTTGGTAGGTGCTCCTGCACCACTATCTCTCTCAATTCTCTCCCTCCTACCACCTCTCCCTCTCTCAAGTCTCTCTCTCACTCACTCATTCCTATCTCTCACCCCTCTACCCTTAACCCTCTACCCTCTACTCTTAACCCTTAAACCCTCTACCTTCTATCTCTCTCCCACTCCCTCCCTCTCTCTTTCTCTCAAGTCACTGGGAGACCCCATTTCTTGGACCCATTTTTTCAAACAAGCCACTACATTCCCAATTTCACTAAATTGGCAAGCTAGGGTAGGGGGTTAAGGGTTAAGGGTAGAGGGTAGAGGGGAGAGAGATAGGAGTGAGTGAGAGAGAGACAGACTTGAGATGGAGAGTGGGTAGGAGGAAGAGACTTGAGAGAAAGAGAGAGAGGAGGGAGGGAGAGAGACACAGGCAGAGGGTTTAAGGGTTAAGGGAAGGTGATGGTTAAGGGTAGAGGGGAGACATAAGAGGAGGGAGTGAGAGAGAGACTGAGAGAGGGAGAGGGTAGGAGGGAGAGAATTGAGAGAGATAGAGGGTAGAGCGTTAATAGTAGGGGGTTTTAGATTTAAGGGTTTAGGGTTTAAGGGTTAAGGGTTTAGGGTTTAGGGTTAACTGTTAGGGAGTGGGGTTGGAGGAATCAATCACAAATTCATGCTCTAGGCCTTTCCTTGTAAGACCTCTTTGTTGTTTTGCTTCACCAATCTAACCTATAGGTCCCTACTCGTGACTAGGTGCCCCTGGTTTTTTTGCCCAGCCCCTCTTCCATCAACAAGCTACCTTTCTACCAAGCCAACCTTGGTGTTGCGCCATATACTCTCCATTGGCCCGTACTCTCCCTTAAAGACCAAATTCTCTCCACACTTAACTTGATTCTTGCAGGGGTGTGTAGACGTTGTAATAGATTCAAAATGATCAAACTAGGGTTCCTATTCCAACACAAGACTCCAACTAACCACCGCTTTCTCAAAATCCCCTCCTAGGGTTAAAAAGGCTACAAGCCTAAAGCCCCCCAATTAGGCCTCTTCACAGAGAAAAATGCAATTTTCTTCAAAACCCACCAAAGAACCTAGATTCTTCATTTGGGGTTTTTTATTCCCATACCCACACCTTAAAGATTCTTGAGGTTTTGAGCCTGTACAGGCTGTACACTGCTCAAACACAAAAATGGTTAAAAACCTAGGGTTTCCTAACTTTTCTGGCTGATTTCGGACTGTCAAAAAGTTCTCACTCCAAATGAATTGGTGGAGCCTCCCCCTGATCACCATGTAATTCCAAGACCTCCAAAAAAATTCTCCAAAAATAATTTCTCCAAGATCTCAGTTCCCCTGCAAGATATGAGACTTTTTTTCACTGCTTTCCCTAGCCGGACCTGCACTGGCTCGCCTAGGGCATCATCTTGCTAGCAACTCCTGCAACCACACAAATCCTAATTTCTACCATATGTACAGGCATGGAGTCTAGGCACATTTACCAAAAATCCATACAATTTTTATGGTGGAAAAGTGGTCTAGACTTCCATTTTCTCCAGGCTGCCTGGTACAAACCAGCAACAGGCTGGGTTTAAACTATTTACAAATAACAAAGAAAAATGAATAAAAAAATCTACCAAATGATGCACAAAGCTTGTACACAACCTATACTACCTCCTACAACAAGAATAGTAGCATATCTAATCCATTTAAGCACTGTTAATGAACAAAAACCAGAAAAATAATGGCAAAACATTGTTTTTCTTCAACTTCCAAAAACACAGTCCGTACAATGAACTTCCAACCTTCCATAAAGGTCAAGGAAACCTTTAAATATGCTTCTAAAATAGTTGAGCTTCTTGGGTCGAGCCTTTAGATGACCTAAAGATGCAAATTATAAAACCCATTGTGTTTTCTAAACTTTGGCAATTTTTGACAACTTAGCCAAAATGAAGTTCTAAAGCTATTTAACTCTTGTAAAACCTTTTCCAACAAATAAAAAACATCCCTTAGATCACCACTAAATGGTATACATGACCTTATGAACAACAAAACAAAAATTTTGAACTTCAATCAGAACTTCATATAAACCTTGTATTTTTCCCAGGTGCTCCTGCACCATTCTCCCCCTCTCAGCACAAACAACTAAGGAATTTTAGGAGAGATCAGAGACATATCAATGCCTTCCTTCTTAAAGTCTGCTTCTTCTACCCAGGTAGCTTCAGATTCATGCTTGTTCTTCCATTTGACAAGATGCTTCATGTACACCTTGTGCCTTGTAGCCTTCTTCACTCTTGACTCCAAGATCTTCTCTACTTGTAGCTTGTCTGGAGTTGGTAGTGTCATGTTGCTGACATCCTTGAATATCTACCTGCTATTCTGATCCATGTCAGTGACTGTCCCCTTATACTTGATCATATCAACCACATTAAACACCAGAGATATGCTTAGGTCTGCTGGTAATTCCACCTTGTAAGCATTCTGTCCATACTTGGCTAGCACCTTGCATGGTCCCACTCTTTTCACCTGGTTTTTGGTTGACATTCCCTTCTGCAATCTAGATTTGTTAAGGTGGACTATGACATAGTCCCCTACTGCAAATTGTACATCCTTCCTTGACAAATCAACTTTCTCCTTGAACTTTTGGGTTGCTACTATGACTGTTTTCTTGACCTGCTCTTGAATCTCTTTCATGGTCTGAGTGAAGTCCTCTGCATGTCCACTCCTGTTCTCCATAGATCTAAGGTCTCTAAGCTCACAAATGCCTCTTGGGTGCATTCGATACACAACTTCAAAAGGACTTTTCCCTGTAGTTCTATTGACACTATCATTGTAAGCATACTCAACTTGGGAGATAACCATATCCCATGTCTATCCATACTCCTTGGTTAGACACCTTAAAAGATTACCCAACACTCTGTTAACCACCTCTGTTTGACCATCGGTCTGAGGATGGTAAGCTGATCCAAAAGATAGATTTGCACCCAATCTGCTCCATAGAGTCTTCCAAAAGTGACTCATGAACTTCACATCTTTTTTTGAAACAATGCTTAGAGGCAAGCCATGGATCCTTACAACCTCCTTGAAGAAAAGGTGAGCTATGTAGCTAGCATCATGAGTAGTTTTGCAGGGAATAAAATGAATCATCTTACTAAATTTGTCTACCACAACATAAACACTGTCAAAACCAGTCTTGGTCTTAGGAAGACCTACCACAAAATCCATGCTCACACACTCCCATGGTCTATTAGGAATGGGTAGGGGTTGATATAAACCAGCATTGCTAGCTCCTCCCTTAGCTTTCATGCACACAACACACTGTTCCACATACCTTCTAACATCTCTTGCCAACTTAGGCCAGTAATAGAATCTTTGTACCAGCTCTAAGGTCTTATTTATGCCAAAATGCCCACTAAGACTGCCATTATGTTTTTCTTGAATCAGATTTTCCCTCATTGACCATCTTGGAACACATAACTGATTGCCCTTAAACAACAACCCACTTTGCAAAGTATACTCTGAATATTGGCTATGGAAATGGTTCTCAAGTTAGAATATGCCTTGTAGGCCTCTGAAAATTCTTCATCCTCTCCATATAGATCCTTGAAACTCTCTATGCCAATGCTCTTGAGCTGTATCTCTTGCACTGTCAACAATCTTCTGCTTAATGCATCTGCCACCTTGTTCATTTGTCCTTTCTTGTGCTTGATGGTTAAAGTAAAAGCTTGGATGTATTTGATCCACTTCAAATGCCTATTACTTAACTTCTCTTGGGTGTTGATATAACTAAGTGCCTGGTTATCATTAAAGACCACAAATTCTTTGGGTAACAAATAATGCCTCCACTTCCTAAGGGATTGCACTAAAGCATATAACTCTAGATCATAGGTAGAGTACTTTTGCTTGGCTTCATTGATCTTTTCACTAAAGAAGGCCACAGGCCTACCTTCTTGACTAAGTACTCCTCCTACTGCTACTCCACTTGCATCACACTCAACTGTGAAGAACTTAGCAAAACTAGGCAATAATAGAATAGGTTGAGTTGCCACTTGTTTCAGTTTTTCAAACCCTTTAGCAGCCTCTTGAGTCCACTTAAACTTTGTTTTCAGACCACCTTTGATAGTATCTAGGACTGGTGCACATACACCACTAAAATTCCTTATGAATTTTCTATAGAATTGAGCCAAACCATGAAAACTCCTTACCTCTGTTGCTGTGGTTGGTGTAGACTAGTTTAGGATGGCTTCCACCTTGCTTGGATCCATCTTTAATGAGCCTTTGGACACTACAAAACCTAGATACACAAGGTCTTGCTTGAAGAACTCACACTTCTCAAGGTTGATTGCCAACTTCTCCTCTTGTAACCTTCTAAGAACCATCTCCACATGCTTGAAATGTTCTTCTGCTGTCTTACTAAAAATCAGTATGTCATCAAGATATACTACCATAAAGATCCCTGCGAAATCCTTAAGCACTTCATTCATGAGTCTCATGAACGTGCTAGGGGAATTTGAGAGTCCAAATGGCATCACTTTCCACTCATATAACCCATCATTTGTCTTAAAATATGTCTTCCACTCATCACCATCCTTAATTCTGATCTGATGGTACCCACTCTTAAGATCCAACTTCGTGAAGAACTGAGCACCTCCAAGACAATCCATCAAGTCTTCAATTCTAGGAATAGGAAACCTATACCTAATGGTGATCCTATTTATTTCTCTAGAATCAGTACATAACCTCCACTTACCTCCCTTCTTTGTTGCCAAAACCACTGGCACTGCACATGGGCTAATGCTCTTTTGAATCAATCCTTGATCCAATAATTCTTGCACTTGCTTGGCTACCTCCAAATTCTGATCTAGTGTGAGTTTGTATACTGCCTTGTTAGGTAATGAGGCTCCAGGTATGAAGTCAATTTGATGACTTATAGCTCTCTTTGGTGGTAGAGTTGCAGATGTACCATCACTGACTATACTCTTGTACCTATCAAACAACTTTTGGACTACCTCCGCTAGGACTGTCTTTTCAGCCTTTTCTTCCTCTTTGGATTGCAACACAACCACATATCCTTCATTCCCTTGGTGTAGGTCCTTAAGGAACTCTTTACCACTGCTCAACATAATGTTTTATGTCTTGGACTGTCCTTCATCTTCTTCTAATAGTGACTGCAACTTGAAGGTTCTTCCATCCTTTTTGAATGAAATAGTATTCTCCTTCCCATCATACGTAACACTTCTGTCATACTGCCATGGCCTGCCCAGTAGTAGATGGCATGCATCCATGGGTAAAACATCACAAATTAACTTGTCTTTATATCCTCCAATAGAGAACTCCACCGTTACTTGTTCATTAACTAGAACACTATGCCCTTTGTTGAGCCATGTGACCTTATAAGGATTAGTATGAGGTGACTTCTCTAATTTTAGTTTCATTACTGCCTCCTCTGATATGATATTGTCTGTTGAACCTGAATCCACTATGACTTTGCATACTTTACCAAGTATCTTGCACCTTACTCTAAAAAGAGTTCTTCTTTGTTTAGGTTCCTCCTTGACCGGTTGTTTGATCAAAACCCTGTTGAACATCAGATTCTCTCCTACCTCAGATTCAATATGACTAACCTCAGATGCTTTGGGACTCATGGTGTCCTCTTGTGCATAAGACACTCTCTTTTCATTGCTTGATGAAGATGCTTTGTCCGGGCATCTATAAGCAGGGTGACCTAGTTGGTTACAATGATAACACTTCATGTTTGCAAAATAGGAACTGCTCCTTCCTGCTCCTCTTCCTCCATTTGAACCTCCTTGAGGTCCTCTACCTCTGTTATATCCTCCTCTAGAAGATGTTTCACCTCCATGCTCTGTGAGTTTAGACTCACCTTGACTTCTTTGGTCACTGCCTCTTCCTTGGTAGCCACCATGCTGTCCTCTTTGATCTCTGCCTTTGCCTTTGCCCTTAGAAGTCTGATCTTGCTTCCTCTTGGTCCTTTCCTCAATCTTGATAGCCAATTGATAACATTGGTGTACTGTCTTGGGACTTAGTAGAGCCATCTCCTCCTGAATGTTCCATTTCAAGCCATTAAGATACCTAGCCACTTTGAGACTCTCATCCTCTGTCACATTAGACCTCATACAAAGCTTTTGAAACTCTTCAGTATAAGTGTTTACATCTTGGTCTTTCTGCCTTAGACTTTTCCTCTTCTTGTGTAATTGGATCTCATAGTCATTTGGCATGTAGGCTTCTTTCACTTTAGCAACCATTCCTTTCCAAGTTGATATGGGTTGTTTGCCTTCTTTTTCCCTTTCTATCTGAATGAATTTCCATCATGTCAAGGTTGATCCTCTCAATCTTGACTTAGCAACCTTTATTTTCTGTGCCTCAGTGATATCATCACATTCAAAATGGTTTTCCATGCCCTCTATCCAATCCATGACCAAATCAGGTTCCATCTTCCCACTGAACAGTGGTATGCCCTCAAGTCCTTTTCCACTCAACGCCTTTAATGCTTTCAAGAAAGGTTCTTCCTCCAAAACAGGGTCAGGTTCAGGGATCTTGTCTTTCTCTGCAACCTCTTCTTCCTTTGGTATTTTTCCTTCCAACTTCACATCATTCAATGCTTTCTCAAGTTGCTCTATTCTTTCTTTTAACGACTTATTGTCTTCCTCTTGCTCTTCAACCATCTTGGATAATTGTGCATTTGTCACCATGATGGAAGAATTACTTGACTCAACCTCAGACATACAAGATTCCTTCCCAAATCTTTAGCTTGCTCTGATACCAATCTGTTAGGGAGTGGGGTTGGAGGAATCAATCACAGATTCCTGCTCTAGGCCTTTCCTTGTAAGACCTCTTTGGTGTTTTGCTTCACCAATCTAACCTATAGGTCCCTACTTGTGACTAGGTGCCCCTAGTTTGTCTTCCCAACCCCTCTTCCATCAACAAGCTTCCTTTCTACCAAGCCAACCTTGGTGCTACGCCATATACTCTCCATTGGCCCTTACTCTCCCTTAAAGACCAAATTCTCTCCACACTTAACTTTATTCTTGCAGGGGTGTGTAGACATTGTAATAGATTCAAAATGATCAAACTAGGGTTCCTGTTCCAACACAAGACTCCAACTAACCATCGCTTTCTCAAAATCCCCTCCTAGGGTTAAAAAGGCTACAAGCCTAAAGCCCCCCAATTAGGCCTCTTCACAGAGAAAAATGCAATTTTCTTCAAAACCCACCAAAGGACCTATATTCTTCATTTGGGGTTTGTGATTCCCATACCCACACCTTAAAGATTCTTGAGGTTTTGAGCTTGTACAGGCCGTACACTGCTCAAACACAAAAATGGTTAAAAACCTAGGGTTTCCTAACTTTTCTGGCTGATTTCAGACTGTCAAAAAGTTCTCACTCCAAATGAATTGGTGGAGCCTCCCCCTAATCACCATGCAATGAAAAGACCTCCAAAAAATCTCTCCAAAAAGAATTTCTCCAAGATCTCAGTTCCCCTGCAAGATATGAGACTTTTTTTCACTGCTTTCCCTAGCCGGACCTGCACTGGCTCGCCTAGGGCATCATCTTGCAAGCAACTCCTGCAACCACACAACTCCTAATTTCTACCATATGTACAGGCAGATTATAGGCACATTTCCCAAAAGGCCGTACAGTTTGTATGGTGGAAAAGTGGTCTAGACTTCCATTTTCTCCAGGCTGCCTGGTTCAGACCAGCAACAGGCTGGGTTTAAACTATTTACAAATAACAAAGAAAAATGAATAAAAAAATCTACCAAATGATGCAAAAATCTTGTACACAACCTATAATACCTCCTACAACAAGAATAGTAGCATATCTAATCCATTTAAGCACTGTTAATGAACAAAAACCAGAAAAATAATGGCAAAACACTGTTTTTCTTCAACTTCCAAAAACACAGTACGTACAATGAACTTCCAACCTTCCATAAAGGTCGAGGCAACCTTTAAATATGCTTCTCAAATAGTTTAGCTTCTTGGGTCGAGCCTTTAGATGACCTAAAGATGCAAATTATAAAACCCACTGTGTTTTCTAAACTTTGGCAATTTTTGACAACTTAGCTAAAATGAAGTTCTAAAGCTATTTAACTCTTGTCAACCCTTTTCAAAAAAATAAAAAACATCCCTTAGATCACCACTAAATGGTCTACATGACCTTATGAACAACACAACAAAAATTTTGAACTTCAATCAAAACTTCATATAAACCTTATATTTTTCCTAGGTGCTCTTGCACCATTAAGGGTAGAGGGGAGAGAGATAGAGGGAGTGAATGAGAGAGAGAGACTTGAGAGAGAGAGATAGAGAGACAGAGAGAGAGGGAGTGAGTGGCATCACCTAGAGACCCCATTTCTTGGGACCCATTTTTTTTTCCAACCAAGCTCAGTGGGGGAATTGCCTAATCCTATTTGAAATGGGAAGAGTGGCCTATTTGAAAAAATTTTACATCACCAGGAGACCCCATCTCTTGGACCCATTTTTTTCAAATAGGGCAAGTTAGGTTGCCAATTTCACTGAATTAGCAAGCTAGTGGGCCCACTGGCTTGCCAATTCGATGAAATTGGTGTAAGGAAATTTGTGGAGTGTATCTAGTGAAAACTCCATACAGTAGTGCCTTCGGTAACTTTCATTTCGATTAGGTTACCTCAAAGACACGTTCAACTATGTCCTAAAGCAAAAACAGACAAAGTTATTTCCCACAATGATCCTTCTGAGAAAAACATATGTGAATTCAACAGCAATCAACAACACAGATGAAAGGTAAAACAGAAAACCAGAACACAAAGATTTACATGGGGAAAATCCTTTCGGATAAAAAACCCCACACTCCAAAGATCGAGCCATTGTATTATTCAGCAACAAATAGGTTACAATACAATTTTAGGCTCTTAGCCTTTTTAGAGATTACATCTTGTTCATCTAGATACAACTGGAAGCAAACACTCCCAGAGAGATCAGGAGAGATTCCAGCATAACACTGCCTTTCTCTTCCTCTGCTTCGACCTCATGGCTTCGGCCTTTTGGCTAGCCACTCGGTCCTCACTCTATCATTCTCTCTCTTGCTCTCGGCTCTTCAGCTCCTTGGCTTATAAGCTCGCTCCTTTAGAACACAAAATACATACGTGTATGCATTCATTCTTTAACAGGCCCTCTGTGAATCGGTTCAAGATCACACAAAGCAATCTCCCAACTCAACATCCTTATCGTCGTAGATGTTTCTATTCCTGTGTAGATTTTTCCTTGCAGACCATTTAGCTCCATCGCAACAGCTGCAAAAAATCCAACTGCCAACTGTTTGAATTTCACTTCCTCTGATTGGTCCACGAGCCAAGTCAAACAGTCAAGAAAAAAATCCACTGAGTTCACATGTCAGTGAGACACGAGAAGTGTCTCCCCAATGCTTAACAGATTCACAGACGATATCAGCATAGGTTCCAATAGTCGGCAAGAGGTTATATTGAACGCCATGAGTCATACTGAATCTACCGATATCCTTTGCACTTCTATCGGCAACCGTCAAACAGTCGGCAAGACCTACTGCTCTCGCCAAGACATCATGCCGAAGCTCACAAGGTATTCCAAAGAGTTCATCAGTCAACAAGACTATCGCTCTTCGCCCAGACATTACACCGATGACTCCAAGTCATATCGACCTTAGCATTCTCATCAGCGAGACAATCGCCATTTGATGAGACGTCATACCGAATTTTAAAGGTCATATCGATGCTAGCTTTTCCATCGGCAAGACACCAGCAGTTCGCCAAGACTTCATACCAAAGTCTTCAAGTCATGCCGACATGAGTATTCCATTCGGTGAGACAATTGTCTTTCGCCAAGACATCACACCGAGCGCTTCATGTTATACCGAACACTGAGCAATCGCCAAGAGTCATACCGACATCAGGTTTCCCATCGGCAAGACAATCACTCTTCGCCAAGACATCATACCGATGCCTTCAAGTTACACTGCAGTGCTCGACAGTCGGCAAGACATTCGTCTTTCGCCAAGACATCACACCGAGTGAACATGTCATACCAATTGGTATGTGGCAACTGATCATGCTATACTGTATAGCCCATGGTATACTATACACCCTGGCCCCTATATTGTGATCACCGAAAAAGGGAAAAATCAATGAAAAAGGAAAAATATGATTTTGTAGAACCCTAAAATCTGGAAGCTTCTAAGCTTGTTAAAAAAGGGGTTCGGATGGGTATTACTGGATGATGAAAAACACGATTATTCGCAAGATTGTAATAAGTTTTACACTGGATAATAAAAGTATTGGATGGTTGTAGTTTGGTGGATGTAGCCCAGATTGGGTGAACCACATTAAATTATTTGTGTTATGATTTATTCTGTGTGTGTTTTAGTTTCTCTATTTATTAATTAAATCTGCATTTAATTGTTAGATATCTGCCATCTCTAACCCTAACAAGTGGTATTAGAGTAGGTTGTGTTTCGATTATCATCTGTAGGAAAGATCTCACGGTTGAGTGGGAGTCTCACAGTTGAGTGGGAGCAATGGCAAACGAGGGTAAGAAGGTTGAGAAGTTTAATGGGCAGAACTATCAGTTATGGAAGATGCAGATGGAGGACTATCTCTATCAGAAGGATTTATGGCGGCCATTGGAAGGGAAAACCAAGAAACTAGCAAAGAATG
>VDFB02271358.1:184693160-184821840 GCA_007258455.2 Sequoia sempervirens | reverse complement strand
AGAGGGAGAGGGGGTAGGAGGGAGAGAATCAAGAGAGAGAGAGAGGATGGATATGGAGAGTGATAAAGGGTAGAGGATTTAGGGGTATAAGGGTTAAGGGTAGAGGGTAGAGGGAGAGAGATAGAATTAGGGTTTAGGCATAGAGGGTATAAGGGTTAAGGGTAGAGGGTAGAGGGGAGAGAGAGAGAGAGAGAGGAGTGAGAGAGAGATAGGAGTGAGTGAGAGAGATGGAGTTGAGAGAGGTATAGGAGGTAGGAGGGAGAGACAAGATACAAAAAGATAGAGATAAAGGGTAGAGGATAGAGGGTATAAGGATTAATGGTAACGGGTAAGGGGAGAGATAGAATTAGGGTATAAGGGTAGAGGGGAGAGAGATAGAATTAGGGTAGATAGGGTATAAACAAAGAGAGAGAAAATAAATCTATGAAAAAACCAACTTTCTCATAACGCGAGCACATTAATAAGTGAGAGGCCATTTTAGGAAGAAATAACACGTTATAATGTGAGTGTGTTTTTGTGTTGCACTAAAAATGGTAAAAAAAACTCAATATACCCATGATCTCAAGGCCAACATTCTACATATTCTCCTAGTTCCACACATGCTCTGACAAAAAATAGCTTTTTGATGATGTTGTGAAGTGTGCATGCATCTTTTTAACATTCCACCACCTTTTTCATGATCTTTCTACCACCTTTGCATGAAATAGAAGAGTTTTCACATTGAAAGACATATAATATCAATTGAAGTTTGAATTCCATTGGAAACTAATATACAATTGAAGTTTGGAGGGGAACAAGCTTTTGTAAAAGTCAAATTTTTGAGGAGTTTAAAGAAAAAAGAAGCTAAGGCTACATAATTGGGTTGAACTCCTCCATTTGAAACTCTGGTTTTTTAGGTATGTGAAGTCTTTACACATTTTCTTTCATTCTATTATGGCTTTCTTTCATATTTTTCATTTTGAATATTCCATGTTGATCATTGTTTGTTTGTCATTATAACCTAAGGTTGTCAATGCACATTTTAAATTACACAATTCTATATACTTGCCAATTACATTTTTAAACCACAACTCTTTGAGGCATTTTGTTATTTAACAATTGACTTACCTTGTGTATGCTTCCACATTTCGTATACACATATATATGACATACGTTTTAAGGAAGTAAAATAAAACATCATTTCTCAATCCTTTATTATGGATGCACATACCACTCTCTGAAGCTTTCATCAAGCTATTTTGTCAAATAGTTATACCAAGTAGCTAATTTCCTTGTCTATGCTACCAAATTTTCTATACATGTATCATATCTAGTTCAACCAGGTAATATATATGCTTGCTTAGTTTTTGAAATTCCATATTGTTATCTTACTTTGTATTGTATTCATAATGTTGACTAATTTTAAGAGATTTGTTGCACATATCAATGCAGGTCATGTTTATGCAGTTATTGTAGATGAAGACAATGAAGAGGGAATGAAATATTACTTGTGTCATTATGTTGAGGCCAAAAATAAATTGGAGGGACCAGTTATAGATGGAGAAAACATCAATTACCATATAGGCTCAATTTTTGTTACTGAAAAGTGGCTTAGAAGGTACCCACATAAGAGTGTTAAACATTGGTTGTTTTAGGACTTTGACATGCATCGTAAGATTCTTCATTACTCAAACCTTGTCATAGCATCCAATGTTCATTTGACCAAATATGGGGGTAGACCTTTGAGTAAGACCTTGTGTGAGGTCCGTGAGTCTGACCATGAGGCAATACTGGACACAATAACTTAGAGTAGAGTAGACTCGGATGGTTCATTGGATTAATTTGTAAGTATGCACATCGGTTCTTATTAATTTATACTTGTATGTACATTAATTTGTTTGATGCCAATGCTAACATCTTCACTTACTTTTCCTAGTTTCAAGTAACCTACTATAAATTTATTGGTGTCCCCTTGCAATTAATGTAAATTTATGAGCCATCGAAGAGAATCTCAGCCAGAAAAGCAAAGCAACATCCTTATTTTGATGATCTTGACAAATCTCAATTATGATTTTAAGCCATTACAAAAGTGTGTGAATCTTGGTGAGGGAATTTCAAGTTATTTATTTGAAGTTGACCTTATCATGAGCACCTATGATGTAGACATTATAAGAGCATTTCAAATTTCAAGTTATTCTATTCATGAGAGGTGTTGTGTGTAATAGGTATCTTGGAACTCCTAGTGAATATGTATGACTAGGAGTGAGTAAGTTGAGAGACTAGCATTCCTATTTGTAAGTGCCTTCCATCTATTTTTATTTCATTTCCATTTTGGATGCTCTTTCTTTTTCTTCTTTTACTTTGTGTATTTGTAAGTAAACTACTAAAAATTGATTGGTCTCTCATTGCAAAAAATGCTGATTTATGAGCCATCAAAGAGAATATTAGCCAAAAAATAAATGCAACATCCTTATTTTGATGATCATGAGAAATCTCAATTCTGATTTGAAGCCATTAAAAAAGAGTGTGTGGAGCTTAGCGAGGGAATCTCAAGTTACTCAATTGAAGTTAGCGTGCTCATGAGCACCTATGATGTATACATTTAAAGAGAATCTCAAATGTATGAGTGACATTGTAAAAGATCCGTGAGAATGGAATACCTAAGGCATTATAATGAGATTTACTCAAATATTGAAATTTTGGAGTTCATGTTTGGTGTAGTTGCACCTTGTTCTCTAAATGCCTTCAATAGGAAAATTTGCAAAATTTGAATTTTCAAATGTAAACAATGTGAAAAAGGTCATGTGAAGGTCATATGTAATGTGTTCAAAGTTTCAAACAGGTCATTAGGTGATTAGAGAAGTGATATTGCACAAAATTTGTCATTTGGTGTAAAAATGTGAAACTTGCATTACTTGCACAATTGCAAACCTAGTAAATAAAGGATGTTGTTTTATGTATTTGCAACACTTTTCTTTTTTGTTTTGAAAGCTTGTGTGGATTCAAAAACACCTCATACTTTGATTGTTGATTAGTTTTCTTTAGATCCAGGAGTTAGGTAACTTTTGAAAGTATTTTGAAGTCTTTTCACTCAAATTTGAGGAAATAAGAACAATTTTATCATAACTTCTCAAATGACTAATCTAGATACCCATTATTCAGTTACAACAGATACTTCAAAATCAATAGTGAATATATTAGAACATGTGCATCAAACATGACCTTCTTCATTGTCTTAATTACACTCACTAGGCCTAATTTACAAAGGAACATACCTTTAAACATTCAACAACCCCCTAAACTTCTTGGGGAAGAAATTCCCATGTATCCAAACCCTCAAATCCATAATTTTTCTCAAGAGAAACTCACTCCACCATGCCAAACCACAAAAACCTAATTTTATGCTAGTATGAGGAGGGTTTATTGAAAGGAATGGTTCCACACCTTACCATAACATGCCACTACCTCAAAAATTTAAATCACCTACACAAACTCAAAATATAATCACCCAACCTCTACTTGCAATATTTTATCAAACCCTAGGGTGAAACCTCATTTTTCATGGCATTTTCCATCAAAATCTACAAGGGCAACAACTCAGATACTATGATGCTTAGAAACTTCCCATCTAATCCTATGGAATCGCATTGGACCCCTCTACAAAAAACTCTCTTGGTTTTTGAGGTATCTCAGAGTGGCTTTCCCGTTGTGGCGAATTTTCACTTGATGGAAAGAGTGTCAAATGCAAGTAGTGCAAAGTTGCAAAGTGGTGTAACTTTTATTTTTTAACTCGTGTGACTACACAAACTATTCCAATACATCTGAATAGGTATTTTTATGTTATGTATGGTCCTCTTTCACACCCAAACACGTGAAATTGCTCTGAGCTAAGTTCAACTAGATCAATCCCTTAAGAGTTCAAAGTGCAAAATGACTACAAACTTCAACATGTTGTTACTCAAATACTGTGACACTTAGAAACTTCTCATCTAATCCAATGGGATAAAGTTGGGCCCCTCTACAATAAACTCTTTCAATTTTTGTTATTTCAGAGTGGTTTTCCAATGGTGGAAAATTTTCACTTGATGGAAAAAGTGTTAAATGCAAGCAGTGCAAAGTTGCAAAGTGGTGCAAATTTCATTCTGCAACTCATGTGACCACACAGACTATTACAACGCATCTGAATAGGTATGTTTACCCTAGGAATGGTCCTCTTTCACACCCAAACACGTTTAATCGCTCTGAACTACATTCAACTAGATCAATCCCTTGAGTCCAAAGTGAAAAATGTGTGCAAACTGTAGCATATTTTTAGTCTAATACCATGATGCTTAAAAAATTATCGTCTAGTCCTATGGGATCATGTTAGGCCCCTCTACAAAAACCTCTCTCAATTTTTTCTATCTCAGACTTATTTTCCCATGGTGGTGGATTTTCACTTGATGAAAAAAGTGTCAAATGTAAGTAGTGCAAAGTTGTAAAGTGGTGCAACTTTCGTTCTGCAACTCATGTGACCACATAGACTATTCCAATGCATTTGAATAGGTATGTTTACACTAGGCATGGTTCTCTTTCACACTCAAACACCTAGAATCACTCAAAGCTACATTCAATTAGATCAATCCCTTAAGAGTCCAACGTGAAAAATGGCTGCAAACTTCAGCATGTTGTTACTCAGATACCGTGATGCTTAGTGTAGACACGTAAAATATACCAATTGACATTGTGCACTTGATCCCGACTACTAACAATGTTTCTTCCCAAATCATCCCTCGTCTAACCATTTAGTCAAAACTCCTTATCTGATTAAATTCATCAATTTCTCTCTCTTAATTAAATAAATCATTTTATCTAATTGAGTCAATCTCTTGTGGTAATTAAATCAATCCATCTGATCTAATTATCCCTATTTAATTAAATAACTAATTTTATTTAATTAAATCCCTAAAGTCTATCCATTAAATTGAATAAATTGAAACCTTATTTGATTTAATCTAACACCATCTCTTTTAATTAAATAAATCAAAATCCTTATTTAATTAATCTCTTATCATATTCATCTCTTATTTGATTTAAATAAATCCATCAATTTGAGTCAAATAGGTCACATCATCTAATCTCCTATTAAATTAATTAACCCTTGATTAATTTAATTCTGAATCATGTCACATCCTCTAGATTTTGCAAGTTGCACATGAAAATAGATTTAATTCATTTATTAAATCCCTATTTTCCTCAGAAGGCATCTTTTGGAATATTCTCCAAATTTGAATTAAAAAATTCCAAGTCAACATGTACATCCAATACTAAGGCAATAACTTCATCTTACATGTCCTTTATCTTGAGCCAAGTGCAATTTATTGCAATTTTCCTTCCCTCTTGCAAGTCATTTCAACAAATTTGAAATTCAAAAATATGCATTTATTAGCACAATCCCCAAATCTTGCACATCCTCCATCCATTCATAGATTGACAGGTGGCATCATGCCATTGGATGAATGTTAGTCCGACATTGCTCAAATTTGGACATTTATCCATCTTGGCATTCTATAAATAAAGAGCTCATATACTCATCTCATCATCTACAAATTATGCAAAGTTATTATGCAAAAATATTTATCCATTTTCATCCATCACCATTGAGTTCTTAGCTAGGTTTTTAAAGATTTTGGCTTGGAGCTCTCATCCTTCACCATCAAAGTGGATCAATCATCATCAACATATCAAGCTTGCATCTTACGAATTGGGAAAAGGGCCAATTTTCACATCAAATTGGCACCAATTCCCCCATGGGATCATGTGTTTTCTTTTCTAATTAGGATTGAATCTATATTTTCTTGTTTTATTGTGTTCTTCTTTGTTTTCTTTCCTAATTTGAAGTTTGTAAATGGATTTCATGGGGAATCCTTGTTCATGCTTGCAATTGATTAACTAATGTGTTTATTATCTTTTTTTTACAGGTATTCGAATTGGGGTTCACACATTTGGCACTAGAAGGAGGGATGGATATCATTCTTTATCACTTTTCTTGCAAATTTTGGTGTTTTTGTTCATACACAGTAAAATTCTAATGCTGAGAACTCAACATCACTATTTTGGTGCTACTGACCCTTCAGTGTCGCTATATAGCACCGTGGGAAACTCAAAGTGCAATGTTGGACTCTTCACACCTAAAAAATTTGAATTTTTAACTCCGCCGCTTCACTATTTGACGTGCAGAAAATTTTCAAAAATATCAAACTGCGACACTGGGAAAAACTACGATGCAGTTGAGCTCACTACCTTGACACAGAGGGATGCTAACTGGTAAGCGGAGCTATGAGGGCACCATTGAGAAATCAAACTCCAACACAGTCACGGGTTGCGCTACTGGCAGGGAGTAAAAAGTGGAAATGAAATTTTTAGCATGTGCCTTTTGATTAATGATCAATTTATATTCTGCTTTCTACTTTTTGATCTCTGTATTTTCCAGAATCTAACTGGTTTTCCCCCTTGTAGGTTGGAAATTGAAAATGAAGGAAGGAGGAACATGATGATGATATTTCATCAAGTTAAAGTGTTTTTAAACACTTTAGTGTTTGCTTAACACTTCTTAAGAAATTGTTATCACTTCATTCTTAGGACACTAATTTCATTTGGGTTTAAAAAAATCTTTTCATTTCTTGCAAAAGAATAAAACGAACTTTAGGATCACAACTTATTAGATTTTGTTTATTTGGTTAACAAATTGAACAAAATGTCTATCATTTGTCTTTTGGTGCTCTAAAACGAATTCATTATTGCTTTGTGGGATCTAAAATAAACATGTACTACATTGTTTTGTGAGAGATTACTTGAACTAACATCATTGGAAAAGGACGTATGCACTTCTCTCGCGCTTTATAGTGTTCTTGAGAATCAAAAAGCCTTTTTTCATGATTTTAGGTTGAGATAAAGCAATCACCGAGGTCCACACTTCAATTTGGGTTTAAAATTGAACATCTTGTGTGAGTGTGAGTGGGGGTATTATTGCATATATTCTCTCTCTTTGTTGCCAACAAAGATTGATTGAGTTACGAATATTGTTCTTTATTTGCTTTTGTGTATCCTAGAGGGCCTGCCTTGGGGAAAAAGTACTCACCCAAGGGAACAACTCAACCGATAACACTCTAAAGCCAAGAGTATTTCCAATTGGGATATAAATGTGGGTATTGGAGTAAATTCCAATATCATGCCATATGAGTCAATCTCCATGAACAGAAAGTCCTTATTAAAACCCATGTACTAGAATTTTCCAAAATCTTTTAATTTATTTTTTGGTGTAAGAACGGTCGTTCTGAAGCCACCCCACACTTTTACGGTCTTTTAGTAGAAATGGAAAGCATGTCATGGGATTTTCATGGGTGTTGATGCTTGGCTACCCCGATTGACGTTAATGAGCCATGGAGGGGAGCTAGTGGGGTCAAGCATCTAACCATTCACTAGAGATAAGCATAGTTGGACTTGTCTAAGTGGGAATCCAACAAATATTGTCTTACACATCCATAGGGTTGTAATTGGTTTCAAAATACTTTGCTTGTACGAAAACACCTTGAAAACAAACACTTAACATCATCATCCAAAATTTCAAACCCTTTTGAAGACAAATACAATTGACTCAATCCATATGTTATTTCTTTCCCTTGGGAGTCACATCCTTAGAGGTTTCTAAACATTGGATTACTTCTCGATTTGTTTACTTAAGTAAACAATAGGTAAACCCTTGCCTTGATTTCATTAAAATTCCACACCACATACCTTGTGGGATGAGAAGAAATCAAGACATTGGACACTTAGTTTGGAAAAATTAATCAAAGAAAGTGTTTGTGGTAAAATAAAGCCATTAAGCAAATCTAATCAAAAATAAACTTTCATGTGTGTTGAAGCCTCACGATTCTCAAGAAGTTCAAAACAAAAATCCTTGGTTCAAAATCTGAAAATTCAAGTTCAAATTGGATCATTCTTTTGTTACAAAGGTCTATAGAAGATTTGTATGCTCTTCAATACCTAGGACTAGGAAAAAAAAGTGTCATTTTTTTTAGGTTCATCTTAGGATCAAAAGAAAATCAAAATCATTTTCATTCATCCTTCAAAATATCAAAACAAATTCATATCACCATCACCTTTTGGAAAATCTTGAAATCATCCTTAATGCTAGGCTTTTTGGAAAAATAAAAATCATCAAAATCATTGAGACTAAATCCTTGAAAACTTTATCAAAATCCCCTTTGGGTAGGTATGTGTAGATGCATCATTTTGCATATGCTTAGTCAAAGTTATCAAAATAATCTTGTTTAGCTTAGTATATGTAGATGAATCCTTCTTCATATGCTTAGTGAAACTATCATCTTGTTTGAATAGGTGTGGGTCGATGCATCCTTCTCCCCACACATATATCAAAATCAAGGACAAATCCCGAATCCAAAATCAAATCAAAATCAAAATCTGCAACATATCTGAAAGTCCTAAAAGCCTAGTATCTCCTTCAAGATTTATCAAAAGATGAAAAAATTCACATCATTCATCCCTCACACCATCATATCATCACCTTTTGATCCTTAAGGTATACTAAAAATTTCTACTTTGGGCATCAAATAAAGATCAATCCAAAGAATCAAGAGATTCATCTCTCCTATTCTCAAAAAATGATCCTCGTTTTATGGTTCAAACTAGATCTCAATACAATAAGAGTATGGAAGCCAAGAAAGAAACACCCACTTCAAGTGATCTTAGCCAGACAAACGTTGAAATGAATCTCACTGAATCAAGCAATCCTTTGACCATCTCATCATCACAAAATCTGTAAGAGGAAACCCAAGGAGAGGATCTTACCTTTGGGATGTCTCATGACGAAATGACTGAAATGCTTCAAAATCCAAAAAAACATAAAATTATCAACATCATGATGAGGCTTAACCCTTCATTGTACATTCTTGAACTAGCAAAAAAAGGGGCCAAATTACCTTCGGATTTCAATGTGAGTACCATAGTGGAGACATCTTTTCCTCCAATCTCATCCACCATTCCCATCTCATCTACACCCCCATCCCAAAACATCACGCAAAACATTCCTCAAATCACAACATCTTTTGCTCCAACCCAACCTAATGTTAATAAGGGAAATGCATTTTCCAATGCTATCAAAACACATCCCCTTGTTAATTATCAAAACTTGAATGCAAGCACCATATTGGAAGAAAACGTACCCCAAAATCTGTTACACAAGAATGTTCCTCTCACCTTCCATCATGATCCATCATCATCATTTTTTCACATGACACCTCAAACTTCTCTCCTCACAAATTCACAAGAGGAGGGAAATATGTTCAGACCAAGGGGCATATTCGACACCACAACATTCTCATAAGAGCTTGCACCCCTCACATTTCCACCTCTTCCACCATTGCCATTATCATCCACTCCACTCCCTGGTTTAGGGCTTCCCCCCCTACCAACCATCAACCAAACAACATCCTAGATATCAATCAAAGCATTATGCCAAACACTCAAAAAATTTCATCGATATCGCAACAATAGACGACAAATGCACAAACAATTGCAACATTATCAAACACCCCCCTAACATCACAAAGCATGGTCTCCCAAGGACCAACCACCACATCAATACCACCATCCAACACTCAAAACATCAACACGACATCATCATTCACCACAAACACCATTCCAAATCCACCACCACCCCCACCACCACCAACTTCCACCACATCAAGCCAATACAATGTGGCATTGCAAGCCACTTTTCAAAGAGGATTCCAACAAGTGAAAAAACAAAAATCCATATAGCTAGCTGCTCAGCAAGTTGCTCAAGCTGCGCAAGCTGCCCAAACTACACAAGCCACATTACAAGCACAAAAGGCCGTGCAAGCCCAAGAACACAAGCATTGCAAGCATTGCAAGCACAAAGGAATGCTCAAGCACAAGCTCTATTACAACAAAAAGTAGCACAAGCACAAGCCCAAGCACAAGCAGTGCAAGCACAAGCTCTAGCTCAAGAAAATGCCCAATATCAAGCACAACATGCACAAGCACAAGCACAAATTCTTGCATAAAGATAAGTAGCACAATTGCAAGCATATCAGCAAGCAATAAAATAATATCAAGAGTAGCAAGAAGCAACCCAATTGGCAGCCCAACAACAAGCATTGTTAGAACAACAATAAGAACAACAACAAGCATTGTTGGAACAACAACAAGCACAACAGTAAGTGCAACAACAAGCACAAATCTTAGCACAACAACAAAAAGATCAACAACAAGTGTTGTTCATACAACAATAGGTGGAAGCCTACCTCGCTTGGTAGAATATACAGATACCATTAAACAACACATCAAACAACCCACCCATCCAACCCATGATCAAAACACCCCAAAACACTTTCATCCCACCACCTGATCCGTAAAATGATGTGACAACACAAATTAGGTTGCTCTCACAGTAAGTGCTAGATCTTCAATCAAGGAAAACAATGAAAACAGCAAGCAACTTGTGTCCCTATCCATTTGATAGGAGCATAGTGATGAAACCATTCCCCAAGGGATTCGAGATCCCCAAGTTTGACAAATATCGTGGGATGGGAAATGCTGAAGATCACATCACGAAATTCCAGGTTCATTGCATGGAAGTTAAATATGACGATACTTATTTAATGCGGCTATTTCCTAGGAGTTTGGCTGGCCACGCTATGGAATGGTTCTCTCGTCTACCTTTAGGCATTAGAACATTTCAAGAAATTATAGACGCATTCATTAAGAACTACACATGTAAAATTGCAATGGATGTTAATCTAGAAGAACTCTCAGCTCTGAAATAGGGTAAGGGTGAATCATAGGCTTCATTCTTACAACGATGGCGATCCAAGGTCAATCGGAGCAAGTGGGCCATGCCCGAAGAACAACAAATTTGCACCATCATCGCCAACCTTGATGGCCTCTTGGCATTCCATCTTAAGGTTCAGGGCATCACCACATATGATTAGTTGATATCCAAGGCACTCAGCATCGAACGAGCCCTTATGACTCAACCCATAGGATCAACCTCATACCCTGAACAACAAAACAACCAGCCACACTCCAATTACAATGATAAACCTCGCACATGGGAAAGGAACAAAAATATTACTAATGATTTTTTTGTCGAGACTAAGGTGGTCATTAGTGCCCCACGCCAAAATACACCCGCACCACAACTCCAAATACAGCACCAAAACAATTATCACACAACACACCAACCAAACAACAATCCAACAGTCAATAATCTCAATGATTAAAGGGGACCACCCCAACACAAAAGTTATCCCAAATGAAAATACACCACTTTGGGGGAACCACTTGAAGACATAATGAAAAAGTTGATCGACAAAAAACTCATCAAGGCTCCTACCTTTGAGAATTACCAAGAATCGGATGTCAAACCTCCTTGGTATAATGAAAATCAACTTTGTGAATTCCACAAAATCAAAGGCCATACCACAAATAGTTGCATGAGATTGAAAAACATCATTCAAGATCTCATCGATAAAAGAATCATAAACGTGGAACAACCAACGAGAAACCAAGATCTTAAGATATGTACGAATCTGATGCCTAATCATGGCAATAAAGGGAATAACAATAAAAAAGATAAAGATAACGTAAACCATGTGTATGAAACAATCGTTGCCTCCCTAGATGAAAACTGCATGGTCATCACCATCAAGGGCACCCATGCCAAAGATTGTGGAGTCACCACAAGAGGTGGTAAAGTCACCATTGTAGGACCATCCCAACCAAACAGATTCCCTACATCTAGATCTGTTCTGAATGGCTACAATGTCCTAGATCAACTTAAGAGAATGCCAGCGCAAATCTCCATCATGGAGTTACTGAAAATATTATCTACCCATAAGAAAATCTTAGAAGAAGCATTGGCGTCATCCACTGTCCCCGCAGATCTCGATGCGGAGAAATTCCAAGCTGTTGTCATAAATATCATTACGCCTAATCTTCTTATATTCTTTGACCAGGATTTCCCCACTCAACCATCTCACAACCGTGCACTTCACTTGGAAGCCATAGTACATAAGAGGAAAATCAAAAGGGTCTTGGTGGATGGAGGTGCGGGCTTGAACATATGTTCCCTAAGTCTCATCAAGTAATTGAAAATATCAAAGGATTCCATCAACAAAGGAAAGGGTATCACGATAAGAGCATATGATGACCAAGAAAGAGTGTCTCAGGGCACAATCAAAATCCCTATTCAAGTAGGGCCTTCCATCATGGAAACCACTTGTCAGGTCTTGGACCTTGACTTGGCATATAATATCCTCCTAGGACGTCCATGGATCCATGAGATGAAAGCAGTAGCATCAACTTTCCACCAATGTGTGAAATTTACACATAATGGACAAGAAGTTACCATCCTTGGAGATCCTAAACCCTTCTCCTATTGCAAAATTTTTGAAGCAAAATATTACAAAATCCCCCAAGTACCAAAAAATGATGAGGGTCCATCCACACCATACATCGATCCTGCCACTCTCGCATCCACTTCTGCGACAGAGACACCCGCCACTCCTGCCATTCCCACCATCTTTGACATCAATCTCATTATCCAAGATAACGACCATGGAAACTACAAGCTCCCTAATAATGCCTTTGTGGTAGGAGAGTTACCACAATCTCCTAGATCACAGGGATGACCACAAATAAATAAAGCCTCCACATCCCAAATGTCTCCTGAAGACTATCCCAAATTCACAAGCTGGGGAGACCTTGGCCAAGAGGTCATCGAGGCAGATCCATCCCATATGTTATACCAAGATGAGAGACTAGCAGTTAATTTACTAATGGATGATAGAAGCAAGGGTCTACAAATGATGCTCACAATGGGCTATGATAGAAATCAAAGGCTTGGACGAAACAACAATGGGCTTATAATACCTATCATGCTAGAGACACGTCCGATAACAAATCTTGGCCTTGGATGTACCCCTCCGAGTATAACCATACGTGGCTGAAGTCCTCCAGTTAGAATAGTTAATAATACTCCTCGGCCAAGCCTAGTAGAACTATGGTTACTAGTGTCTATGGGTAGAGTCATAGATAAATTTACATTTGATATAACCGATGTCTGTAGTAGTAGCGATGACGAGGATCACCTAACTAACTTACCTTGGCTATTTGAGGATACCACTCTTTGCATGATTAGCACCCTATCTTTTGAAATAGACCACCAAAATCATGAGATTCGTCTAGTATATCCCAAACTCATCAACTACGACCAATGAGGACCACCAGTTTTTGATACATTCAAAAATGATGAGGTGCTCTGAGAATTCATGGAATTGCAGGATAACATTCCAGATGGGGACCATAAAGCAGGGTTCATAATAGAGTTGGACACACATGCCTATTATGGGGAAATGATTGAATCCTTCAGTCACAAAAGTGAGAAATTAAGAATAATATCCAAGTCCTTGAGTGAAAACCACACTATGGAACTCTCTGACCAGAAAAAAGTAAAAAGAAAGGATGCATCCAATGGTGAAAACCTCTCTGAGGCGCTTGAGGATGGGGGATTCAATCTTCCTTTAAGATCTATTCATTAGGAAAATTCAGGAATATTGGCAAAAAAATGCAATTCAGTCAACCTAGGAACAGAGGAGACCCCACATATCATATTCTATGCAGAATCACTACTATCAGAAGAGCAAGAGCTCCTAGTGGCATTCCTAAGAGAAAGAAAAATAAACTTCGCATGGAGTTATGCTGACATGCCAAGGCTTGATCCAGAGACCATGGTTCACCAAAGCCTGTCAAACAAAAGCTTCAAAAAATGCATCCTCAAATAGCCCTATTAGTCAAAATGGAGCTAAAAAGACTATTAGATGCAGGATTCATCTGACTGATAGACTATCCAAAATGGGTATCAAACTTGGTACCTATTTCAAAACCTGACAGAAATATCACAATCTGCATAGACTTCAGAGATTTGAACAAGGCATGTCCAAAAGATGACTTCCTCCTTCCCAACATCGACATGATAGTAGACATGACAGCGGGACATGAGATGTTGTCACTAATGGATGGATTCTTAGGATACAATCAGATCATGATAGCTAAAGAGGACCAACATAAAACAAATTTCACTTGTCCATGGGGGACATACTGTTGGAACATGATGCCATTTGGCTTAAAGAATGCACGAGCAACATATCAAAGGGCTATGACATTGATATTCCATGATATGATCCATAAGAAGGTCGAAGACTATGTTGACGACATTCTAGCTAAGTCCAGAAAGAGAAAAGATCACATAGCAACCCTAAGTGCCATCTTTGACAGACTGGAGGAGTACAAGGTCAGACTAAACCCAAAGAAGTGTGTCTTTGGCATACAATTAGGAAAGCTCCTAGGATATATAGTGTCAATGAGGGGCATCGAGGTAGATCCAACAAAGGTAAAAATAATCCTCAAGATGGAGGCAACGAAAACATTAAAGTAGCTAAGAGGTCTACAAGGTAGGCTCCAATCCATCTGAAGATTCATAGCACAATTGGTGGATAAACAGAACCCATACTCCCACCTAATCCACAAGGGAGTAGCATACAAATGGGATACCAAGTGTGAAGAGGCATTAAACAAAATCAAAGAATATCTACTGACACCACTAGTCTTAATGCCACCAATCCCAAGGAAACCATTGATCTTATTTGTGTCAGCAACAATAGCAGCCCTTGGAGCTCTTCTAGCCTAGCATGATGAAAATGGAACAGAAAGGGCTATTTATTACATCAACAGGACAATGGTTGGGCATGAGCTAAACTATTCATTCATCAAGAAAGCATGCCTCGCTGCAGCGTTTGCATCACAAAAATGTAGACATTACATCTTGCCACATAAAATAAAACTCATCGCCAAAATTGATCCTCTCAAGTATCTACAATCAAAGGCAATACTCATAGGAAGAATAGAAAAATGGGTGATGATACTGTCAGAATACGACATCGAGTATGTGGAGAAGAAAGCAATCAAGGGCCAAGTCATCGCAGATCAATTGACAGAAGCACCAATCTTTTTAGAGAACCCTCTTGTCTCAGAATTTCTAGATGAATCCATTTTTAATCTCAACATAGCTAACCACTGGAAACTGTACTTTGATGGCTCATGTACACGCAACATGGATCAGGAGCCGGTGTCTTCTTCATCACCCCACAAAGGGATTGCATACCAAGGTCATACAAATTGGAATTTTCTTGCACCAATAACATTATGGAATACGAGGCTTTAACCATAGGTCTCATAATAGTAGTGCAGTGGAACATCATAGCTCTCAAAGTATACAAAGACTCCCAATTGATCATAAATCAAGTCAATGATGAATATCAGACCAAGGACAACAAGCTCACTCCATACAAGAAATTGATGGAGACGCTCAAGGAATCCTTCATCGAAATTACATTTGAGGAGATTCCTAGAACCAACAACAGAGCAACAGACACCATGGCAACAATTGGATCCTTCCTGAACATCCCCCACAACATTCCAAAATATGAATTCCTGATCGAGTAGCTTCTTGTGCCTGCATTCAAGGTACCAGAATTAGAATATGTGTGTGAAATCATTGGTCCTGGTGATCCTTGGTATCATGAAATTTACACATACCTTTGAATAGGAGTCATACCTACCAACCTACCCTCAAACCTAAAATGAACCTTTATTAAAAAGGCATCCAGATTTGTCATCCTAGGAGATACCTTATATCGTAGAAGCATAGAAGGAACCCTACTATGTTGCTTAAACACTAAGGAGGCATTAACCACTCTAACTGAAGTACACAATAGTATGGGGATCTCATCCATGCTCCAACTCAAGAGCTTCATCCTATCGTCACACCATGGCCCTTTTCATAGTGGGGACTTGATCTCATTGGAAAAATCACTCCCACTTCATCTAATGGCCACAAATTCATTATAACCTCCATGGAGTACTTTACTAAGTGGGTGGAAGCCATACCCATGATGTACATAACTAGGAAGCAAATTTCAAAGTTCATCCTGAACTATCTCATTTGTCGCTATGGTGTTCCACAAGCCATTATCTCAGATAATAGGGACACCATTCAAGAATCAGGAGGTTCATGACTTATGCAAAAAATTCAAAATCCAGCATCACTTCTCCACCCTGTACTATCCCCAAGGCAATGGCCAAGCAGAAGCTACAAACAAAACTATTTTGAAAATCCTCAAGAAAATAGTCAATGACGTAGGTCGTGATTGGCACCTACAGCTTAATCCTACCCTCTGGGCCTATCGAACAAACATCCACACACCCACCAGTGCCACCCCCTTCTCCTTCATCTACAAATCAAAAGCAGTACTCCCCATTGAGATCAAGCTCCCATCACTTAGGATATCATTGCAAAACCTCATCACATATGAAGAGTATCGGGTATCAAGACTAAATGAACTAGAGCTATTGGATGAGTGACGTATAGGTGCTTTGAATCATTTGCAAGTCTATCAAAATAGACTCAAAAGGAGCTACAATAAGAAAATCAGAAGCAGGACTTTCCAAGTCAGATAACTGGTGTTAAAAGAGAATCAAAAGAATATCCCATACCCAAGCAACAAAGGAAAGTTTGAACCTAATTGGTTAGGACCTTTCGTCATCACAACAAGTTATAAGTCAAGGGCATATCAGTTATCAACACCCAAAGGGAAACCTTTGTAGGAGCCCATGAATAGCTCTCATCTCAAAAAGTTTTATGCCTAAGTCTTTCAAGGTATAGAACCAAAAATCCAAAAGAATCAGAAAATGTCCTGAAAAAATGGTTACTTCGGTGAAAACCTAGCAAACAAGTGTCTTGGTAATAACAAAAAAAGAAAAAAAACAAAAAATCCAAAAAAATCAGAAAAAGGATTGAAAGCAGTAAAGAGAAAAAATCATCCTCTAGTGAAAACCACTGTGGTGGCACTTTGGGCAAGTACCTTGGTGAAAACCTGGCAAACAGACGCCTTGCATAAATAAGCACTTTCCATCCACCAAGATCTTTACGGCTTGTTCTGCATCATCCATCCATAGCCCTTCCATCATCCATCACATTTAGATCTTCATCCATCGCTCATCCACTTGCATTCGCACCATAGCTTGGTATTGTTTTCATATCATGATCCCTCCTAGTACTACTCAACCCATCCTCAAGTTCAGTTTGTCCTGCCTTTATCAGAGTAGTCTATTGCATCACACTGGGGGAATTTCATCATTGGATCACATTCATGTATATTCTTAAAGTCCTAAATATCAAAAAATCCAAAAACATCAAAATATCAAAAAATCCAAAAACATGTCAAAAATCATCAAAAGCCAAAAACAAGGTCATCTTGTCAAACTATGTCGTCTCTAAGCTTGAACGTAGGCAAGGTTGATCTTTGATCATCCCCCGAGACACTTAGGTCAGTCCTTTAGGAGTCTATCATAATAAACTAACATTTCATCATGTATATCATCATTTGTAAATCGGTCAAGTCGTCAGTTGAACTACGTGGTCTTTGCATGTATAACGTAGGCAAGGATAATCTGTTGATCAGCCCCCAAGGCCTCTAGGATAGGTCTTTAGGTTAGTCTCTTGGTCAAAATATCAAAAATCCAAAACATCAGAAATATAAAAAATTAAAACATTTGAAAACCTCAAAAATACCAAAAATAGCCTCGAAACATTGCAAAACGTCAAAAACATCCAAATATTTGAAAAAATCCATCCATCTCATCTCACCTACACCCACAATAACATCACTCATAATAAAAGATCTTCATCCTCAATCTTTGGTAAGACAATTAGAAACAAGTCTAGCAGGTAAAAAGTGAAAACTCAAAAACATCGAGTCTTAGGTCTAGGTAAGTGTGTAAACAAGTTGGTCAAACTCTTTGTGTCAATAACATATCATCCATTTGGTCCCATATCAATCATCATTTAGAATGCTTTGGATAAACGAAATGACGTGCCACCATCCACTAACATGTCCTAGGATGAATCCTTCCTATAATGGGCATTATCTTTTTGGCTATAAGTTTCGGTTCTTATCCTTAGAAAACACATCCTCTTTTTCATTAGTGGTATTGAAGAGCATCGGCTTGTTTATTTACTTTGTCTTTATCTTTGACATATCTTATTACACTCATTCCAAGGACTTCTCGATGATATCTAAACAAGAGGATTTAGAGAAATAGGAATGGGGCAACAATCATTATCTTTTGTTTGTTGTGCTTGTTGGATGTTCTTGTAGTATAACCTTGGTGAATACTTGCTTTGTTAGGTATGTATGGAGGAGGTTTTGGACAACTTGTTGACTATTGCATGGATAGGTTTACCATTCCTTGTTTTGGTCGGAGGTGTTTTGAACTTCTAAAGTGCATCCTAGCAAGGTTTCCATATGTCAGGTGTGAACAAGGATACTCCTATCTAATTGTAAACTCCAAGTCCATCACACTAGGTACAATGCCATCCTGGTTTTCTATAACTTGATGCATCGTACCATGTGTGTTAACAAACATAATGAAATTGGCCCTTTGAAAATCCCAATTCCTCGGCAAGTAATCATCACCGTCATTTGCATTTGCATCTTGTGTCTTGTTGAAATGACTTCTTCTCTTCTTGCTCACTGCACTAACAAGGTACTGTGACAGTTGATCATTATCACCATCATCGACATCAATCCTACATCCACAAACCATTACCATATTGCATCACCATATCATATAGGAAACATATGCATTGCATTTCAATCATCATATAAATAGGTTATCATAGGTATTCTTCATAAATAGGTGCATCCATTTCATTTTATTTCATAACCATTTAACATTATCACATACTACATAATCATAAACAAAAGGTACACAGGCATTATAAGATAACCCATCACATACATACTAGCATAACATCATAAAGTCATCTCATGCATTAAGTCCATTTTGCATAAAACATTATCATATCATTGCATATAGTACATCATATTAAATACATACATTACATCATCATTTAACATGTTTAGGATAATGACATTTGTTATTCTAAGCATCTTAAAAAACCATCTCATTCACAACATATCACGACCGTCGCATTTACATCATCCATGTCATCTCATAAATAGCATCATAAATCATTCATTCCACATAAGCATAAATAGTCCATCACATACAAAGCATATATGCATTCATAATTACTTATAAAAATAAGTCACATATCATTTCACATGTACACCATAGATCATATCATTTTGCATATTACATTCCATACCACATACCACATCACCATTTGCATTAATATAAAATAGATCATCATATAGACATCATCATTGCACATCACATTTGCATATCATAGGTCAAAATAATATAGATCTGTTAGTCATAATCATAATGCATACATCATTAGAAATAAATGCATCCATAAAAGCATCATTGTACAACATATAGAAATAAATCATCCATGCATAAATAATGAGTACACATCGCATCATATCAAAATCACCACCGGTTCATATATATATCATCAATAACGTAACTATCATAGTATAATAATAAATCAGATCATTGTACATGTATGCCAATCAGTACAAAAAGGCCAATCGAGCTATAAAAAATGAGCCCATAGGGCACAAAAGTATTGTAGCATCTCGGTCAAGCTCTGTCCCTGTGGATGCTGCCCTCACCTCTGTCACCATGACCCTCTGCTCGTCTGTGGCTGGCCCGCTCTGAGTACTCTGGGACTCGCTCTGCTCTAGGTATGACCTCATGATAATACCTCTGATAGTACTCAGCCTCTCGGATGACATCCCTGTAAGACCGAACTGACACTGTACCTTGGGAGGAGGAGGTTGTCATGCTCTCTAGATGTTATCTCCTGCCTACCTCAGTGGCTGCCTGTAGCTCTACAACCTGTCTCTATTGTATGGCCTGATCCCTCTTAGCCCTAAGATGCTCTCTCTCAGCCCTAGCCTGATCTCTCTCAGCTATCATGGCCTGGACCTGGGCTTGTAGCTGCATAATCAAAGTATCATGTGCATCCACCTGTCCTGCTAGCTGTACCTGTGGCTGCACTCGAGGTTGATCCTCGCCTTGTGGTGGTACACCTGGTGGCTCCTACTATTGGTCCTGCATATGCACATCTCCCTGCCTTGGCTGGACTGGAGGCACAACTGGCTAATCCTATCGGACACCACTCCTCCATCCTCATCCTCGTACTCTACCTCTAACTCTCCACATATCTAGAACTACACCTAGAATTGTTAATCGAAGTGGAGTCTGGAACCAATTCCTATAGGCCTGAGTCGTGCCTAGATTTGTGAGTCCCTAATCATTGGCCCACGGTCAAGCCACCAACTGTCTAAAACTATCCACCGCCTCCGAACCAGGAATATACTGCCCCCATGACACCTGTGTCATGGAGCAGAAAAATATAGCTAAATAATCATTATCCGAGCGATCCTAAGGCTCCCCGAATTGACACTGCACGTACCCAGGCAGGTACCTCTCAATCATGGTGTGCTCCCACCCCTACATATACTGGTCCTGGTGGAAATAGAACATCTGATCAGCATTGTCAACCCATCTGGGCTGACCAAGGTATGGTTGCCAGGTGAAAATCTACATCTTGTCAAGAACTCTCCTCCAGTAAGAGATCACGTGCTCGCTAGTGTGTGCGAAGGACACACCGCCTCTGTATCGCCACACGAGGGGATCATCTGGAACCATCAGAACTGAAACAACACATGGACGCAACACAACGATGTGCTCCCATGCCTAGACATGAAGAAGAGTCACCCTTGCTCCAAGTGCTCTACCATCCATGTAGACATACTCATGGAGGTACCTGTATAATGAAGCTAGAAGCATAGGCCCCCAAGAAAAACAAACTGGCCTGTCTCATACTATCCACTCCCAGCAGTATCCCTAGTTGGGACTGAAGTATTGGCCTTGTCTGTCAGGGGAAACAAGACCCGAAATGATGGCTGCAATCACCCAGTGGTAGGGAGGTGCTAGGATACTGTGTCGCTCGAGCTCTTTTTGCCCCTCGCAAAAAACAATCTTGCCTATGGTGAGGAATTTGAAGCAGGTGTCATGCACCTCATCCATGTCAAAAATCATCTAGCGACCATCAATCGGCAATCACAAAATACGCCAAACATCCTCTAGGGTGACAGTGGCCTCGCCAGTGGGAAGGTGAAATAAAGAAGTCTCACTCTTCCATCTCTTGGCCAGTGCTAACAGCATCGCTAAGTGAGTGTGCATGAGCACCACATAGGCAATGTACTATAACCTCACAATCTGGAGTCGATCCTAGTCCCTATCGCTCAGGTCCTACAAGTAGCCAGCTAGGCCCAAAATAGCAAAATTGCACTACTGCGGTGCACTTTCTCATCCAGCAGCGCAGTTTGAGCAAAATTGGGACCGCCATGTCGCACTTTCCAAATCCCCCCGCCAGCCTTGAGCTCAGTGTCAGAGTTTTTAAACTCCAAACTGCACCGCTGCGGCACCATTTAACACCGAGCAACATAGTTTGACTTCTAAGCGGCGCTATATAGCACCACTGCAGATGGACTGACCTTTGAATGCATTAAATGAAGCAATAAATGAAAAATGAAGCTCAGGTGAGGGTCACATACCGGTACCCTGATGCCCAGTGGCCGCTGGTACGTTCGAACTCGATCAAAAATGTGCAGGGGAAGTTGTTGTTGTGCCATATCATGAGGAGTTCTGAGCTCAAATCTTGAGGTTACTATTGGAAGTGTTTGAAAATGACTTAAAAGTGACCCCTCGGGCCCCTTTTAAGCCTAAAAATTAGGGTTTTTTCACCCTGATTGGCTGTCCTGCTAAGGTTTTGGACCCCCTAACTTGTTTTTGTCCAGTTGAGACTTGTTTTTCATCGTTTTATTAAGTTTAGACATGTTTTTTTCCTCTCGGAGCCCTTTCAGATTTTTCAGGTACTTTGTCCTCTTTTCTCGCGAGATCACCCAAAAATTAAAATTTTAGTTCAATCTCTCGAGGGGCCATTATAATGGCATGTTTTCTCTCACCAAGCAGCAATGGGGCAAATTTTTAAATATTGAAAATTTTTGGCTTTTATCAAGATCGTTTATTCTTTGAACCAATGTAACAAGGGCATTGCTTCAAAGAGGGGCAAAATGTAGACACGTAAAATATATCAATTGACATTGTGCACTTGATCCTAACTACTAACATCGTTTCTTCTCGAATAAACCCTTGGTCTAACCATTTAGTCAAAACTCTTTATCTGATTAAATTCATCAATTTCTCTCTCTTAATTAAATAAATCATTTTATCTAATTGAGTCAATCTCTTGTGGTAATTAAATCAATCCATCTGATCTAATTATCCCCATTTAATTAAATAACTAATTTTATTTACTTAAATCTCTAAATTCTATCCATTAAATTGAATAAATTGAAACCTTATTTGATTTAATCTAACACCATCTCTTTTAATTAAATAAATCAAAATCCTTATTTAATTAATCTCTTATCATATTCATCTCTTATTTGATTTAAATAAATCCATCAATTTGAGTCAAATAGGTCACATCATCTAATCTCCTATTAAATTAATTAACCCTTGATTAATTTAATTATGAATCATGTCACATCCTCTAGATTTTGCAAGTTGCACATGAAAATAGATTTAATTCATTTATTAAATCTCTATTTTCCTCACAAGGCATCTTTTGGAATATTCTCCAAATTTGAATTAAAAAATTCCAAGTCAACATGTACATCCAACAAGGCAATAAATTCATCTTACATGTCCTTTGTCTTGAGCCAAGTGGAATTTATTGCAATTTCCCTTACCTCTTGCAAGTCATTTCAACAATTTGAAATTCAAAAATATGCATTTATTGGCACAATCCCCAAATCTTGCACATCCTCTATCCATTCATAGATTGACAAGTGGCATCATGCCATTGGATGAATGTTAGTCCCAAATTTCTCAAATTTGGACATTCATCCATCTTGGCATTCTATAAATAAAGAGCTCATATACTCATCTCATCAATCACAAATTATGCAAAGTTATTATGCTAAAATATTTAGCCATTTTCATCCATCATCATTGAGTTCTTAGCTAGGTTTTTGCAGATTTTGGCTTGGAGCTCTCATCCTTCACCATCAAAGTGGATCAATCATCATCAACATATCAAGTTTGCATCTTACGAATTGGGAAAGGGCCAATTTTCAGATCAAATTGGCACCAATTCCCCCATGGGATCATGTGTTTGCTTTTCTAATTAGGATTGAATCTATATTTTCTTGTTTTATTGTGTTCTTTTTTTTTTCTTTCCTAATTTGAAGTTTGTAAATGGATTTCATGGGGAATCCTTGTTCATACTTGCAATTGATTAACTAATGTGCTTATTCTCTTTGTTTTGTAGGTATTCAGATTGGGGTTCACACACTTAGAAAATTCTCGTCTACTCCTATGGGATCACATTGGGTCCCTCTACAAAAAGCTCTCAATTTTTTCTATCTCAGAGCGGTTTTCCCGTGGTGGTGGATTTTTACTTGATAGAAAAAGTGTCAAATGCAAGCAATGCAAAGTTAAAAAGTGATGCAACTTTCATTTTGCAACTTGTGTGACCACACAGACTATTCTAACATGTTCGAATAGGTATTTTTACGTTAGGCATGGTCCTCTTTTGCATCCAAACATGCAGAATCACTTTGAGCTATGCTCAACCAGATTGATCCCTTAAGAGTCCAAAGTGCAAAATGGCTATAAACTTTAGCATGTTGTTACTCAGATACCATGATTCTTAGAAACTTCTCGTCTGATCCTACGAGATCATGTTGGACCCCTCTATAATAACTTCTCTCGGTTTTTTTTTATCTCAAAGTGGTTTTCCTGTGGTGGCAAATTTTTACTCGATGAAAAAAGTCTCAAATGTAGGAAATACAAAGTTGCATAGTGGTGCAACTTTCATTCTACAACTTGTGTGACTACACAAACTATTTCAATGCATCTGGATAGGTATTTTTATGCTAGGCATGGTCCTTTTTTACAACCAAACATGAGGAATCGCTATGAACTACGTTCAGCCATATCGATCCCTTAAGAGTCCAAAGTGCAAAATGGTTGCAAACTTCAGCATATTGTTACTTGGATACCATGATGCTTAGAAACTTCTCATTTGATCTTGCGGGATCATGTTGGGCCCCTCTACAAAAACCTCTATCGATTTTTGCTAGCTCAGAGTGGTTTTTCTTGTGGTGGTGAATTTTCATTTGATGGAAAAAATGTCAAATGCAAGCAATGCAAAGTTGCAAATTGGTGCAACTTTTGTTGTGCAACCCATGTGACCACACATACTATTCCAACACATCTAAATAGGTATTTTTATGTTACGAATGGTCCTCTTTCACACCCAAACACGTGGAATCACTATGAGCTACGTTCAACTAGATCAATTCCTTAAGAGTCCAAAGTGCAAAATAACTGTAAACTTCAACATATTTTTACTCAAATACCGTGATGCTTAGAAAATTTTCTTCTAATCCAATGGGATTGTGTTGGTCCCCTCTACAAAATTTCTCTCGGTTTTCACTATTTCAGAGTGGTTTTCCCATGGTGGCGAATTTTCACCTGATGGAAAAAGTGTCAAATGCAAGCAGTTTAAAGTTGCAAAGTGGTGTAACTTTCATTCTGCAACTCGTGTGACCACGCGGACTATTCCAATGTGTCTAAATAAGTATGTTTGTGCTATGAATGGTCCTCTTCCACACCCAAACATGCAAAATCGTTCTGAACTACATTCAACCAGATCGATCCCTCAAGAGTCCAAAGTGCAAAATGACTACAAACTTTAGCATGTTGTTACTCGAATACTGTGAAGCTTAGAAACTTCTCATCTAATCCTATGGGATCACATTGGGCCCCTCTAAAAAAACCTCTGTTTCAATTTTTATTATCTTAGAGTGGTTTTCTCGTGGTGGTAGATTTTAACTTGATGGAGAAAATGTCAAATGCAAGCAGTGCAAAGTTACAAATTAGTGCAACTTTCATTTTGTAACTCGTGTGACCATATAGATTGTTCCAACACATCTAAATAGGTATGTTTATACTAGGAATGGTCCTCTTTCACACCCAAACATGTGGAATCACTCTGAGCCATGTTCAACAAGATCAATCCCTTAAAGAGTCCATAGTGCAAAATGGATGCAAACTTCAACATGTTCTTACTCAGATACCATGATGCTTTGAAACTCCTCATTTGATCCTATGGGATCACGTTGGGTGCTTCTACAAAAATCTCTCTTGGTTTTCACTATCTTGGAGTGGTTTTCCCGTGGTGGCAGATTTTCACTTGATGGAAAAAGTGTCAAAGGCAAGTAGTGCAAAATTGCAAAGTGGTGCAACTTTCGTTCTGCAACTTGTGTGACCACATAGACTATTCCAACACATTCAAATAGGTATTTTACGCAAGGAATGGTCTTCTTTTGCACCCAAACACATGGAATCGCTTTGAGCTACATTCAACCGAATTGATCCCTTAAGAGTCCAAAGTGTAAAATGGTGCAAACTTCAGTATGCTATTACTCAGATGTTGTGATGCTTAGAAACATTTTGTCTGATCCTATAGGATTGCTTTGGACCTCTCTACAATAACCTCTCTTAGTTTTTTCTATCTGAGAGGAATTTTCCATTGGTGAAAAAAATGTACTTGGAAATTTTTTTGTCAAATGTAAGTAGTTGAAAGTTGCAAAGTGGTGCGACTTTCATTCTACAGCTCATGCGACCTTATAGATTATTCAAACACATCTAGATGGGTATGTTTATGCTAGAAATGGTCTTCTTTCACACAAAAACACATGGAATCACTATGAGCTATGTTCAACTGGCTTGATCCCTTTAGGGTCTAAAGTCTAAAATGGAAGCAAACTTTGATAGGCTATTAATCGAAAACCATGACACTTACAAACTCTTCATCTGAGCCTAAAAAATTTCTTTGGGCCCCTCTACAATAACCTCTCT
Organism: Sequoia sempervirens; assembly: GCA_007258455.2. NCBI lineage: Eukaryota > Viridiplantae > Streptophyta > Pinopsida > Cupressales > Cupressaceae > Sequoia > Sequoia sempervirens. Next base: position 184,795,803 of record VDFB02271358.1, on the reverse strand, counting down.
CAATTTTTGTTATCTTGGAGTTTTTTTCTTGTGGTGTCTAGTTTTCACTTGATGGAAAAAGTGTCAAATGCAAGTAATGTAAAGTTGCAAAGTGGTGCAACTTTCATTTTGCAATTTGTGTGACCAAACAAACTGCTCCAACACGTCCTAATAGGTAGGTTTATGCTAGGCATGGTCCTCTTTTGCACCCTAACACATGGAATTTCTCTAAGCTATGTTCAACTAGCTTGATCCCTTATGATGGCATGCAAAACAATCGAAAAGAGAAACATACACACGACAATTGATAAGTTTGATTTTTCCACACAAAAAGCGTATGATCATTGATGCAAATCACCTTGTTCCTTCATTTGATGAAGAAGGTCTAGTTTAGTGGTTTTAGTCATGATAATGTCAAATATGGCCATGATAGGCCATTTTGTAATCTTTCTTTTAGTTTTGATTTAGTGTGGGTTCATTTGAGTCAATTATGTAAGTACGATAAGGAGTACGAATAAGAAAATAGCATTGGTAAAGGAATTGGAAGAGATTACTAACGTTGCTCCTCTTGAAAATTTAGAATTTAGTCCTTAGAAGCAAGGTTGGACGAGGTGAAAAGAATAAATTGCTTGAGAATAAGTTAGAATAGGTTGGAAATAGGTTGAGGTTGTGGAGTTTGACATGTTCAAAAGGTTTTCAAGGACAAGGGAGGTCAAAATTATGTTATGGTATGATTCCCTAGTTGGGAAAAGAGGGGTTTTGAATGAAAAAGAGAGGTTTGAGGGAGTAAAATAGGGTAAAGTTAGGGGGAAACATAATTTGGTGGTCAATTAAGTTTGTGTAGTAAGAATGACGAGTGTTGGAAGAGGTTTCAAGGTTGTATGAGGTCTGGATATTGGGTTTTCAATAACCCTAGTGAAATTTGAGAAAATTGAGGGTTTAGAGGATAGTGGGGTTAGAGGGCAAATTACGCCCTAAAAATTATGGATTTTGTAGATTTGTAAACTGCTAAATGCTACCCAATGGTGTTTTTCAATTGGAATAGTGATTGAGAGGGTGTTACTTTGTTAAATAGACCTGTTTGGGGGTCTAGGACAGCGTTGAGTCCATTTCTTATTTGTATTATAAATTATAACTTGCTTTCTCCTGAGTCCATTTCCTATACAAGAAATAATATTGCAAAAAGTTGACATAAATCTTTCAACGTGTTTATATGGTGACGGATCAAGAACATAACAATTCATTTTGCACTATCTAGATTATGCTGTGAAAATATTTAAAGCCTAATCAAGATAAATGTTTGTATGATAATGTGTCAAGAAGTTAACTACTTTATCTACTCTGAATATTATGTTTTGCAACTGTCGTGAAGATTATGTATCATTTGCTTAATTGAGTTGTTCCAATCAAAATATTAAATATATTGGAATCTTTTTATGAATCATTTCATGGAATACCAATTGAAAGTGTGTTTTATTCTTCTAGATAAAGTTGTTTAACATTAATCAATTAATATTCAAAACAAACCATGAAGGATAACAATGATCAATACTAGGGATAACAAATTAATAAGTATACATGTGAATAATTGAAGCATGTACATGTGAATAAGGGAAGCACAAGTACTCATAAACACATAAGCCTTGAAGTATACACACAAATACATAGTATACACAAATTAATACAAAGTATATGCATGAATACAAGGTATACTCATGAAAAATGTAAGTCACAAAGTATACATTGGAATACACGTAAGTTGTAAAGCATACACTTGAAAACACGTAACTCATATCTATTGAACCATGGATTTATAATGCAAATATGGACACCATTGATACTATAGATTTGTATTAACTAAATATCCATGTAGGCATACATCAATATATGTCAATATAAATATAAAATATAGGTACAAAATAGCCATATAGGCTTACGAGAATGCCATATAGGCATACAACAAAGGACTCTGGAATCAAAAATCATTGCTCTCCAGGCTCTAAAAATAAACTCTTACCATTTGCTTGTCGATTGGATGGTGATAGGTTTGTCACTCATTTTTGTTTTACTCGAAGAGTGCTCCTACTACTCCTCCCGGTGTTTAGTATTTGGTGAAGTTTTAACTATTACAATAAGAAGTAAAGACATTAATATATAGAAATTATATTATTAAAAATGATATATTTAACAAAATAATCACTTACCGCCATCTCATGATCACTCTCCATGAGGGAAATATTCACATGCCCATGCTGAGGTGTGCTCAATCCCTATATAAACCATCCAAACAAAAATTAAACTACGAATCAATAATGGTTTGTTTTTTCACAAACTAGCATCTATAACAGCGAATGTAAATTGAAATTTAGTAATTTTCCTCATACCTCCCATGTCAGAGTCATCAAGGATTGTATAGTAGATGAAACACCAATCTACATTGCCCTTGTCACATTCAGAGGTGTTTCCTCTTGCAACATCTAAAAATAAAACAACAAATTATTCAATCACAAAAACTACAATAGCGATCCACGTCATGACTTATAATGTATGAGATAATGAACAAAATTTTGAGTGCTTATTAGACTATACATTTTTGACTATCATGCTTACTATTTTCCCTATCCATATCCTTTTCAAAAGCACATGTTTTTAGGATTTTATCCATAGCAGCAAGTGGGTGAACTATTTGATAAAATGATTTTGTACACATATGCAATAACTGTGGTGGCACAGAGAAGGCAGTGAACTGTTTGAAAAAATTCCTCAAAGAAATGGGGTCTCGTGGTGATGGAATGCCATTACAAACAAATGCACGTCATGGCATTCCATCACCATAAGACTGCATCTCTTTAAGGAATTTTTTTAGATAGTTCATTTCCTTCTCTATGGTATTATTGCTTACTATTGTGCTTTGATTAAAATTTTTCCAAGCATCCTTAGTTTTTTGGAAAGCACCTATTTTAGGCTTTTAGCCATAGCAGCAAGGAAGTGAGTAGTTTGATAAAATGCTTTGGTACACATGCATGGAAAATGTGGTATCATAGAAAAGGTGGTGAGATGTTTGAAGAAATGTCTCGAAGAAATATGGTCTCATGGTGATGGAATGTCATTCCATCACCATGAGACCGCATTTCTTCGAGGCATCTTTTCAAACTACTAATTGCCATGTCTATGCTATTGCTTACTATTATGCTTTGATAGATTTTTTCTAAGCATCCATAGTTTGTTGGAAAGCACCTTTTTTAATATTTTAGCCATAGCAATGAGGAAATGAATTGTTTGATAAAATTATTTGGTAGACATGTATGCAAAATGTGGTAGCATAGAAAAGGTGATGAGTTTCTTGAAAAGTTCCTCAAAGAAATTGGGGTCTCATACCTCATTTATTTGAGGCATTTTTTCAAAAACCTCATTGCCTTGTCTATGCTATTGGCACTGAACTATTTGAAAAGATGTTGAGCAATAAAAAGTGATCTCATGGAATGCCATGACAAGAAAATGCAATTGGAAGCTACTCCTAGACTTATTACTTATGATATGTGAAGTAATTGCATCACTGCTTATGTTGAATTTCTAAAAAAATATATTGTAGTTGAAATTTTGTCATCTATCAACATCTAGTTATTAGTTATGGAATGTGGAATAATGCTTTGAGTTTGAATGATGTGCAATGCAACATATTCAATGATATGAATATAAACAACACAAATCTATTAAATACAATTCATTAGTTAAACTCTTTATTCTATTACCTGCGTACATAGGTTTGAGTAAATCAACTAAAATTGGGAGGTATTCCCTTGAAACCTCCAATATTAGCCTCTTCAACATCCAAAATCACATATTAAAATACCATTCGTAAAACAATGTTATTAACATGTAATAAATTTATAATTTTTTACTAGTTACATACCCTATAGATAGGTGTACTGCAGAAAAAAGCATGTGGAGGGCAAATGTATCCAGTCTCAACACTGTGACCCTATAATTTTATTAAAATCATAAAACTAAATTAGTTAATATTGCATTTCAAAATAAAAATTTAATAAATTAAATTCAATGAACATGCTAACGTTTACCTTAGAATCAATGCCATATGCATCATGCAAAATGTCAGCTACCCTCTCCATCTCCATAGCTGCAGATAGATCCTATGTAGCAGCCTCTTGAGTGTTAGTGGGGTAATATGAACAAGTCACCCCACAAGATTGACACACATGGGTTCGAAGGCCACCACTTGAAGACTCCCCTAGATGGAGCTATAGAATAGGGCTAGTATGATCGATGACACTCTAGGTCAAAGTGTTGATCGCTTACAATGTCTCTACGTCAACACTCCCCTTCACGATAGAAGGGATAACAACATGCTCATGAGATGACTTAGCAAGAGGTCATCTCCCTTACCGCATAGGATCCAACTGTGCACCAGGTGTATTCTGAGTTGACCCCCCACCTCTCCCCTAGAGGTCCCTCGTACCAAAATAATTTGGGATTTTATTCAATATGAACTCATAGTATAGTTTCCTAAGGAAATACTACAGGACTTCACAATTGTTGCGCGATGGGTAATCAAAAACCATGTACCACCTATCATAAAAAAAAGTTCCTAATCTTTTGGTGGTGGCACCAATGAATAGGAAACCTCTTCACATTGAGGGTAATATTTTGATGTGTGTGTGGGTCAGTGAATAAGGAGCACAAATAACCTCTTGTAATTTTTAAATCCTTTACATCTTTATATGATAACTTATCTTTGTAATAATCCCTAGACACCTACCTCCTATCTTGCCATCCAGTTATTTGTTTCCTAATTGAATCTACATTTTTTAACATATCTTTCAATGAAGTTGTGAGGGTCATTCTTTCTGTAGTTGAACCATTTGGATCACTCAACCTACTGATTAAATCCCCAAGTTGTTTTTCATTGTTCTCAATTTCACTCATTAAAATTTTTTGAGTGTCAGGAGAGTGTTGAGGGATTGGTGGAGTAGGTTGTTGTTATGGTTGATTTTGTTGTTGAGTATTTTGTTGCTCTACTTGTTGAAGATTTTGAGGATTTGGAGGTTTATTTGCATCTCCTACAAATTCAAAAAAATAAATATCAAATACAACCTAAAACTAACAAATTCAAAACAAAAACAAAACAATCTATACCTATCACACCTCCTCGTCGACGTGGTGGAATCCTCATGATGAAATAGAAATAGTTGATGAATATTTTTGCACAATACATCCTCCTAGAATGCGAGCACAAAAGATGGGGATTTTGGCCGTGGGAAAAAGAAAAAACATAGTCAAAATGCAAGAATGAAGTCGTTTTACTATTTTTTTGGTTTTAATAAGTCATATTGTGCTCGTATTAAGGGCTTGTTATGACCGAGCCTCAGGCTCGACACACCACGCCATAACATGAGTGCATTATAATGCACTCACGTTATAACACGCTTATGGTATGAGTTTTCATAACTTTTTAAAAAAGTTGTCCACAAATTGGCTACCCATCTTCATGCACCTGCCCTACTTACATACTTATCTATCATTTCCTCAATCACTGAAATCCATTGATATAAAAATTTAAGGCTAGGGGGCTTCAAGTGTGCTAGCATAGTACTAAAACCTAGCTCACAATTCTCATTGAATAAATCAATACATACTGATTCATCAGGTTTATTTAATACTAGTATAGCAAACAAAATTTTCATGAATCTATCATGAAAATAACAAGAAGATTCACCCTCAAGTCTCCTTATATCATACAATGTATCAATAGGTAACATAAGTTTAACCCCATTTTCAGATTTCTCATCATATTCTTCTTGGGTATGTAGAATTCTTTCTTTAAAAAAGAATTCATTTTCTATTGATTCTTCTTCAATATAATAAATGAAATGTACTCCAAGCTCATGCTATGAATCTATGGAACACATTGGTAAACAAGAAAACCAACATTCAACAGTACCTTCTAAAGTTCTTACAAAAAACTTCATGATAGCATCCTCTTCAATTATTTGATAGTCTTCCATTAAATCAAGAAAACCCTGTACATGTCTTGATGTTGACTCTTCAAAACCTCCTCTAAACTTATGCAAACATTCATTAATTCTTCTTGGGAAAAAATGTGGGTAACCTTGGATTTTACTAAAATCCAAAGGGTCATATCTTTCACTAGAGAACACCTTCCTTTGAGGACATGGTTGTGTTCTAGGCATGACATTACAACTTGCAGAGGGATAACTAGAACAACCATACATATTTGCAAATAAAATTTATTCACTCCACAACCAGTTAATTCTCAATATGCTTTTCATAATATCCTACTTTCTCATTTGCCTTTCTACTAATACCTCAGAGTACTAGATAAGGGACTATATTAAATAGAACCTTTGTTGAAAACCTTCATACAAAAATATTACAATAGAGAAATACTTGAGAACTATTGCAACCAACTCTTCTAATGATGTAGAAAATTATGTAGTTGCCACCTCTTTGAAAGAGGAAAAGATCTTCAAGCTGCAAAAAGATTCTTCCAAGATCTATGTATTTTTTATTTCTCTCCACTAGTAGAGCACCAAACTTCAAGAGTACACTAGAAATGTTGCAACAATCTCCTTCAAGTATGCATGTCCTTGGATCATCTGACCCAAAACTATAGATTAGCATTAATTGATTGACTCTTTTCAAATTATTCCCTAGCAGAGTTGTTAATCTATTGGTGACTCATATGGGAAAATAAGACTCCACAATTTCCAACCTTTGGTTACAATTAATTTTTCAATATTTTAATGAATCTTTGACAAGACAGTTTGTAACCAAATTCCAAAGTTATCCCTAGTGGATTTTGCAATCTATTGGTTCCCAAATCAACAAATCCACTAAATCCTAGAAGTAATCCACATTTCATGCTCAGATCTAGTATAGGATTTGGCCAACGAATAGGAAATTATGAGATTGAAACACATTTCCCATGCACTTTAGGCTCTATAGGACCTAGGGGGTGACCCTATTAGCAATACTTAAAGATTCATACACACACTCAAAAGGGTATTGCTTAATAGATAATGCTCTCACAAGAATATGCCAAGAAACATGAAATATCACTCAACATTGGCTAAGATATTGGGAAACTTTCATTAACTAGCATGGAGAACATGGTATATACCAATAACCTATAAAATAGGAAAAACATAATTGAATTGTTTAAATTTTTTTGAACTGTGGTCAGATTTGGGTAATATCATAAATTAGTGCCTAATCTTAAGGCATGGAGTCAAATCTAAGATCATGAATGCAAATTTAAACAACAATTTATCTCAAGAAGGTAAGTTAGTTGCCTATTTTAGTGAGAAGTTGAATGATGCTAAGAATAAGTACTTTGTCTATGATCAAGAGTTGTATGCTATAGTTCAGGCTTTGAAGAAACGAAGACACTCTTTGTTGCCAAAATAATTTATTTTATATACTGATCACTAGGCTTTGTAGTATATCAATAGTCAAGGAAAGTTAAATAAAATGCACTTAAAGTGGGTTGAGTTTTTGTAGAGTTTTACCTTTGTTTTGAAGCACAAGAGTGGAAGGTCAAACAATTTTGTAGATGCCTTGAGTAGAAGGAATAATTTGTTGATAGAAATGAATATAGTGGTTGTTGGTTTCAATGAACTCGAGAGTTTATATCCTGAAGATCTAGACTTTGCAAAAGCTTAGAAGGCTTGTTTGGAACCTATTACATTGGATAGGACGAGATGGTTGGATTTCTTAATCCAAGATGGGACGTTGTTTAGAGAAAGCCAATTGTGCATTCCAAGGAGTTTTATGAAAGAGAATCTAATCAAGGAGAAGCATAGTGGAGGATTGGCTGGACATTTTGGTTGAGATAAGACCATTGCTCTTTTTAGTAAGAATTATTATTGGAAATAGTTACAAAAAGATATGAAGAAGTTTGTACAAAGTTGTTGAGTATGTCAGATGGCGAAAGGAACAAGTCAAAATACTGATTGTATCAACCATTACCATAGATTTTATTCTTAGCTTTCCAAGGACATAGAGAGGGCATGATTCCATATTTGTGGTGGTGGATAGATTTTTGAAGATGTGACATTTCATTCCGTGTCATAAGACCAATGATGTTGTTCATGTCGCAGAGTTCTTTTTCAGAGAGGTGGTGAGACTACATAGTCTACAAAAGGTATAGTTACAAATAGAGATACCAAATTTATTGGTTATTTCTAGAGGACATTATGGAAGAAGTTGAAGATAGATTTGAAGTTCAGTTATACACACCATCCAATGACTAATGGATAAATAGAGGCAGTGAATAGGAGTTTGGGTAACCTGCTAAGATGCTTAGTAGGAGATAAGCCTAAGCAATGGGATTTGATTATACCTCAGGAAAAATTTTCTTATAATAATTCTATCAATAGGAGCACTGGTAAATCACCATTCCAAATTGTGTATGGGAATAGTCCAAGAACTACTTTTGAACTAAGAAAGATGGATAAGGGGGAGAAGAGCAGTATTGAGGCTAAAGATTCTGCTGAGCATTTGAAGAATTTACACAAAGAGGTGAAGAAACATATCAATAAGATGAACTCACAATATAAGGCTTGGACATATCATAAAAGGTGATATAAGGAGTTTCAGGTAGGAGATGAAGTCATGGTTCATTTGTGAAAGGAAAGGTTTCTAGTTGGTACATACAACAAGTTAATGATGAAGAAGTTTGGACCATGCAAGATCCTCATGAAGCATGATTTAGGAAATGCTTATGAGGTAGAGTTTCAGAATGGAATAAAAATTTCTTGTGTGTTCAACATTGCTGATTTGACAGTGTATCATGAAGGTATTATAGAGGAAGGGGTGATAGAAGAACAGTGGAAAATTTCAGCAGCTACTTCAGAGAAGGAAGAGATAGATGAAATCTTGGATAGCCATGTGGGTAGAAGCACAATAAATAAGCAATATGTACAGTACTTGGTGAAATGGAGAGGAAGACCTATTGAAGATTCATCATGGTTGTCTGTGGCTAAGTTTAACCATCTTGGTTTTCCTCTAACTCTCGAGAAGTGACATGGTCACTTTTCAAATTACCCTGGGTGTTTGATGCAAAAACATCTAGCCGTGTAGGGAAATCTTGCATCAGCCAAAAAATGTTTTCTTTATTTTCTTTAGTTTTTTTGAGTCCCATGATGGCACTTAAGGGGTGTAAGACAATTAGGCATCAAAAATAGAAAAAAATGGGCACTTAATATTTTTATTAAGTCAACTTAAACAGGCTTGTATGGACCTAAAAATTTTCCTCAAGGAGTAGAACTAAAAAACATTTTCAGTCATGTGAAAGAATCACCTCAATACCCTACATGGTTTGGGAGATATTAAATTTTTCATCATGGTAAATTTCTCCAATGCAGCTTCAATTTCAGATATGAAGACTTTAAAGGCCCCGAAACAACTCAAAAAGTTGATGAACTAACTTACGGTGGGTAATGTGTTGTAGATCTCTTCGAGATATTTCCAATGATATGAAGTAATAGCAAATTAGACACCTGAGTCAAAAGTTATGGCTCCTTGAAGTTGCCCCTCTAAAAATTGAATTTCATTAAAAGTTCTTCCTAGGCCATCAATCAAATGATGGGACTTTTGGTGCCAAAACAAAAGGGAAAGTTGAACTTTCTAGAACATTCAAGGGTGGTTATTGGGTAAAATAAAAAGGGTTAAGTTGGGGTTGCAGAAGGTGACTCCAATAGTGCAAATTATAGCTTCGAATAATATATTTTCTTTTCAGAGTTGATCTTTTTGTAAAGAATCAAGCCTATGAGGTTGTAGCATGTAAGTTTTGAATTTGTAATTTCATTATCTTAAAATAATTGAAAGTGGGTTATTTTTTCTATCTTGCATCTTCTATGTTGGTATATATATTATTGTGATTTGTTTGTGGTTTTAGACAACTTGGCCCTCATCATGAATGGTGAAGTGTGGTGACACTAGTTGAATTTATAGATGTTTGGTTTGACATTTAGACTATCTCTCTTTGATTTGATGAGATGGAAACTTGATTTGGATTAATGGCTTATGTGAACTAGTTTTAAATTGCATTCCTACTGGACAACATACATGTGTGATCATATTGTGTCTCCTTAAATCTCCATTAATTGGGATGTATCATTTGGCAACTGTTGGTGTGAAGCAAAGCCAAACTTTCTTGCATAATGTCATTTCATTTGTTAGTTTAATTATTCCAGCCAATCATTTCCTCTTAGCCATTTTTAAGAAGATGGATTGATGGCAAGAATCATCACTAATTTTAGTAACTATTTTGGTAACTATTTTGGGTTGGGAATTCACTGCTATATCTAGAATGAGGAAGAAAGATAGAGGGGTCTGATCTCCATAGATACATTGTGTTGTATTTCAAGAAGGAACACTATTTCATTTATGTCAATTTTATATTGCAATAGTTTGCAATCTGTGTGTTATGAATTTAAATGTGGTGTTTAGTGTAACAAACTGTGTGTCGAGTGTGTATTAGAGGCTTTATTTTCTATGTGAAATAAAATTTATTACATCAATTTATTGTAGTATAATTTCTCCTTTCTTGGTACGACAATCATAATTATTTTCAATCTGTGTGGTTGATTTATGGCTTTCTAATTTTCCTTCAATGTTAGTATCATTTTTATGAACTAGCATTTGTCACCTTATCACTTTTTGGTTAAAATCCACCATATTATTAGATAGATCATACGAGGGAGTTGTACCTCTTTACTTCAGGAAAAAGCCACAAATGCAATTGTGACATTTCAAGAGTTATTAGTGATTGGCTCCAGTGCAAGAAGGGTTAAATAGAGTCAAAGTTAGTAATATTTTCTAAGAGGCCAATTCATTTGCTAACAATTGTTTGTCGAATCCACAGGGGAAAGTAGCAATTGTGATATCCGACAAGTTTCCATTGTGTCATGCTACAAGATGATACTGTCCCATAACAATGTGTTCCCTATATTGCATCTTGATTTGAATTGGATGTAGATAGAACAAGAAGACATCATTTCAAAATTAAATATGCTTTCTTGGAGATATAGAAGGAGCACAACAGATTATATGTGAGAAAATCTTGTCCTGGAAGAAGAAGAAGAAGAAGAGTGAGCCCAACACCCACCTAGCCTGGTTATCGAGCACCCTTTGAGATTGGTGTTTGTGTACAAAAACAATCCTCCCCACCATCCTAATCATCATCCCAATCCACCTCTCCATCACCCTCGGGACCCACCTCCTCCTTGTCTGCCACATAGGGATTAATTTAGGTGTTTTTCCCCTATCCTTAGTCTATGAGTTGGTGACTATGATCATCCATGGCCTCAAATATTGTTGTAACCAAATTGGCCCCCTTTCCTTATCACAATATCATGAGTTGCCTAGCATCTCCCAATTTTTTTTCCTAAATTCTCTGGTGAAGACACACAAGAACCTGAAGAACACATCCTGGCTATGACTGTAGTGAGCAAAATCCTGGGAATTCAAAATGAAGATTTTTTTGTAAGAATATTTGTCAACAATTAGGTCAGAAAGGAGGTTGAATGGTTCAAGGGAATGGAAAAGGGATGCATCATGAGATGGAACATTTTAAGAGAAAAGTTTCTCCAGCGTTATAATACTAGATAGCTAATGTTTTAGCCACCCTACATGACAATTTTTTTAGATTATGAAAGATAAAGTTGAGAAAATGAGAGATTTTGTGTACTGCTTCAACTAATTGCTTCAAAAGATTCTTGATCTTGAAAGGCCAAGTGAAGAAATTCAGTTCCACATATTCATTTATGCTCTAGACCCTAATGTTCAATTGATCCTTGAAATAGATAGAGTCGAAGGGATCGAAAAAGCTCAGTTGGAAGTGATAAGTATCAAGGATGATTTTATAGCTATGGGAAAGTGGGAATCTAATAATATTAAGAGGGGTATGTGCAAGATCATGATGGGCCAAAAAGTGGCCATATGATGGGTATTTGTAGGGTATGTGGCTGATGACTTTTTTCACCCAAAATTGATGAAACAAAAAGGTTTTTAAAGGAGATTCTCAACTTTCCACCAATATAAATTATGCTTTACTTTGAATTTAATAAATAATTATTATTCATTTTCTATTTGAATTACAACTAAAGTCCTAATTGATAGGCTGATTGAAAAACATCTATAGCTTTCAAATGGTATCACATTTTTTGAATCTGAAACATGTGTCACATTCTATGCTTTGCATGCTATAAGATTTAAAAAAATAAATTGAATTTCATGAAGTTTTGACCAAGTTAAGGTGGTCAAACATTTTTATAGTTTTAAAAGTTGTAATAAAAATTCATAATTAATTATTTTCTCAAAAAAAAAATTACAAAAATATGCATCACATCGGACATGAGTCCTCTACTTATATCTAAAATATTATAAAAAATATTATCATTTTATTGTGGTTAGGGTGGTCAAAAACACCTGCTTCTTTTTTTCCCTGAAATTTAAGTACTATTGCATTGAAATTTCAAAATTTTACCAAATAGATTTTAAAAGAGAACCTAGTAGTTTAGAAACTACATTCAATTTGCTACAGATTCTATTCTTACATATTTTTGAAATAATATAGATAACTTATTCAAATTTTTACGTCAAGTTGCCTAACTCTGATTTTTCTAAATTTTTTGCCACTTAAGGGCCTAGTTTTTCCATGATGATCCTGCACATACCTAGAGGTTTGAAATTGATCACAGATTACCTATTAATCTTCCTCTCAAATTTCCTAAAGTAATGAAACCTTCTCACCAGATTTCCGAGAATATTAACATGATAGTATTTGGTAGCATACATAAGCTTGAAAGAGAGGAAGATTTTGATTCTCAAATCTTTAGTTTGAATGCTATGACTGAAGTTGAATATGACCTCAGTTCATCGAGTGATGAAGAAGATAATTTAGCACAAAAGAAGTCACTTTCTATGTATCAGGTTACATCTCCTTTCTATTTTGAGAGTAAGTCTTTCTCTCCTAATACCACTATAAAAAATCTAGTGTTGAATTCCCTTCTCACTACAAATTGTGAAAATTTCATTTTTGAAGAGGTTGCTAATAAAACTCTCTGCTTCTGTATGGAAAACAGTGGAGACTTAGTGTATGATGCTTCCTAGGGTGGGATAAAGTGGTCAATCAATTCTAACCCCCTCTTTGTCTTTGATGAATTTGAAATGTATGACAATCTTCTACTGATTGATCCTATTGATCAACCTATGTTAGAAGCAAGAAGGTAATGTTGCTCATTAATGGTGAGAAGGTTTCCGTTGTTACTATAGAAAAGAAAAGTAGTGATGTAGAGTTGTTGGTCTATGAGTTTGGGAAACATAGTGTCAAAGAAGTTGAATCATGGGATTTGTCACAAGGGTTGGAGGTGTATGAATCAATGATGCCTAGTAAAGAGAAGTGGAAGAGCAAAGATGGTCTAGCGCATGCTTTCTTGCAACAAGAGGAAATATATAATGAGAGATGGGTTTTTGGAGGTTTGCTTGGTAGTGGTTTCACTGTCTCCTACATTTTTGTTTGGGTGATCTTGCTCCTTGATTTGCTCTAGAAGCTTCATGCGAAGACATGTTTGTTTAGAGATGGGTCATTCTTCTCTTAGCTTGTGAATGGTTTTGTGTAAGTCTTTTTCTTCCCTTTGTTTCTGTTAAGTTCTTCCTATTCTATACATAGCCACATTTTTGGTGTGTTTATTTCTTATTGGGTTGTTGTTTTTGGTTTTGGTGTCCTCATTTTGAATTTGTGCCCAATGGATAGGGCATGTGTTTAGTTAGAGCCACTATTATCGTTAATTTTGGTACCCACCTCAATGACACCTTATTTCCCTTTCGTTTAGTCAAATTTTGCACAAGTTTTAGGCCAAGTGGTGTTTCACTATACGTTGTGAACCTAGGCGGGGTTTTCACTATTTTTGCTAACTTCCCACTTTACTGCTTCCTTATGCTTCTTTGAATGTAGGCGGTGTTTTATGGTTCCGTTGTAACTTATCACTCATTTATCCCTTACTTATCTTCGGTAGTTTGTACTAAAAGATCACCAACTTGTCAAAAGTTTGCTAGTGACTTGTTTCATAATTTTTTCTTTGAGGTGGGATTTTAGGAAACATTTGAAACTTGGGTGGTTTTTTAATAAGTTCTATGAACCACCCACCCTACCACCAGAAGACATTTTTCAAGACGATTAACAAAATAACAATGAATGTAGATTTGAATGACCAATGCAATATACAGGAAAATGAAACAAATGCTATTGGATTTTAATATGAACAGAAACAACAAAAATAATTCACACAAGAACACTGTGATATCAAAAAAATATTTTTATTCACACACATATATATATATATGTATGTATGTATATATATGTATATACATCGTAGTGGCATTACAAAATTTATCTATTCAACTACAAAAAGTGTATATTGATAGCAAAAAAGAAGGTTTTCTTTTTCAAACATAGAGGGTAAACATTAACACTCAAACATCCTCTATCACAGTCTGAAGGCTTTCGACTTGAGCAGAAGATAATAGATTCTCATGTGACTGCAAAAAGTGGGCAAAGAGCCCCATGTCATTCCTCATGACTCCTGCACAAAGAAGAGTTGTGGCTTCTTCCATAGTCTCATTCTCAAGAGTCGATGCTATGTAGATGGCATTGCCCACCAACCCACTCCATGGATAGTGAATAAGCCCAACAATGGCTACATTGACATGGTGATGAAACTCTGGCCTCACCAAACACTTTGCCTCTCTCATGCCCCAGTCACGGTGACTAGAGGTCCTAATCACATTGTACACAAAACACTCCAACATGGTAGAGTAATGCACATGCAATTGGCTCAAAAAGGCTTCACCCAAAATGATATGAAGCACTTCCTCTTCTATCTCACTCTATATGAAAAAAAATTCTTTTAGTTGGTTAGATAGATACCTAAATAGAGGACTACATTTAATCTCCTCCAAAATGATGAAATCATTCACTGATACTCCATCAAGTTTTGAGTGCTCACCACATTGGATGCTTCTGAATTGTGAAGTGTGGAATTGGTTGAATTTGTATACGTTTGGTTAGAAATTTGGGCTATCTCTCTTTGATTTGATGAGACAACAACTTGATTTGGATTAATGGTTGATGTGAACCAATTTTAAATTGCATTCCCTACTGGACAACATAAATGTGTGATCATGTTGTGTCTCCTTAAACCTTCATTAATTGCATAATGTGGAATGTAGCATTTGGTAGTCGTTGGTGTGAAGATTCCAAGATTTCTTGCTTAATGTCATTTCATTTGTTAGTTAATTATTCTGGCCAATCATTTCCTCTTAGCCATTTTCAAGAAGATGGTTTGATGACAAGAATTGTCACTAATTTTAGTAACAGTTTTGGTAACCATTTTGGGGTGTGAATTCATTGCTAAATATAGAATGAGGAAGAAGGATAGAGGGTCCGATCTCTAGAGATACACTATGTTGTATTTTGAGATGGAACACTATTTCATTTATGCCAATTTTATATTGCAATAGTTTGTAATTTATGTGCTATGAATTTAAATGTGGTGTTTAGCATATTGATCAGTGTGGAAAACATGTAATAGAGGCATATTTTCTATGTGAAATAAACTTTATTGCATCTATTAATTTTAATATAATTTATCCTTTCTTGGTACGACAGCCATAAGTCTTTTCAATTTGTGTTGTTGATTTATGGCTTTCTGATTTTCCTTCTTCGTTAGTATCATTTTTATGAACTAGCATTTGTCACCTTATTGCTTTCTGGTTAAAAGTCACCATATTATTAGATAGATCTTTCGAGGGAGTTGTACCTCTTTAATTCAAAGGAAAGTCACAAATACAATTGTGACATTTTAAGAGATATTAGTGATTGGCTCCAATGCACTAAGGGTTCAATAGAGTCAAACTTAGTAATATTTTCTAAGAGGCCAATTCATTCACTAACAAGACCAGTGCAAGTGTGGTTTGTGCATGTGTGCCTTGATCTTTGAGTGTATCAGTAGTAGTATGAGAAGGGGAAAGCACCATAATTTTCTTAAGTGCTTTTGTTTAAAATTATTGTTGATGTGATTGACTAGACTAAATTTAGAAAAGAAGATGAAAATTATTCAACTATTTTGAATGATTTTTTTATGTGTTGGGATCACCAAAGGACATTTGAAAATATTTTTAGAGAAAATATAGATTACTTGGCTTTCCTCCATTTAAGTTTTTGAAGAGGAGAGGTGCTTGATATTTCAAAAGGACTAATAGTGTGCTCATGTGATAATTTAGTTGATGTTGAATTACTATATAATAATGATAATAATTATATAATAATAAATAATAACTATTAATTATTATTAATATTAAATATAATACACATCATCATATAAATATATTAATAATCAATATTGTTTAAATTATATTTATACTATATCTTATATGAACAATATTATATTTAATCTTATATAATAATGAGAATAATCATATAATAATAGATAATAATTAATAACTATTATTAATATGAATGTTAAATATATTATAGATCATTATATAAATATATTAATTATTTTTTATTAAAGATATAATTTTAATTATAAATTATTATTGTTATTATTAATATTAAATATATTACATGATTAAATATATTATATATTTAGTAATTATCATTAATGCATATTGACCATGTGTCAATTGGGTGTAATAGTCTGAGCCTCTCATGGCCAGATCGGGCACATGGGTATTCTCATTGGAAGGAGGTGACAATGGCCAAGACATCATTTCTACCATCATGGCAATCCATCTATGTGAGCACAACAATTCCTGAGGTTTGGAGAGATGACATATCTGACACAAGGGCATCTACTCTTTGCATTGGAATAAAGACAAAATTAGTCACATGAGTCATATCTATAGAATTTGACATGAACAATTAATAATCTCCTCATTTAGTTGTTGAAGAGATCAATCACAGGATTAGCTAGTATTGGTTTACGTGAATTTGACATGGGAGAGGAGCTGGAAAGGATCAAATAATGATGATAGTATATGATATCCTCAAGTGAACATTTAGAGCACTAAGTACAACCATCCATGGGAGATTTATTTCCACCTTTAGGGGGTTGTATGGAAGTGATCGATAATGGGAGTGGATGCAAAGGAATTTAACGGAGCAAAGCTAGCGGTTCGAGAAACTCAATGGCGAGCACCTATATCTATCCAAAAAACTAGTAGTTGTGCTCAATGAAGATGGACACTCTAATCAAATTGAGGTGCTCTAAAAAAAAATTAGACTTTCAAGGCTTCATCACTGATCAAAGACTAAAGAAAATCTGCCTCAACAAAGACATTTTATGTCTCAAAGCAATGTGGATGGTGATCAAGAAGAAATTTTTCTTCTCAGGAAATTGAACGATGGAAAATTCAGGTCCATATCCTAGAGTTTCCTCACCTCACTCTTGGACTTGAACCTCCCAAAGCTTTGTTGTTTGCTACTAATTTTAGAATGGTGTTTAAGGCATCAATTTTGGTTGATGATGTGGATATAGTAGTACTAGTTGATCTGGGTGTTGGGATTCCTTTACCAGACGATATTGATTAAATATTCCTATAAGGAGTTGAGGTTGAATGGCACCCCTTCATCCTCAATATGAATACAGATGACTTGGCTCATCATAAACACTACGCAACCATCAGATACAACTTTCTCTAAAGGAGGTTGGGACTGAACTAGGCAGTGGGAATTCAGTGGTGTCGAGATTTTTTTGAATTGGAGGAGTCAACCAAATTCTATGTTGAAGGGAACTAAAAAATGGGGGAGGATGGATGGAGTTTTGCTCGAGCCTTGAGGCCATCATCGGTACTAGTGTGGGTGTTACACTATCTTTCTTGTGTTAGCTAATTTTGGGTATGATTTTGTACTAATGTATCATCTTTGGGGGGGAGCATTGCATGCAAACTGGACCTCACTCAGTAATTTTGTGGGCTAAATCGATGTAAATTTCTTTATTATCAATATAATCTAGGCAACATTTGATACATTTTACATATAATTTTTTTTTATCATTAATATGTAGTATATTATTTAAACTATATAATATGATCAAATTAACATTTAATATTAAATAATACAACATTAACATTTAATATTACAATATTTTTTATATTTTACTCAGTAAAATTGCTTTGGAAGGGCCACACCCTATTAAATTGGCATGAATTTTAGCTTGGCATGTGCCAAATGAGATCACAAAGGTGGGATCTCATCCCCACGAATTTACAAAAATTCCCATAAACATGCTCTAAAATGGAAAACACAATAACCTAACAACAATTCTTTAACACCACATTTGTTCTAAGAATGGAGTTGCATGTTGAAAGTTACCTCATTCTTCTTTTTCTTCCATTTCAGCATAGTCCAATTATCCTCAATATTATTTAGGCTTCTAGTCTCATCAAATTTTTGTGGGGGTCTTTTCCCTCCCCATTAGACAGATTTGTTGTGTAGGTAAACTAATCCAACTCCATCAATCCTTATGCTCCTTTCCAGCCTTAATGCTACTCCCTATCATTGGAGTAGAAATATTATAGTCCCTTTGAGTGGTTTGAGATTTATGTGGAGTGTGCTTCTGACTATCATTCTCGCAGGATTGCTTCAAAGTAGCAATAGAGTTTTTGATGGTATGGCATGAAGCTTATTTTTCCATTCTGTAATGTGGGGACACATATTTCCACCATGTGGCTTGGTTTCTTGATTTATGTAGAGAGCATGTTGTGTATCCATATGCTCAATGTTGTAGCATCTCTAAGAATAAAAAGGAAAACCTTGAAAATTTCATAGTTGGTTAAAGTACCCACTTGGGATTTTTAGATAGATTTTTGTTGGGACGTATTTAGATACATGCATTTCCAATAGAATATGGGAATATGTGGTATGAATAATTTTTTTTGATCCCTCGTCCACACCCAAAAAAATCCTCAAAGTATTGTCAATAGCTTCAAAACAAGATTCAAACTAGAATTGTAAAGGAAGATTCAAAAGCCTTACCTAGATTGGAACAACATAAGAATATTCTATAATAGGGTTGAAAGAGGGATGCCATGGTTTGAGCATGAGGAGGTTTTGATCATATTTCAATTGGTAACCACAAAAGACTATTTTCTTATCTTGGATTTATTAAATATGACAACAAAAAACCCCAAGAATAGGGGTAAATTGTAATCTCACCCTCTAGAATGGAGCATCATGTGTTTAAAATCCACTGATCCAAGTCTATAAGACTTAGAAAAAACCTTAGAAAGTTCCCTACCAAACCCATATCTATGAAATAGGCTTTTTTTCTACCACTTCAATCCTCACTTCTCCAAAGACAACCATCAGTGGATTGTAGGCATGCTTGAGAGGTTATGTCAAATGATCCACATTAGGGTCTTGATCATGAGAATTCTTCCACACCTAGATCATATCCTTTCACTCTATCACTTGCACCTTTTTCATGTCCAAAACCCTTTCCCATAGTGGGTATGTGCAGGATCATCATGGAAAAAACAGGTCCTTAAGTGGCAAAAAAATCAAAAAAATTAGAGTTAGGCAACTTGAAGTAAAAATTTGAATAATTTATCTATATTATTTAAAAAATATGTAAGAATAAAATCTATAGAAAATTGAATGTAGTTTCTAAACTACTAGGTTTGTTTTAAAAAAAAAAGATCTATTTGGTGAAATTTTGAAATTTCAATGCAGGGTACTTAAATTTAGGGAAAAAAAAATAAGAAGTAGGTGTATGTCTGACCACCCTAACCACAATAAAATGATAATATTTTTTTATAATATTTTAGATATAAGTAGAGGACTCATGACCTGATGTGATGCATATTTTTTTGTAATTTTTTTCCAAGTAATAATTAATTATGAATTTTTTATTACAAATTTTTTAAAAATATAAAAACTCGTATGTCTGACCACCTTAACATGGTCAAAACTTCATGAAATTCAAATTTTATTTTTTAAATCCTATAGTATGTGAAGCATAGAATGTGACGCATGTTTTGGATTCAAAAAATGTGATATAGTTTGAAAGCTATAGATGTTTTTCAATCAGCCTAGCAATCAGGAATTTAATCGTAATTTGAATAGAAAATGAATAATAATTACTTATTAAATTCAAAGTAAAGCATAATTTATATCGGTAGAAATCTGAGAATCTCCTTTAAAAACCCTTTTCGTTTCGTCAATTTTGGGTAAAAAGATAGTCATCAGCCACATACCCATCATATTGCCACTTTGTGGCCCATCATGATCCTACACATACCCTAGTACTAAATGCCTTCCTAAAGCATTGCACAAGGCTATCGATCTTTCTTTGTGAGTCCAAATCCACATTATTCTGACGTCCATGCCACTGTCCAAGCTGGTTATAAACACCCTCACTCCCATAGGTGCACACATCGATCGTAGACCTAGAAATTTTTTATTAGCATTCTAAGAATACAAATCTTCCTCTTCATCCATGCTAGAGGCAAGATCCTTTGCCATCCACTTTCCCCCTCCCTCCACTTTATGGAATGGTTACCACAAATATTGGTTGTGGATGTTTGCTGATGCAGGACCATCCAGGGTGAAGAGAAATATTGCATCACCAAATTCTGTGATTGTTTGTTCGAATAAGGTTTGATCATGTTTCATTGACAAGACTTTGAATTATCGGTGGAATGACTCTTAAAGTCCCAATGATATACTGATGGTATTGGAAAATTTTGCAGATGAGTTCATTAGTGTGAGGTTCTCTCATCAGTAGGATGATATTATTTTTCTTACCGATGATCCAATGGATTCACAAAAATGTAAATTAATCATCGGGACTTCCTTGTATTGGTAGGAGAGGTCCCAACGATACAATGACAGTGAGGAGGATGACCATGGTGGGACCAAATGGGAGGAACTCGATGGCGAGTATGGCTAGGTAGTAAATTATGATAATTAATTTGCATCCTTGTTGTGAATTATGAATGGTGATGAGGATATCATTAACGAGAAATGGGAGCATCGGCGGAAGATGATTTGTGGTCTCTCTGATGAGAGGATAAGGTGATATCAATGTAACATGATGGTTTCAATGGGAAATGAGCTGGAGTCTAAGCAATAGTTTGATGGTGGTAGATGCATGGAGATAGTCAATGGAAATGGATGGCAAGTATAGTCACGACACATGGTAGAACAATATTCGATGTATTTCACATTGTTGTTTTGAAATACATTCTCATTGGTCGACTCGATAAGACTGGTGATTATGATGTAACCACTTGGAGATCTCTAGAGACGATTGGATGATAATGGATACTATAACACGAGGAGTAAGGCTGACCTAGAGAGTTTGATTGGGATTTAAAACAAGGATGGAATGCCTATGTAGGGGATGGGTTGGAGTGTAAAAAGAACATATAACCAAGAACAAGTTTGATTTTAGATCTACAATCCATAGATGCATGTAAGAAGCCCATAAGATGGCATGTTCTTAGTAATATGTAATGATCAACAATAAAGATCATTTTTGTTGTGCAAACCTAGTCATTCTATGTTGTTCTAGTTTGTAAGGGGAGTACCCTTCATCAAGTGGTATCAGAGCAAGAGTTCATGAGTCTGTAACAGAGTGCTAAACGTGAGGCAGTTATAGCAGGACCTGTGAGGTGTGGATTGAGAATAAAATGCCTCAAAGAATGGCCCAACATGGTAGAGGTAGAGGCAAAGGTGTTGGAGGTGAAGATTCTCCTAGAGAGACATTAGAGCCCTCATAAGGCAGATGCAAGCCTTGCAAGAAGAGGTCCAAAGAGGAAGAAAGCACAACAGGAAAGAGATGAAAGTGAAGATGAGACTGAAGAGGAGATAGAATGGGTAGAATAGGATCAGATAGATCCTAGAGAGTTGAGATTGCTAAGAGTGATATCTAGTTAGGGAAAGAAACCAAAGATGGAATTTTCAACTTTTAGTGGAAGCCTTAACCTAGAAGAATTGATCGATTGGATCAATGATATGGAAGATTTTTTTTAATTTCAAGAGGATTTTGAAGATCCTCACTGAGTAAGGCTTGCAAAGACCAAGTCAAAAGGTCATGCAAGTATATGGTGGAAGGAGGTCCAACTTGAAAGAGGCAGACAAGGAAAAGATAAAATCCCCAGATGGGATAGAATGGTGGCAAAATTGAAGAAGCAGTTCATACCTGTTGACTATGAATTGGAGTTTCTAAAGAAAATGTAGAGTCTAAGACAGAATGAGGATGGTGAAATAATGCAAAAAGGAATTTCACAAGGTTTTGATTTGCACTGGACATTATGAGGCAAAAAAAGTTAAGGTTGTTGGGTATATCAAAGGGTTGAAGCCTAGTATACAAGAAGAATTGGCACTAGTAAGAATGAATACCATTGAAGATGCTTATTAGTTCTCTCTAAAGGTTGAAGAACGACTGAACAAGAGGTTTGAAAGCTAGCAAAAAAGAGGAGGTTGAGGTGGAGATTACAAGAAAGGTTAAGGATCCAGTACCAGTCAAGAGAAGTAAAGAGATGACTCATATCAACCTCATGATTAGAATAGTGGAGATCGAAGAGGCAGAGGAAGATTTGGTGTGGACCAGGAAGAGGAGGTTTTAGAGGAACATTTTTCCAATGTGGTGAAGAAGGACACAAGGCCTATGAGTGCCTACAAAAACCAAGGGAGGACGAGAAAGAGACCAGAAGGCAAGGCACGAGTAGCCCATGTAGATGAAGACACCTAGTCCTCACAGTTTGAAGAAGCAAAAAAGGGTGAGTCCCTTATTAGAAGGGCCTTGATGAATGAAGATGAGCCTGATCAGAGAAAGAATTTGTTTTGTACTCCCTATAAGTATGAAGGTAAGGTATACAATGTCCTCATTGATGGAGGTAGGATTGACAACATAGTGTCAAAAGAAATGGTCACCAAATTGCAGCTAGAAAGGAGAAGGCACCCGAGCCCATACTAGATTGCTTAGTTGCAGAAGAATCAAATGGTCTTGGTAAATGAACAATGCCTGATAAAATTAAAATTGGTAACTATAGTGATGAGCTTTTGTGTGATGTGATACCTATGGATGCTTCTCACATGTTATTGAGTTGTCCATGGCATTTTGATCGACAAGCAATATACGATGGACATGCAAACACTTATTCATTAATGAAGAATGGAATTCAACATAAGATGAAGCCTCTGAAGGAAGCAGATGAAAAGGTATGCAATAATGCATGGATTTTTTTGATCGATGGAAGAAAATTCTTAGAAGGTATGAGACATGAACACAGGTGCTTTGCGCTAATTCCAAGAACTAAAAAGGAAGTTGGTAGTGAAGTTCCTGTAGAAGTGTGTGGTTTGTTGGATGGATTCTAGAGTATTATTTCTGATAATGTTCTTGAAGGATTACAACCCATGAAAAAGATTAGTCATCAGATGGACCTGATTCTTGGAGCCAGTTTTCCAAATAAGGCATCCCATCGAATGACTCCAACAAAGAGTGAATAGTTGAACAAATAAGTGCGAGAGTTGTTGCGAAAGTGATTGATTAGAGAAAGTCTGAGTCCATGTGTAGTACCTGCAGTACTATCACCTAAGAAGGATGGAGAATGGAAAATGTGTACTAATTAAAGAGCCATTAATAAAATTACCATCAAGTATCAGTTTCCCTTGCCAAGGATGGACAACATAATGGATTGCCTGAGTGGAGCCAAGTATTTCACAAAGATTGATCTGAAAAGTGGTTACCATCATATTTGAATTAGAGAAGGAGACAAATCAAAGACAACTTACAATACAAAAGAAGTCTTGTATGAGTGGTTATTTATGCCTTTTGGGTTGACCAATGCCCCCAACACATTCATGAGACTCATGAATGAGGTATTGAAGGAATTTTTGGGTAAGTTGGTCATTTTTTATTTGGATGACATTTTAATTTTCAGTAAGAATTTGGAGGAGTACTTGATGCACATCCATGAAGTTTTTGAGAAGCTGAGAGAGGAGAAGTTGTTGATCAACTTGAAGAAGTGTAGTTTTGTGAAACGTGAACTGGTGTATCTAGGATTTGTTCTCTCAGTAGAGGGTCTAAAAATGGATCCAAAAGAGGTGAAAGCTATTGTGGAGTGGCCAATGCCAAGAAGCACTATGAAGGTAAGACCTTTTCATGGTCTAGCAAGTTTTTACCAAAAATTCATTAAGGGATTTAGTAGTATTTGTGCACCCCTAACTAAAACAATGAGAGGAGATAGAAAAGAATTCAAATGGATTACAAGAGAAACAAAGAGTTTTGATTTGTTGAAGAAGAAGGTCATGGAGCAACCTATTTTGGCACTCCTGGATTTCAAAAAAGTGTTTCAAGTAGGTTATGATGCTAGTGGTAGCGCCATTAGAGATATTTTGAGTTAGGAAGGTAAACCTGTTGCTTATTTTAGTGAGAAGTTGAATGATGCAAATAAGAAATAATATGTTTATGATCATGAATTCTACGCGATAGTTTAGGCTTTGAAAAAGTGGAGACATTATTTGTTTCCAAAGGAATTTTTTTTTTACTGATCATCAAGCTTTATAATATTTGAACAGTCAGGTAAAACTAAACCAAAGGCATTTGAAGTGGGTGGAATTTCTACAGAGTTACACATTTGTGTTAAAGCACAAGAGTGGACAATCGAATAGGTTCACAAACGCCTTGAGCAAGAGGAAAAAATTGTTAACAAAATTGCAAGTGGAAGTGTTTGGGTTCAACGAATTCAAAACTTTATATCCGAAAGATCCTAATTTTGCAAAAGCTTGGAAATCTTGCAAGGACCCTGTCACATTGGATAGGAAAAGGTGGTTGGACTATACCATTCAAGAGAGTATGTTGTTTAGGAGGAATCATTTGTGCATTCCCAAAAGTTCCATGAGAGAGAGCTTGATCAAAGAGAAGCATAGTGGTGGATTGGCAAGACATTTTGGTTGAGATAAGACCATCACCATTGTTGGAGAACATTATTAGTGGCTGCAGTTACAAAAGGACGTGAAGAAGTTTGTACAAGGTTGCATAATATGTCAAATGGAGAGGGGCACCAGTCAGAATACTAGACTATATCAGTCGTTACCGATCCTTGAGAAGTCATGGGAGGATATCAACATGGATTTTTTTCTTGTTTTACCAAGGAAGTAATGTGGTCATGAATCCATATTTGTGGTGATGTACAGATTCTCGAAGATGGCACTCTTCATTCTATGTCATAAGACTAGTGATGTTGGCCATGTTGCAGAATTATTCTTTAAAGAGGTGGTAAGACTGCATGGTCTACCCAAGGGCATAGTTTTAGACCGAGCTACCAAGTTTGTTGGGTATTTCTAGAGGACATTGTGGAAGAAGTTAAAAAATAACTTGAAGTTTCTAGCTCAGCACATCATCCACAAATAGATGGAAAATGGAGGTAGTGAATAGGAGTTTGGGTAACTTGTTGAGATGCTTAGTAGGAGATAAGCCCAAGGGATGGGATTTTATTTTACCCCAGATGAAATTTTCTTATAACAATTTTGTCAATAGGAGCACTGGTAGATCACCATTCCAAATTTTGTATGAGAGTAGTCCAAGAACTACTAGAGAGTTGAAGAAGATAGATAAGGAAGGAAAGCATAGTGCTGAAGCTGAGGATTTCACTGAACATATGAAGAATGTGCATAGAAAAGTCAAGGAGCATATTACTAAGATGAATACATAGTACAAGGTAAAGGCGGATTAGAAAAGAATGGATAAGGAGTTTGCAATTGTAGATGAAGTCGTGGTTCAATTAAGGAAATAAAGATTCCCAATTGGTATGTATACAATAAGCTAAAGATGAAGAAATTTGGACCGTGTAATATTTTGAAGAAGCATAACTCAAGAAATGCATATGAGGTGGAATTACCGAGTGGGATTCAATTCTCACTTGTATTTAACATTTCAAATCTGACCACGTATCATGAAGGGGATAAGGAGGATGAGTTGGTAAAAGCATGGTGGAGTGTTCCAATATCGACAATGGATAAAGAAGAAATTGAAGAGATCTTGGATAGTCGAGTGGGATGAAGCACCAGGAATAGGCAGTACAATGAATATCTAGCAAAGTGGAAAGGAAGGCCAGTCAAAGATTCAACCTGGTTGTCTAAGTCAGAGGTTAGTCATCTTGGTTTTATTCTAACCCCCATGAAGTGACAAAGTCACTTTTCAAATCTACCCCAAGTGTCTAATGTAGGCTTGCATCCGGGGCAAAGAGAAATCTTGCATCACTAAATTCTATGATTGTTTGTTCGAATAAGGGTTAATCATGTTTCATCGGTGGGACTTTGACTTATCAGTGGAATAACCCTTCAAGTCCTAGCGATATACCGATGGTGTTGGCAGAGGTTGTAGAACAGTTCATCAGCATGAGGTTCTTTCATCAGTAAGATGATATTCTTTGTCTTACCAATGATCTGATGAATTCCCATAGACTATAAATTGATCATTGGTACTTCCTTATATTAGTAGGAGAGGTCCCAACAATATGACAACAATAAGGAAGATGGCCATGGTGGTACCAACTGGGAGGAACTCGATGACGGGTATGGCTACGTGGCAAATAATGATAGGTAATTTGCATCCTTGTTGCGAATTATGAATGGTGATGAGGATATCATCAGCGAGAAATGAGAGCCTTCGCGGAAGATGATTTGTGGTCTCTCCGATGAGATGATAAGGTGATATCAGTGTAACATGATGGTTTCAGTGGGAAAAGAACTAGAGTCTGAGTGATAGTCATATGGTGATAGATGCATGGAGTTAGTCAATGGTGGTGGATGGAAAGTATAGTTACGACATGTGGTGAAATAATATTCAATGGATTCTATATCATTGTTGTGAAATACATTCTCATTGGTTGACTCGGTATGGTTGTTGATTACAATGTAACCACTTGGAGATCTCTAGAGCTGAATGGACGATAACAGATAATACGACATGATGAGTAAGGCTGACTTGGAGAGTTTGATTAAGATTTAAAACAAGTATGGAATTCCTGTGTAAGGGACAGGTTGGAGTGTCAAAAGAACATACAATGAAGAACAAGGGTGAGTTCAGATTTGTAATCAGTAGATGCATGTAAGAAGCCCATAAGATTGCATGTTCTTTGTAATCTATAATGATTAGTACTAAAGATCACTTTTTCTATGCAAACCTGGTCATTCTATGTTGTTCTAGTTTGTAAGGGGAGTACCCTTCATCATTTTCAGCTTGGGGTAGAGGCTACTGCACACCAAGCCATGCATCGTACGAAATTCGATCAATTCCCTCTAAGAAAAACCTAGTCATAGTTGCTAGAGTTTCCTTTAGTTACAACATCACTGAAAAAGTAGAGCATTCTTTTTAGATGATCAAAAACTTATATTTAAACTATTATTATAATTATTAAATACTATTAATAATTATACATTAAATTATTAAATATCATTTGAATATTTGATCACTAACTATAATGACAATAGTTATGAGACTCTTTAAGGGTATTGAAATTGGTTTGTGATAGGAACAAGTTAATCTTTAGCTAATTAAGTGGAACCAATGGAATCTGCTTAACTTCTTCCTTTTCTAACCAATTTCTCTTCTATATAATAGTTATTGGTAAACATTTTAAATAAAATTTAAACATATTTTATAATATAATAATTATCATTAATATATAATATATATATTAAATATTAATGATATATGATATTATATAATTAATGATAATATATTTAATATTATAATATATATCATTTTGTAATATTAATTTTTTTATTAGATAAGCAAGGAAGGGCCCTAAACCCATATAAAGTAAAAACGTAGCAAAACAACTCAACAAAATAGATTGGCCAAACATTACAAACCAGTCAGAAATTGTAGGACAAGAACAACAACAAAAACATACTAGTAGCAAGGAATGAGCCACTAGCAAAAGGTCAAAAACATACTAGTAGTAGGGGCCTTAAGGGAGGTAGCACACACAACATTAGGAGTAGCCTTTTCTAGAGACAACACAACATAATCCATAGGAGGAGCAACACCCACAAAAAAAGGAGTATTTGTCCATAATGAAGGAGAAGGAGGCCTTGAATCATCATAATTAGAAGTAGATTTTGTAACATGGTACACTATTACATGTTCATGGAGAGAATTCTTCCACCAGGTAGAGGAAGAAATAAGGCATGAGCCTCGAGAATAGTCACGAGCCAAGTTACCTACAACAAAATAGTGTCTACAATACTTTTGTAATCCACTAGCTGAGACCAAGACTAGCCATTAATTTGCAAAACTAACCCACCAGGTAAATCCTTCAGCAAATCTACCTCCACCCAAAATTTGATCAAAGGAGGTGTGAGTAAAATTCTTGGAAGCATTATCCACTTTCAAGAACCTACTAAGACCATTACCAATGCCCTCATATGTATAAGGACACTAGAACTATAAGGGAAGATATGTCAATCTTACCCAAATAGGCACAACATCTAAGGATTCCTTCATAAGATTAAAAGAATGAACCCAAGGCCTCATGGAAAGGGGATGGGAATCCCATTCCCACAAACCATTGTCAAAAATTTCCTATCTATCATTAGGAGAAAAAAACCCCACAACAAAAAATCCCCTTGTAGAAGAGTAAATCTCCATTGAGCCTTCAACCAGCAGAGACCAATGTTTGGAGATCCTAAGGTGCAGACCTGAGAGGGAAGCTCAAAAACAATAAAACCTACAAATAAGAGCAGTCTTGAAATATAAATCAATATGTTTAGAGACATCCTTACATAGGGAAATTATAAGAGTAGCATCTACACACCACAAAGGACACATAGAGCCCTGCCCAGACTTGTTGGTCCGCACAAAATCAACAAATGAAGCAGTACAAAGCCATGCGTAGCTACAAGAGAACCAATAACAACAACCTCAGAAGGTTTCAAGGCAACCTCAACCACAACACAATCGACCCCACAATAAGATCCTATTGTGACGTTTTAATCCTATTTTAACTGTACGAGAGGCGAAAATGGTATTGAAAACACCATGGCGTCGAATACTATCTGTCGGTGTAATGTCCAACGCTCATCCTTAAAGCGAAATGACTGAGTTCGGACAAGATGTCTTTGTCATGAGCTGTGTGGGACCCAAGAATTTTAAGAATATTCGTTAGTAATTCATTGAATTTATTAGGCCTAATGTTAGAACACAGGCATTCGCTTGACAACTCTGACACATTTTGGAGCTTAGCTTAAAAGGTCAAAATGACGCACGTGGTTGAGAGCTTCCTGGAAATGAGACCTTGGTTTTTATTCTTTATTCTTCAGAGTTCTAAATGTCCACTGTAACTGCTGTTCAAGTGTAAGGGGGTTTGGTTGTAGACAGTGAATTTGAGAACTCAAGCGGGAATCGGGCGGCAGGAGGGCGCTCTGAAAGTTTCTATGGAGGAAGAAATTGAAGAAATTATCCTTCAAGACAATAATCCTCCTGAGGAGAAAATATATGTAGCCGTTGGAAAAGACTTGTGTGAGAGCGTAAATGCTGTCAAATGGGCGCTGCGAAACGTGAATAATAGACAGGAAACCCTAATAATTCTTCTTCATGTCCAGCTTCCACTCCGCTACATACCAACCCCCAGTAAGCGTTTCAATCATTGCTTGACTACCTAGGATACAAATATTCCTTTGTTTTCCTTTATAAATTGGATGTTTGTGGGATTGCAGTCGGCAGAATTCCCGTGAACCAAGTAAGCAAGGATGTCGTGGAGGCCTACCTTAAGGACAAAAGGAAGAGTCTCAACAGTCGCATCCAAAAATACTTGGATATTTGCAAAGGAGAGCAGGTATGTTTTCGCCTCTGTTAAATAATTATAGACATATATGATGATTTAATTCAATTGTTTTGAGTCAGTCTTCGTTGATTCACTCACAAAGCAGCTAAGGGTATGTAATGCCTCAATTGCAGTTAGAATGCCCATAAATGATATTGATACACAGCAGAAACTCTAATTTTATGAAAATAATTAGAGCATTGCTGGACTGTGCCACAGGTCAAAGCAGAGCCTTTGTTTGTTGAGAAAGATGATGTTGCCAAAGGAATTGTTGAAGTGGTCTCAGAGAAGGGCGTCCAGAAGCTTATCATAGGAACGACTTCAGCCGGTGGTGCCATATCTAGGTAGACATAAACGTACATGTTCATTATTCCATTTTGCAAAATGATCAAGCTTATTAATTATTATGATATTTTCACAAAAATTGTACAGGAGGATGAGGATGCGAGCGCGAGGCGTAGCGGACTATGTCCGAAGGCACGCCATGGAGTCCTGCGAAGTCTCGATTGTGTGTAAAGAAAAGCTCGTATTACATAGGGAAGGATCTCCAGTGGATGATGGTCAGTACAGTATAAGGGTTTCAATGCATCTATTTTAGCAAATAGATTTTTTTGTTGCTCTCGTCTGAACTAATATTGCAGCCGAAATTTACAAGCACCGTTTTTGTTGGATGTTTGCTAATTTCGATTAGTAGCCCAGGAATGTAAAAGCTTCAAAAGTCCTTTGTCCGATTTACTGGGAAAACGGTCGGAACCGTGTACAATTCAGTCTTCCTCAGAAAATTATAACCGATCGGTTTCAGCACCGCCAAACTTCGGTCTGGATCTGCACATCTGCAATCAAATTCCGTCGAGTATTAGGGTCAATGGAGATACTACGTCTACTTGGTCCGAAGAAGTAAACGATTCAGAGAGAACGTTCACGATGGATAAAGATTCCTTTGATTCGGAATCGGCACACGGTACGGAAATCCATTTTGATGAAGTCTACGCTTATGACACTGCTCAACCTCAACCCCAAGGAAATCAGGTATTTCCTTCCGACCAATAACTGAAAGGTATTAGAATATTGAATAACTGAATGGATGCGAGTGGTGGCAGGTTGTGTTAACCTTATCAGTAAAGTGTTGATATTGTGTCAATAGTCATTACTATGTTGTCGGTTAGTTTTACTTAGGTATCAAAGTAGATTTTAGGATTTTAAGAAAATTTTACAAGTTTATTTTTTCTATTTCGATAAACACGAGTGAACACTAATTGTTAGTATCTCTGTTTTGTTTCTTATATTCGGTTCACTGATTTTTTACTGTTATTTTTTTAGTTTCTATAGTGGTATCAAGTTAAGTTTGGGCATGATTTTGTCATAGGAGTGTTTTGAGAAATTTGAGCATCGTGGGTGGTGATGCTCTTAATAAACGAGTAGTATCGATAGATAAAGTTTGTAATAGACTTTGTAATAGAGAGAGTATTGTAAGTGTGGTTTGTGGATGTCTTTGCTTTGATCTTTGAGTTTGAGTGTATGTGTAGTAGTTTGAGAAGGGGAATGCACTATAATTTTCTTAAGTGCTTTTGTTTGAAATTGTTGTTAATGTGATTGGTTCGACTAGATTTAGAAAGAAGATGATGAAATCATTCAACTATTTGAATGGTCATTAGATGTGTTGGGATCATCAAAGCACATTTGAAAAGGTTGTTGGAGAAAATATAGGTTACTTGTCCTAACTTCATTTAATTGTTTTAAAGAGGAGAGGTGCCTGGTATTTCAAAACAAGTAGTGGTGTGCTTATGTGATAATTTAGTGGATGCTTGGTTATAAGGAGGATGCTAGAGACATTTTACGAATTGAAGAAAAATCTACAACCCTCAATTCTCAATCAAGTAAATCTCAAGGGGCGCCTACTACTAATAGTAGATATGGTAGAGGAAGATGAAGAGGAAATAATAGAGGAAGAAGAAGTTGTATAAATCACATAAGAATCTAAAGTAGGTGTTGTGAACAATATGGACATTATAAATCTTATTATAAATCTAAGTGTAGAAAGAAGAATTCTAAATTAAAGAAGTAAAGAGTCAACTACATTTAAATTCTTATAAAGATACAAAGAACTCCACATTTTTCACATGCAATTTGGAAAAATAACATCAAAAGGATATGTGGTTACTAGATAGTAGCTACTCAAATTTTATATTAGTTAAATTTGATCTTTTATAAATTTAGACGATTCTACATGAGAAGTTAAGTAACACTTGGTGATTATAAAGAGGTTGATATAATGGAAAATGGTACCATTGTAGTGAAGATTAAGTAAAGATAAAATACTTATAATCATTATACTTTGTAGTAAAATATTTGATAAATTAACTAATTATCATTTTGTAGCAAAATCTTGTATGATAGAGAATAGATTATTTCCTCTTACATTGGTTTCTAGTAAAATGTATGTCGTCAAATAAATCATAATTGATTTTTGGTTATGACAAGTTAACATTATGGTTGTCTAAATTTTCAAGCATCAAGTTTGCTTCACAAGGAAGTATTATGGGAGGACTTCCAACAATTCCAACAAAAAGAGTTTGTTTAGTGTAGGCACTTGGGAAGTAGCATCACAATATTTTTCAAAGAAAAAATCATGGAGTGTAAAAGTTCCTTTAGAGCTTGTACATGCTAACATTTGTGGGGATATACAAGAGGAATATTTGGGTAATAATCTTTATTTTTAAAATTTTATTGATGATTTCCCTCACCAGACATAGATTTATTTTCCTAAGAAAAATATAATACTTTTGAATGCTTCAAGTATTTTAGGGTTATAATGGTAATACATAGTGGCTATTATCTCAAAATACTCAAAATAGATAGAAGAGAAGAATTCACTTCAAAATATTTTTCTAATTTTTGTAACAATAATGGTTTCAAGAGACATCTTATTGCAACATACACTCCTTAGCAAAATGGTATTGTAAGAAAAAAAATTGCATCATTATGGAAATGGCATGAAGTATGTTTAATTGAAAAAAAAATAATTATTATTGGGGGGAAGCAGTGGCAATCAAAATATATATTTTGAATCAAAGCCTCACAAAGTCAATTCATAACATCACTCGAGTAGTAATAAGACTTCAATAACTCATTTTTGTGTATTTGATTGTCTGACATATGCTCATATTCTCATTTAGAAATGGAAGAAGTTGGATGAAAAATCCTAACTTTGTGACTTTGTGGGATATTCTAATGTATCTAAAAGATGTATATTCTAAATCCTAACACAAAGCAATAGATTATTAGTCAAATTGTGGTTTTTGATGAAGGGGGAGTATGACGGTTGCAAAATGGTGTATAAAAAAATAAACCAATAATCATGGACATAGACGATAATAGCATTACTCCTTCCCCAGAAACTCAAGTGGATATTTAAGCTCTTATAGTAGCTCAATTTTGAGTCCTCCAAGTTCAAGTTCACCTAGTTTTTATAATAGCAAAAAATCAAGTGATAGTTCAAGTTCAACATCAAGTCCATGCTCTTTAAGAAAGGTACAAAGTTTAAATAGAATTTATCAAAATAGTACTAATATGAATATAGTTGTCAATTTTTCTTTGCTTACTACAATTCAAGTTGTATCCTTTATATATAAAGAAGTGACAAAAGAAAAAGTATGGATTGATGCTATGAATGAAGAGATGGATGAAATTGATAAGAATAATATACACAAATTAATGCCACTTCCTAAAACAAAAAAATAATTGATGCCAAATAGATTTATGAGGTGAAATATTATGTTGATGGTTCTATGAAATGACAATATGTAAAATTATTTTCCAAGGGACTTGCACAAACACCTAGAGTAAATTATTCAAATATCTTTTACTCTAGTTACCATACATGATAAAATCAATATTATAATGGTTATTGTTGCATAGTCCAAGTGGCCAATGGATGTAAAATTATCCTTCCTTAATGGTTATATCAATTATATATCTATGTGGAACAATCTATGGGCTATTAAATTCTTAGAAAATAATAGTTGGTTTATAAATTGAAAAAAAACTTCCTATGAGTTGAAACAAGCTCCTCATATTTGGTATGCAAGGATTGATAGTTATTTTTTTAAGAAATGATTTGATAGAAGAAACTCAAAGCCAACTTTGTATGTCCACCATATTGGTAATGATATTTTCATTATTTGTCTTTATGTTGATGATCTTATTTATACAAGTAAGAAAAAATCCTATTGAAAATTTTGAAGTAGAAATAAAATAAGAATTTGAAAAGTTAGATCTAGAACTCATGCATCATTTCATGGTGTAGTAGTGCAACAAAATTCAGAAGGGACATTTCTTTCTCAAACTAAATATGTAGTTGACTTAAAATTTTAGAATGATGATATGCATGGTAGGTGAAGCCCTCATAATTGTTGGTGATAACTTAACTAAGCAGGATGCAACTTCCAAGGTGGATGCTATTTGTTATAGAAGTTTAGTTGAAAGCCTCATGTATTTGACTACAAATAGATTCGATATTGTGTATGTTGTGAGTCTCATCTCTGGATTTATATAGGAATCACATGAATTTTATTCATGTGTTGCAAAAAGAATCTTTGGATATTTAAGTGGTACACAAAATTTTGGTTTTCATTATTACTTCATTGAAAAATGTGAGCTAGTTGATTACATAAATTCTAGTTGGACTGGTTTAATGATTTATAGAAAATCCACATGTGACTATGCTTTCTCACTTAATTCTAGAGTTATCTTTTAGACTAGTAAAAACCAAGAAATTGTGGCTCTCTCTTCCATAGAAGTAGAATATATTATAACTGCAATATCAATTTGTCTTGAAGCAATATAAATTAGGAGAATATTGAAAGATTTACATTTGTTGCAAAAACATAATACAGTAACATTGTAATGACCAATAATCCGATGGTTTATGCTAGATCAAAAGACACGAAATCTGGCATTATTTCATTCGAGATTTGATTCAAGATAGATAAGTAGAATTGCAATCTTAGCCTACTTTTGAGCAAACTGCTGATATCTTCATGAAAGCTCTTCTCATAGCCAGTTTTGTTGCTTTGAAACATTAATTGAGACTCATCTCCATTGATCATCTGGAGGGAGATTGAAGATGCATGCTCAATGTGTAATGCATGATCACTTTTTTACATAATCAATGGGTAATGTATATGTTTTTGCTAATTTATGATGTTCGAATCACAACAGCTATTTGCATTTTTCTTATTTTTACCCTCGTTTTTATGCAGTTTTGATACAGCCCATATGAATGAGAATATTCTTGTAGAACAGTTTTAATCTCTGGATCGCAGCTGCACGAGCTGCTGAATGTCTATTAGTAAAGCTTTTTTTTTTTGCTGTGTTTAATATATAACTGCCAATTTCAATAACAAAATGCGGTCTTTTGTTTTCTAGCTTTGTTGATCGCTCAGTTTTGGGCAGAGATATTTTTAATAGATAACATAGAGTATATTTTGATCGATGTGCAGCTGTGTATGATTGCGACCTTTTTAGTTTTCGAACACTTTATCTTTCTGAAGAATTCTTCAGCATAGTGTTGGTGCTTTTTAATCTTTATCTTTCAAATTTTGATGAAGGATGCGCTTGCGGATATTGAAACCCTTAAAGAGCAGCTCAGACAGGCGTTGAAAGTGGCTGAGAATGCTAGAGCAGAATCGCGAAAGGAGACAGACAAACGCAAAAAAGCAGAAGCGGCTGCGGTTAAAGCAAATTACAGAGTACGCACTCTTTCTATTATCTTGATAACTTGGACGCAATTTGTTATTACCCTTGAGAAATTACATCAATTTTCACGCGTTTATCAGATTAAAGAGCTTGAATCCGCCTTCAAAGAAACAGTAAAAGAGAAAGAAGAGGTGACCTTGTTCTTAAGGCTTGCCGAAGAGAAATGCCAAGAATTAAGCAGGCGACGAAGCGAGGTTGAAGAAAATTTCTTGTCAATGGCTGAGAAGGTGAACCAAATCTCATGTGAAAGAAACGAAACCATATACCAGCTCCAGGCAGCAAAGCAAAAGCTTACAGCGATGGTAGAGAAAAATCACCACATTTTGCAGGAGAAACAAGCTCAAATTAAACTTCTTCAAAACTGTTTGAATTCGAGGCCGCCGCTGGAAACGCTATCCTCCTCCTCCTCCTCGTCTTCTAATCTTGAATTCAACGAGTACACCTTTGACGATGTCAAAGCAGCGACATCTAACTTCTCGGAGCATTTCAAACTTGGAGAAGGAGGCTATGGCATCGTTTACAAAGGCGAAATAAGGCAAACAACCGTTGCAGTCAAAATTCTCAGGGAAAACAGTTTACAGGGCCGGCAGGAGTTTGAACGCGAGGTATATACATATAATAAATCAAAACTCCGAACAATTCGTTTTCCTTTGTTTTCGTCTAAGATCTCTTTAAAGGAATGCACAATTCGTTCTCTTTTGTTTTCTTACAAGTTCTTTATAAACTC
This sequence comes from Sequoia sempervirens, assembly GCA_007258455.2. NCBI lineage: Eukaryota > Viridiplantae > Streptophyta > Pinopsida > Cupressales > Cupressaceae > Sequoia > Sequoia sempervirens. The sequence goes on along the minus strand of VDFB02271358.1, from coordinate 184,759,457 downwards.
CTATTTTTAGATCGATATTTTAAGAGAAGTAGGGCATCCGCATTTGGTGAGGGTTTTGGGAGCCTGTTTCGAGCAAGGTTGTGTAATATATGAATATATGTCCAACGGACGCCTGGCAGATTATCTGAGCTCCTCGAAAGCCCATCGGCCGCTTCCTTGGCAGGCCAGAATTCGCATAGCCGCCGAAATTTGCTCCGCATTACAATATCTGCACAGTTTTAAACCACATCCCATCGTCCACCACGATCTTAAGCCCGAAAATATACTCCTTGACGAGAATTATATGAGCAAAATAAGCGACTTCGGCCTGGCTCGTCCTCTGTCGCTTGATTCACGCTCACAATCGGAGCCAAAAGGCACATTTTGTTACATGGATCCAGAATACCTGACAAGCGGCCAATACTCCACCAAATTCGATGTTTACAGCACGGGAATTGTCATTCTTCAGCTCCTAACCGGGAAACCGGCTCTGCGACTGGTACAGGAAGTGAAACGTGCTATAGAATCTGCAAAATTGGAGCAGATTTTGGATCCTTCAGCCGGTGATTGGTCATTTGTGCAGGCTTCTCAACTGGCTCATCTTGCCTTGCAGTGCACAGATCGGGTAAGAGAGAAGAGGCCCGACCTTCAGCCGACTGTGATGAAAATGTTGAATCAGCTACAAAACTTTGCCGTCCCTGCATCCAACGCCGGCAGGCCCGTTGAACGCTGTCGAAAGGGAGTGCAAAAAGCTGATGAATTACATGTTCCTTATTTCTTCCTCTGTCCAATATTCAAGGCAAGGAAGGCTTTGGATTTCTTGGCCGACAAATTTACGGTTCTTTTAACGCATTCAACTGATTCGATCCGTCGAATTTGAAAAATTGGCATTTTTAATACTTACATGAAAAGGTATTCTGATTTGCAGGAGGTTATGCGGGATCCTTACGTTGCTACAGACGGCTATACATACGAAAAGGAGGCGATACAAGGATGGTTCGACTGCGGAAAAGATACATCGGCCATGACTAACAAGAAACTTGTGCAGAAGGATTTGATCCCAAACTTTTCTCTTCGGTCAGCCATTCGACAGTGGGTAGAAAGAGGCGATCTTTACTAATTCAAAAATATCTTGGCATATGATTTCAACGGCTGGGGTTAAACATCACACACTAAGCGCTGACTGCTTCGGTAGATGTCTCCTTTTAACTCAATCCTTTACCCAGTTGAGTTATGTTTCCGGTTGTTTAAATGTTCTGATTAGCCGCTGTACGACAGTTTGGGAGAATGGGTTGTTTTTCATCTCGTGCGCGCTACATTTACTGACTGCATGCCAAAAACTACGGAATATGTGAATGTAGGAAGAGTAGTTTCAAAACTTTTGAAATATATATTATTATTTTATTTTATTTTATATGTATTATTTTTTAATTTTCTTTATTTTATTTTATTTAATATGTATTATTTTTGAACTTTTTAATATTTAGAATATTATTAGAACTTAATAAAAATAAAGTATTTTATTTTAATATAAAAAAAAAATTAATATAAAAATATTGATTTTTTTTACACTTTGTTTATAGTAAATTAATTTAAATATTAAAATTTTAATATTTTTAATATAAATTAATATTTTAAATTTTCAAATAAGAAAATTCTTTAGTTTTAATTTAGAAATGATAAATTAAAAAAACATGGAGAGGTCGCAAGTTAGCGCAGAAGCGAAGGAGCAGGAATGGAAGAATTCGCTAGGCGGTGCAGAAGCCAAGAAGTGCGAAGCGGAGAAGAATGGAAAGGTGAGATGGGGTGACGAACCAATCACGGCCTACGAGGAAGAAACAACTCGAGCCCATACTCCTCAATGGATATATGTGGGTGGACAATGGGAAGACAAATGTAGTCTAGCTTATCGACTGCAAAACGCGCTAGCCATAACGGGATGCGAGGTGGTCAAGAAAAGGCATGACACTCCGGAAACCCCCGGGGGAATGGGCACTTCATTGTCGAGGCAATCTCCCTCTGGTAGACAAGGTTGGAGCGGAAGTGGAAAGGTGGCGACAGAAACACAGGTACAACCCAAATCGAGGGCTCGACAGAAAATAAAAAGCGAAGGATCAGGGCAAGGAAAGAAGGAGGTATGGCAAAAGAAAGACCTAGTAAATCTTGAAAAAAAGTCAAATGAATTAGTCTTGGAGATTGATGTATCCGAGGAAATCAAGGAGGACGCTGAGGTTCTCCGGGATTCTGCCTTTATTTGCCGATTTATTGGTATTACACTGAATCATGCAAAGACCAAATCATGGATCAAGGAATAATGGGATACGAAGGTACTGATCAGATTTTTGCCGAAGGGCTTTTTTTTGGTAGTATTTGTGGATGAAAAAACAAAGTTAAGAATCACAGAGGATGATCTTTGGAAAATGGATGGAAAGCCCTTGTATATGCAACCATGGAATCACAATTTCGACCCGGTTAAAATGAAGTCGTATGACAACCCAGTATGGATCAGACTCTATAATCTCCTAGTGGAATATTGGGCGGGAGACTGTTTGGAGAAAATTGGCCGCTCTTTAGGAACCTTACTTGAGATCGACATGAAAATCCTTGACGGAGATTTATATAAATATGCCAGACTCAAGATTGCGGCAGTTGACTCAATTCCTCGCAGTATTAGCTTGATTGTAAATGGGGAGCATTGGTTGCAAGAGGTTGAGGTTGAACTACCAAAACATTAATGTTGTGAATGCGGCTCACGAACGCATGGCTCCATGAACTGTAAGAACGGAAGCACACAACATTTAGAGATCACTTCTCCATGAAATATTGAAACCAATTCGGGAAGCCTTAAGGAAAGGCTTGCTCAAGTAGAAAAGAAGAATTAACAGAGTAAGGTAATGGCGGAGGTGCCACAAACTCCAAAGGCTCCACTCAACAACAAGGAAAAAATGACCAAGTCATCGCTGCCTTCTAATCAAAAGGAGGGATATAGGTGATGGAAAGTGATGAGGCAGAAATTGAATCAAGAGACAGTGTGGACCTGGACTCAAATGCTGATATGGAGGATGAGTTGGATATAATCAATGACAAATGCATATCTCAATCTGCATTAAATCAATTGGGTTTGGGAAAAGTTGGCACATCTATCAACACTAGAGGTAGGAAATCTTCCAAACAACTGAGAGAGGAGGAAGCGGTGGCCAAAAAATATACTAGTATCACAAAAAATTTGAGTACCAAGGGAGGAACTGCCTCCGTTGGGAAACAATGAAAATCACCACTTGGAATGTCAAGGGCCTGAAGGCCCCTAACAAACGGCGCCTAGTTAGGCATCAACTACAAATGAGCAATAGTAGCATCATCTTGTTACAAGAGACAAAATTGTCTGAGGATGAAAAGTCAAAATTCCTTAAGTACTGTTGATATTGGGAAGGGTTTTTTCAAGACTCTGAAGGTTTTGCGGGTGGCATAGGTCTGTTATGGAAAGTTGCTAAGGTATCTATTGAAATACTATCCTCCTCTGTGAATTGGTTGGCAGTGAAAGTGTTTGATTTGAGTCTCAATAGTAGCTTCACAATCTTCAATATTTGCGGTCCAATAAGGACAGTGGATAAGGCCCTTTTATGGGAAAAGGTACTGAACTATATTATTACTCTTCCCAAAGATGAATTAGTTGTTGGGGGGATTTCAATGCCATTCTTGAACTGTCAGAGAAAAGCGGTCGATGCAGGAGTGTTTTATAGACCACTTGGATTTCAGGGCCTTTGTGGTAGAATGTGGGCTATTAGATTGCCCCATGGAAAATGGATTATTTACATGGACCAATAGACGTAAAGATTTCACAGCCATTGCAGAGTGATTGGATCATTTCCTAATTCCGCCCAGTTGGGTCAATTTCGGTTGGAGGGTGTCTGCAAGTATTCTGCCAATATCTATTTCTGACCATTACCTAGTTGAGCTCTCAATATCGAGGGGTTAGGTGTCAGAGAAAACAAGCTTTAAATTCCAGAATATGTGGTGGAACGACCCAAATCGGTTGGAACTCTTGGAACGTTGGTGGAAGGAAGTGAAGGTAGGAGGCTTTATCAGCTTCAGACTGGTTAAAAAATTGAAGGTAATCAAACAAAAATTGAAAGAGTGGAATAGGGTTCACTTTCAAAATATTTTCACTGAAAAAGCGAAGGTGGAAGTTGATCTAGAAGCGCTTAATGAAAAAGTATTACAAAAAGGCATGTCAAATGAGGATTTTGCCAGAGAAAAATATTTGCAGAAAAGTCTTGCTAAAATTTTGAAGCGGGAGGAGATCTATTGGAAAGATAAATCTAGGGAGGTGTGGTTGCAGGATGGCGACTCTAACTCAAATTTTTTTCATTCCTCTATTTTGGAAAAACGGGTGGCCAATAAGATTGAGAGAATATAGAATCAAAATAGTCAGCAAGTTAGTGGTGGGGTGGAGGTTGGCAGAGCTGCGTGCAAATTTTTTGCTAGCCTTCTGGGAGAACAATCTCCCCAGGTTTGTAATCAAGAATTCCTTGAGTTAATAAGCCCCAGAGTAAGCAACGAAGATAACACAAGGCTATGTGCACGGATCTCAAAGGAGGAGGTTCATATGGCATTATTCCAGATGCACCCAAATAAGGTGCCAGGTCCAAACGGTTTTTCTGCTAGATTCTTTCAAAACTAGTGGAATTTCCTTGGAGATGAGGTAAGCGAGTTGGTTGAAGATTTCCAGAAAACTGGGCATTTTGTCAAAGATCTGAATAATACAGTGATCACTCTGATTCCAAAGAAGGCAAAATGTGCTTCCTTTAGCGATTATAGACCTATCTCACTATGCGATACCTTATACAAAGTAGTGATGAAAGTGTTGGCTAACAGATTGAAACCAATTTTGGACAAAGTCATTTCAGTAGAGCAGAATGGGTTTGTACCCAGGAGGGAAATAACCAATAGCATTTTGATCATCTCGGAAGCAGTCCACACTTTGAGGTCGAGCAAGTAGGTGGGGATGATCATTAAATTGGATGTGAGTAAGGCTTATGACAAGGTTCGTTGGTCCTTTCTCATGGAAATAATGAGACGGCTTGGGTTTTGCAGTCAATGGTGCACTTTGATTTCTCATTGTATTTCATCGGTCCATTTCTTGGTTGCGATTAACGGATCACTCCATGGGTTCTTTCGAGCCACAAATGGTCTTAGACAAGGTGACCCGATTTCCCCATTCCTTTTTGTGATAATGGCCGAATCCTTAAGTTGTGCAATAAAGAAAAGTTGCCTGCAGCAAGAATGGCATGGGATTAAGGTGGCACTAAACACAGAACTAGTTACTCACACGTAGTTCACTGATGATACAACATTGCTAGGAGAAGCAAGCATGGAAGAAGCTAAATACATAAATGTTGTACTTTTGGAATATGAATTCCAATTAGGACGAAAGATGAACAAGGAAAAATCAAACGTCTACTTCTTCAACACGAGACCTCAACTGCAACAAGCCATAATAGCGATACTCGGCATTAATAAAGGGAATCTTCCATCCAAATTTCTAGGGGTCCAAATCTTTGAAGGAATGTGCAAAGCAAAACATTGGCGGGAAGTTGTTGAAAGATGCAGAAACAAGGCCATGGCATGGAAAAATAATTAGCTATCATTGGCTGGGAGGATCACCATGACAAAAGCAGTTTTATTAGCTATCCCAATATATGCCATGTCCTGTTACGAAGTTCCAGGGAAAACAGAGAATAAGTTGGAGGGAATATTGAAGAAATTTCTGTGGGAAGGCTCAAAGTTGGACAAGAAGATTATGTTAATAGGTTGGGATTCAATCTGCAAGTCTAAGCATGATGGAGGTGTGGGGATGCGCAAGATACGATTGCAAAATAATGCTTTAGGTACCAAACTTATTTGGAAGATGTACAGAAGTCCTAACAAGACATGGTGCCAGATTTTGCAAAATAAATATTTGGATTGCTCTGATCCATCTCAAATTTTAATTGTTGCAAACCTAGGAGGGTCGGTGGTGTGGAGATACATTGTGAATTGTAGATCCCTAATAACAAGCCACTTATCATGGAGAATTGGAGATGAAAGGAAAGCTCTTTCTTGGCTGGATTCATGGAATGGCCACAAATGCCTGGTCGAACTCTTTAACTTAGATTAGTACATTGATAATTTGCATAGGGGTTTCGGTACAACGGTGGAGGATTATATTAGCCATGAGGTTAATGCACTAGAATGGAGTTGTAGATGGGTGGACATAACTTGCCTACCTCTTCCACACGACTTGGCGGAGGAGGTTCGTAAGGAAATATATAGCAGACTGGTAAAAACATTGGCTAGGGAAGATACCATAATTTGGTGTGGAGCTGCCTCAGGGGAGTATTCAGCCAGGCTCAGTTATCGTCTCTAGACGCGACAAACAAGAGATAAGTCATGGATGGCGTGTCTGTGTTGGAGAAAGGAAGTCTTACCTAACGCGGGGGCATTTTTATGGACTACAATTCACAAACATTGTTTAACCTCTGAAAGATTGAAGTGGTTGGGATTCTATGGCCCGACAAGATGTATCCTTTGCAAACAGGCAAAAGAAAATGTGGATCACCTACTTCTATCTTGCCCTGTGTCTACTTCTTGCTGGGATTGGTTGCAACAAAATTTTAGGTTTTGCGGCCCCAGGCCCTGTAACCTTTGGGACTTCATGTCTAGCTGGCCAGTTATGAATAAGAATGGTGTTTCGAGTGGGCTTTGGATTTTGGAACCATCCTTGGTAGTTTGGCACATATGGAAGGAAAGGAATAGACGCATATTTAAGGAGAAATCGTTAAACCAACAACAACTCATTACTAAAATCCAAGAAGCCATAATTGAGACTGCGAATAACAGAATCAGGTTAGGCTCAAAATCAAAGTTTTCAAAATGGGACAAGGAAATCTTAAAGACGTGGAGTGGGCTAAGCCCTAATAAGCTCATGACAAAATCCAAAACAAAAATTAATAGGAAGGAGATCTTTCGGACAAAGCCGACTAGGTTAAAGTGGAAACTAAATTTTGACGGGGCTGCGAAGGGCAACCCCAGAATGGTGGGGGCTAGCTGCATAATTAGAGACTCTATGAGTGATTGTGTGTGGGTGGCATCGAAGAACCTAGGGACATGCACCAACAACAATGCAGAGTTGGAGGCTTTGTGGCTTGGATTATAGCTATGCATTCAAAAAGGCATTGACTCCGTGGAAATAGAAGGAGACTCAATGTTATGTATTCAGACAATCACTATAGGGAAATCTCCAAACTGGAAAATAAATGATTGGATTGCACCTATTAGAGATTTGCTAGGGAAGATGGTGGATTATTCTCTGTTGCATGTCTACAGAGAAGCGAATAAAGCTACAGATCTTCTGGCAAACCTAGGAGTAGCTCAATCAGAAAAGATGGTCACATGCTCTCTCTAGTACAGTGGCCAGGTCTACAAGAAGTGATTTTAGAGGACAATAAGATCCACTAGATTGCTTCTATCGCTTATTCCAAGTCTACGCAGTCTTGAAGATGAGGAACTGTTGTACCCCCATGTGTGTTAGGACAGATTTGAAGTGGATTCGAGGCCATTTTGGTCCGTTGGTTCTTGGTTTACCCAGGTTAAAGGAGGCCCTCTGCGATCTATTTAGGGGAGATTATCTTGCTCTTGAAGGCAGGTCGTAGTAGTATGGTGGTTGTCACATATGCTAAAATGGTGTTTCAGTTCGGTCTTCTCTGTCATTGTGCAACGGAGTCCATGGACGTGCAATGTTGGAGACTCTTCATCACATGGAACTAGGAGGTGCATAGAGCAATTGTGGGATTGGTCTCCACTGTCCTAAACCTCAACCAGCATTGGTGTGATGGCAAGGTATACAAGGTAGTAATTAGTGCATTTGTTGACATCATAGAATCCAGGGAGCGGGTGGTGGTGTGGCTTCGCGGGTTCGTGGTGTAGGCCAATGTCCAAGTAGTTGCTAGTTCTACCTTGGATCTGGGCTCGGAGAGCTGGGTGAGCTTCCTACACATGTTCTTCGATCCAACGATGGTGAGTGAAGAAGACGTGGAAAATGAAGAACAAGCTACTGGGGTGCCTCGGATTCGTGGGAGGCATTAGTCAATCTTATGACGTGGTCAATGCTTGGGAGGTGTTCCAGTCTAGTGTTGTGAATGCTAATATGGAGCCGTTTTCTAGATTCATGAATGAACACAATGCCTAGCTCAATGAAGGAAGTCTGAAGAAACTTATCCGGCTGGGTGGCCTCTTGACCGTCATTTACCAGTCGTTGGCAAACTGAACCCTTGAGCTGATTTTTGGTTGTTTAATCCTATTTTTTTGGGCACATATCTGCCTCTTTTCTAATGTACTAGGGAGCTACCCCCTTTGGTAGTACTCATCTATAAAAAATATATATATATATTTTTTAAAAATTTTGATAAATTAATTTTTTATTTATAATTTTATAATTTGATTATTGATAAATATTTAAATTTTAAATCTTATATAAGATTTCATATAATCCTTTAAATTAAAGAAAATTAATAGAAAAAATATAATAGAATAAAATGTAAGTTTAGTTTTTATAAAATTTCATATTTTAAAAATTGAATGTATTTAATTTTTTATAAAGATTCATATTTTTCATAATTGAATACATTCAAAATATTTTATATATTTTTAAAAAATCTTTTAAATATGTTATGATAACAAATTATTATATTTAAAATTATGTGTTACACATAATTCATGTTTTTCAAATTGTATTCATAATTATTTGACTATTTTTTTCTAATGAATATATTAATAATGTTAAAAACTAATATTTAGTTTTAATAAGAAAAGGTCAACACGATGGATAAAATAAGATGGCCCCAATCTAAGAGGGTGTCTCTAGAAGTGTGATAGAATAATATGAGTGAATCTAGAGGAAGAATGATGCCTCACAAAATAATAGGATGATATGGCACTAGAGACACAATGTGGCTACATAAGTTATAAAAGTAGGAATGAGCACATAAGACTAATCTAGGAATGAGGTAAATTGATAAGGCACATAATAAAATACAATGATATGACATGGACATGTGATCTAAGCATGGTAAAAGGTCATAAACTTATAAGCATCAAGTAATCATTTAGTAGAATATAGGTATTACAAGGGATGAGATCATGGGTATATAGGCATAAAGGAATAAGAAAACTATCATGATAAAATCAAACATAGATGAATAACAATTAGAAAAGTAAGGAATAAGGAAAAAATAGAAAAAATGTGGCAAAGATGAAAAAAATATGGATAAGGTGTGCAAAGGTAATAAAAAACAACATAAAGACTTAGAAAAAAATCAATAAAAAAAAAAAAGTGTTATGTGTACATTTGATTTAATCAACCTAAATAACACAAATAAAAGTCTTTAGCATATGACTAATATCATAAAAGGTAAGTTTTTATCAAAACTAAATATTAATTTCTTAAGAATATTAACATAAATAATATATTAAGAAGAAAAAATATTCAAAATATAATGAGTACACTTTGAACAAAATGAATTATTTGTTATATATTTTATATATATATAATATATTTAAAAGAATCATTTTAAAATATTTTGAATGTAAAAAATTAAATACATTCAATTATTAAAATGTAAGTTTAAGTTTTAGAAAATTTCATATTTAACAATTGAATGCATTTAATTTTTTACATTCAAAATATTTTAAAATGATTTATATATTATATATAAAAAATACCATAACAAATAATTCATTTTTTAAAATTGTATTCATTATATTTTGAATAGCTTTTCTTCTTAATTAAAAAATATATATGTTCTTTCTTATTAAAAAAGTTTATCAATTAAAAAAATATATTTAAAAATATTATTCATAATATTTAAAATTTTATTTCAATTTTTTTAACATTATTTGTTTATCAATAATCAAATTAAAAATTTATAAGTAAAAATTTATTTCTATCGAAATTTAAACATTAATTTATATTAAATATATATGAAAATTTCAATGTTTAAATTAATTTAATATAAATAAGATTTTAAAAGATTTCAATATTTTTTTCATACTACATATTCATTAAATTTTAATAATATTTTGAATGCTTTCAAAAAGATTATAATTAAATATTTAAATTTAATATGAAGAAATAAAATAAAAATAATATATATAAAATAAAATAATAAAATAATAATAATATATTTAAAATGTTTTTAAACCACTACTCACACGCTCTAGCGTTAGCCTAAGTATTTTTGGTGTAAAGACCACTCCTCCCTGCATAAACTGCAACCAATAAATGCAGCATAAGGATGCTTTAATAATTTATTTTCCAATACTCACCCTCGAGCGATGAATAAGAGTTTTTGCCGACTCACTGACCGGGCTCGTTTGACCGTGGTTCGGTAAATGGGATTGAAACACGGGTGCTGCATTCATTCAAATTGGGGCAGTTTCTAATTTAATACCATATCGTAACTCTTAAAATATCATGTTTAGTTTTATTCTAGTTAAAAAGTATTACACTTAGTAATTTGTTTCTAATGTTACATACAAATTTTGTTTTATGTTAATTTAAATTATTGTAGCGGTATATATTAATATTTAAGTTTGTTGAAATATTGTTATATGTACTAAAACAGTTTGAATAAAAGGGTGATTTGTTGGCACTTATTTTAAAATGATTGTAGTGAAATTTTATTATAGATGGTAAATTTTCTCTCATTTATTTGAAGTATTATTTAAAATGACTCATAGTCAATTTGAATCCTCCTTACCCTAAGAATTCAAAGTTTTTGAGGTACGCGCCATGTAAATTATGAGTTTCTAAGGGTCATTTAGTGTCATTTGATCAATGCAATATCTATTTTATTTGGCAATGCATGAGGATATATGATCTAACATGTTGAAAACTTGATGTTAATTCCTAGCATTGACCCACACTTGTATTGTGACCTTGTAAGTATTCTTTATTATTGTGAGGGTTACCTTAATTCCTTTTTGTTTTCTTTGTGAGTCTTCTTGATAGGTTCCACATTTTTTTTGACGCTTCAAATGAGAGGTAAAATGATTTTCTTTCAAAAAAAATTGTGACATCAAATATTTTCATATCACACATCATCCAACAATTGGTGAGTAGTGTGCTCATTCTACTACCTTTTTTAATAGTGTTACAGTCACATGACTATATTTTATAATTTCATCCAAAAGTTAGAAATTAATACTTGACTTAAATACAAACAAACTGAAATAAAATTACTTCTAACTTATGAGATTCATTACAAACCTCAAAAATAACTAATGTTACTTTGCCTTGAAGGTATGTGGATGTGTAATCTCTACAGAATAATACTAATAAGACAATGACTAATAGGTTCAATGGAGTAGATTTTCTTAATGTATGACTAAATGATTTTGATAGAATGTGATTACCTAGATGTATGATGGATGTTAATTATGAAGAAAATTATTGAATTTATAGACCTACAAGACATGGATGAGGATTAAGACCTAAGTTAAATAGAAAATCAATGAAGTCAACTCAAGTGAGGAAAGTAAAATGGCCATTTTGAAAACTTGAGAGGATAATATCGAATTATTCATTTATTTGATAGATAAATGTGCACACAAATTTTCCATTTTCAAGTTGAGTTAATTACAAAATGAAGATGAGGTTTTTAAAATGAAGATAAGTCAACTTGGGAGAGAAGATTGAGTTTCTAAATGAATACTAAATTAATTGATTAGAAAAGAAATAGTTGATTGAAGAAGTGAAATTGAAATTTATTTGAATATGGATAATTTGAAGAGCTAAAAGAATTGATGATATTATTTGAAGATCAAAGAATATATGCAAGCAAGGAAGTGAGCCTTTGAATAAAAAAAAATAATTGAAATAGGTTAATTGTATTCATCCGCTAACAATGTACTTAAATTATGCTAACATTCCCCCCTCATTACATTGTTTTTACAAATGTACCCTTGAAAAAATACAAATTCCACCTTACCAAGAGACTTGATGAATATATCTGCTATTTAAGAATCTGTCAGGTAGTACTAGAGCTAAATGTGGTGATGGAAGACTTGTCCATGAATGTAATGATATTCGGCCTCAATATGCTTTGATATTTTTTGAAAAAATGGATTCTTCACAAGCTTCAATACCCCCTAATTGTCGCAATAAAGAATAGGTAACTTGTCCTTAGAAATTTCCATGTGAGAAAGAATGTGAAATAATCCAATTGTTTCACACATAGCTCCTTGTGCAAAATGATATTCAACCTAGATGGATGAGAGTGCAACAATAACTTTCTTCTTCCTAATCCACAAAGTAGGCCTAGATCCAAGATGAAAACATATCATGTGGTTGAATTCCTATCATCAACAGATCCAGCATAGTCCAAGTCGACATATCCTTGTAAGAAGATTTGAGAGTTCTTGTATTCTAGACCATAATCAAGTGTGCCTTTGACATATCAAAAAACATTCTTTACTACAACCCAATGACATTACTTCGACTCTTGTATAAATCTAGAAAGATAGCTGACAAAAAAACATAAATTTGGTCTGGTATAACTGAAGTAAATGAGAATCCCAATCATCTGTTGGTAGAGAGTAGAATCTACTTGAGGAGAATCCTGCAATTGAGAAAGTTACAAATCTTTCTTCATTGGAGTGGACACAAGTTTACAATCATATATTCTAAACTTTTCTAGGAGTTTCTTGGAATATTTCATTTGTGAGATAAATATGTGATGCTTTATTTTGAACCATATCTCCAAACCAAGAAAATATTGAAGTAGCCCCAAGTTTGGCATATTGAAAGATCTTTTCAGATTATTTTTTACATTATCAATGAGATTATCTAAGCTTCTTGTGATTACAAGATCATCCACATACAAGATAAGAATGATAATCTATTTGTCTACCTTCTTAATATATAAATTTGGATTTGAGGGGCTACGAGTGAAACCATGTTGCAAGAGGTGATCATTTATTTTTATGTGCCATGCCCTAAGGGCTTGTTTAATCCCATAAAGTGACTTAGTTAGATGACATACCTTTTGAGGATGTGTTTTATGAATGAAGCCTTTTGGTTGGATCACTGTAATATCAAAAATTGTATTGTATACAATTTCACATTCCATAAACCTCCCACTTAGATAGATTATTTTGATAATACAATAATTCCTTTTTTTTTTCCTTAACTTGTTCATTCCTAGCCATGAATAAATTTTTTTGTCACTGATGACCATGCACCATGTATATGTCTACGTGTCCAATGAATAGAATGAATGAATTTTGAAAATGAGAGGCTTGAAAAAGGTATAGGCATGCAAAGGGTCGTTCTCTGGAGCTTGTAGAGAATGACCCTTTGCATGCCTATACCTTTTTCAAACCTCTCATTTTCATCATTCATTCATTCTATTCAATCTGTCTCTCATTCATTCTCTCATTCTCTCATTCTTTCAAGCTCTCCACTCTCTTCTACATCATAACAACTTCATTCTACCATTTTTTATCATATGCTCTTGCTCTCAAGGTGCTCAACATCATTCTACTAAGCTCTATCTCTTCCTTTTGATATCACTATCTTGCTAAAGGAAGGATAACTAATTTTCCTTATATTGGATTGTCTATTTACTTTGATAGCATAGTATTCTAGTACATTTATTAACTTATTTATCTTGTCTATTATTTTCTCACTCTATCTATCTAGTCATCCATGGAGTTGGGAACACCTACATAAGCATTTGACTAAGGAAAGCCCCTAAAATGGCCCCAACCATTTTCTTATTTTTATGTGTGCAGGTGTTAAAGCTGGAACTTTGCTAGAGGCTTCATTCTTGGACCTCTTGTGAGTGTCTCCTTCCTTATTTTTTATTATATCATTTCCTTCCCATTTTATTAATTTTATGTTCATTATCACTATTGTGTCCATTTCTATTATTATGTTATTTTAATATATTCACAAGATTTTAGTGATTGAATAATCAGTATGTTCTTTGTGATTTTTTGTGATAAATTCAGTTTTCGTCGATACAAGACTACAATATGTTGTGTGGACATCCTCGTGCCACATGTCCTTGGCCGAGAGCTTGCTGGTTTGTCTAGAGAACCTCTACAACCTACTCTTTCAATTTTTGAAACTCTCTTATTTTCATCCCACATAAATTATAAATAGACTCTTTTGTCTCCTCATCTCGTCACCTAAGCTTTGATCCCTAAGGTAGCTGAGAGACATTCACCCATCGAGATCATGTCATTTCGAGGGTGTCAAATTTCCTCCTCTACAATCATGTAAAATTATTCTTCTAGATCATCTTTTAGGAAAGCAATCTTGACATCCATTTGATGAAGCTTTCATCCTTTTTGTGTTGACAATGCATAAAAAACTCAAATTGTTTTGAGCTTCATAGTGGGTGCAAAGGGCTCCTCATAAGAATGCCATCATGTTGAGAATATCCTTTTAGAACAAGTCATTCTTTATATTTGTTGATGAATCCATTTTCCTTGTATTTTTTTTTGAAAACCCATTTGTAACCTATGGGTTTCTTTCTTGTAGATAGATTAACAAGTACCCATATTTGATTATTTTTATCAAAGAATCATACTCAACATCCATGAAATTCTTCCAATGTGGTTCACTAAGGGTCTTCTAAACTGTATTTTCTTTAGTGATATCAACAACTAAACTCATCAATGCAAGATTCACCTCATTTATTGCTTGTCTTCTTGTTCTAACTCCTGATGAGAGATCTAGAAGAGAATCTAGATGAGAGTCCTTGATGGTGGTTTGGACCCATTTCAAACACTTATGTTGTTTCTGATGTGGAGAATGATGTTCCAAAGGGCCAAGATCAACACATAACTCTCCTTGTATCTCATCTTATTTTTGAGAGGAATATTCATTCTCATTATCTGATTGTTAGAGCAATCTATGAGAGGTGGCCGCATCTTCCTTCTGTCTCATGAAATCAAATGATGAATCATCACATACCACATATCGACTAATAAATCTTTTGTCTCAAGATCCATGAGATGATAATATTTTAAAGTTGTATTGTACCCCAAAAATATGCACTAGAGTGTCTTGGAATCAATTTTCTTCCTCCTAGTAGCAGGGACTTGCATATATGCAGTAAAACCAAATACTCGAAGATGATCTAGGTTGAAGGCTTATAACCTCTCCATACCTCTTTTGGTGTCTTGTATTGTAGTATATTTGTAAGATCTCTATTGATAAGTTACAAAGTTGTTTGAAGTACATCTACCCAAAATCAATCCTTTAACTGAGATGAGATAAGCATGCATCAAGCCATCTCCATGATAGTCCAATTATGACACTTTGTAATGCCATTTTATTTGGAAGTATCGGGTGTAGTCAACATTATTTGATTCCATGACACTTGAGTAATATCAAGAACTCATTTGATGTGAATTTACCCCCTCGATCTGAGTGAAGGATAAGAGACTTTCTTATCTCCTATACAACACACTTGTAGAAGTCTTGAAATCAAGAAAGGTTTTAGTCTTCTTTGTGATAAAAGTACACCTAGGACTTATGAGAGAAATCATCCATGAACAATTGAAGTACTTGCAAACTTGAAAGGAAGTAGGAAAAGGAACCACACAGATCATATAAAAAACCTCAAGATGATCCTTCTCATGAAAGGTACTAGACTCAAATGTATCTCAATAATGTTTGTCTACAAGAATAATTGATTTAGTTGTAGAGGTGCTCGTATCAATAATGCCAAAGAATAATTGATTTAGTTGTAGAGGTAGATAAAGCAACTATATAGGATGAAACTACATCTAGTGCAAATAAAATATCTTTCATAAAAGCTCTAGAAAGTATCACACCATCTCTAGAGATCAAACATGATGTGGTGCCATCCTTAATCTAAAACATCACCATAAGATTGTGATTCAAAAGCTGATTGATAAACAAGAGATTTGATGTTAAACCTGAAACATAGAACACCTTTGTGATAGTATAATTTCTTGTCCTAAGAGGAATGGTGACAGTTCCAATTCCCTCTACAACATACTCTTTATTGTATACAAGTTGATCCAAATCTCTAGTGGATTGATCAATCAACATATCAGAAATCTCTTCTACAACACACTCCTTATTGTCTACAATCTAAACCAAATCTCTAGTGGGTTGATCAATCAACATATCAAAAAGCTCCCTATTTCTTGTCATATGCTTAATTGTACCCTAGTAAACCAACCAAACATCCCTCAAAGGATGTGATGTTTGAGAAACAAGAATAATATTTTGATTGATGTCACAATTAGATGTGTCTGATATGTGGGTCAACGTAGGATCATCATGGGCCAAACAGTGGCGATGTAAAGAAATACATTTTGAGTTAGATACAATTGTGAAAATCATCTTTGACTTTTTACTTGGGTTGGTAAAAAGTATAATTGCTATGGTAGACACCAAAGAAAAATAGATGTCTATTACTAATGGATATCCACTTTTAAAAATTAGATATTTGATATTAAATATAAAAAATGGATATATGTTCCTACATAGAATGAATATTCGTTATTATGGCTAAAACGAGCATTCATTCCTTACAGAGAACATATATCCATTATAAATATATTTAAAATATATTAGATACATAATAATAATTATACAATAATTAGTCACGTATTATAATTATTATAATATATACTAATTGTAATTTATATTTGAAACGTCAAAAATTGTCGCTCTATGTTTTAGGAGATAGAACCACCAATTTCCTCTAAGATTCATTCAAGGATACCTTAGAGATATCAATCAAGGGATGAAATGAGGGAAAGAGATCTGCAATAAGGTGTCCTAGATTGTGATTAAATACTTAAAGGGGGTTCATCACCAAGCAAGGCTTGGAAAGAGAAGAAATGTAAATGCAATGCAAAACTTGAGCAAATGACCTAGAAAGTGAACTCAAATTAGAATAACAATCTAAAGGTAAACATGGGTGCACCTGGAAATTGAAGAGGATTGAATGAAGATCTGAAATCCTAGAAATGTTGACTTTTAATGCACACTGGGACTCATACGCGAGTAGGGGTGATTTAATCCTAGTTTAGGATTTCAAGCCAAAGCCAGAATCTGGAGTTGCTAAACCAAGATGTACAGAAAATGCCTAAAAATAGGTATACTATGACTCATGCCACAAGTGGAGATTTAGTCCCAGTATCAGGGTTGATCTAAAACTCCGATATCCTTTGATGTTCTCCTATAGCTTCTCTCCTATCAAATCCCTGATTCTAAAACATTGAATTGCAACCTATAGATGACTTTCCATAACCTTGCAAATAAGGTGACAACTTTGACAACTTGACAAGTTTTCTCCAATATTGCTCTTTAATGGATCTTCAACCTAAACTACCTAGATCTGCAATCACACATCAAAGAGAGCAAAAAAAATGTTGTTTTGTTAGTGGATAGGGGTTTTCCTTGGTCAAACCCCATTTTGGTAATCAAACCTTGAAATGAAATCAAATAGAATGAGGGAATGATGAATGAAAAAATATGCAATGTTGCAACTCACGAAACCCTTGAAGTAAAGGCCACAATCTTGTAAGTAATGGCTAGCATGAATGTGGATCTTAACTCTTCATTAAAGGATATGGATCTTGACTTGAATGCTTGCTTGAATAATAAGAACCTACATCACAAATGTTAGCTCAAAAAAAAACATGATGCATGATGAATTTGACATGATTCTTGAATCTTCAATGTAGCACCAAAATACTTGATAATCACTCTTGAATGCTCTTGTAAACTCTTGTGATCTCCAATTTTCTATAATGCTTGATCTCAAAAAGTGTTAGGAGAAAATGAGTGAAATAACCTTGTATTTATACTTATTTTTTCCAAATTTCCCAGAATTGCAACACTACAAGCTGACATCAAATCTAGGAGAATAAAATTCCGCCAAGAATTGAATTCAAAATTAGGTCCAAGCTAAGCAAGACTCATATGCCAGTTGTGGCATATGAGTCCCAATAGGCTAAGCTTGGGACACATTTTTCAATAAATGCTTAGTTTTATGCTAAATTCAGATCTAGGCCCCGAAACTTAGGTGGGACCCATATGCCCAAGGTGGTGTATGAGTCCTAAATCACTAAATCTAGGCCACACAATCTAAAATCTTTAAATTATGATTTGTCATTTGATCTATGTCAGGATCATCCTCAAAAAGATGCATTAATTAAGGCTTGTGGGTGTAAAATAGGACCAAATAAGGCATAAAGAAGCCCAATTTTAGCAAGGAGGGCCCAAACAAGTGTGAAAATGTAAAGGGCTACATTTTTCTACACTACAATATTACAATAATTAATAAGTATAATAATTATTATAATATAATATAATATTATGTATAATAATTATTATAATATAATATAATATTATGTATGTGGGTGATCCCACAATACTGGTTTACAATTTTTTGCCAAACTAGACCCTGAACTAATTTTTCTAACTAAATCTTCACTTTTGGGCACCTATATCAACTAAATTGTGAGGAATTTGAAGATGATGCAAACTAGTGATTTGTGACATTTTGTCTGTAGATTCTAATTATATATTTTTCAAAATTTTGGAATCAAATTGCACTTCTTTTTCCATCTCCTTCGAAATCTAGTTTTTTTCAGTAAACATCATTTTTAAAGAGCGACACTCACTATATAACACATAACTTTTTTTCCATTAAGGATAAAATTCTTTTTTTTTTTGAATTTGGATTTATAACTATGATATCTAGTGCTTCCAATTGGTTTCATAGTATTTTATTAAATATTTTTTCCTTAATCAAGTTTCGAAGTCAAACCAATTACAATTCAGACATAGGCAGACTGTATAACACATAATTTTTTTTGTATGTATCGAAATTCATTTTTTTTTGGTTGGATCAAGGACTTCAATATCTGGTGCACTCATATTTTTCAATTTTTTATTTATAATCTTCTATTTTTCCACATGTACAAAACAAAGAGCTTGATTTTCGGTGAAAAACCTACATTCACAAGAAATAAAAAATAAATATAATAATAAAATAAAATTTATTTAAAATTATATTTTTTGGGAAGCTTATAATAAGGACTACATACTTACAAAAAATAAATTTTAAATGAATTCATTTGATCCCCCAAAAGGTAAATCAAAAGTGGCTTTTTTATCATCATTTTGATAGGTGTAAAGGAGACTCTGTTATAGGTATGGTTTAAAACTAGCGAGGTTCTATCCAAGGGGGTTTGATCTAAGGTAGTTTCATCAAATCCTCTTCGATTGGAATTCTTTAAATGGAACTTTTAAAGGCTTAAAGCATTATATTTTCTAAAAATATGTGATTTCAGCAAAAATAGAATCTCCTAGAAATTGTAAACTAGCTTTGTGGGATCACCCATGTAATATATATTAGAGTAATCTCACAATAATGAGTTCCACTTTTTGGTCAAAATGGACAATAATATCAACATTTTTAACTAAATCTTCAATTTTTGAGACCTACAAGAAGTAAACTATTAAGTATTTGAAGATGATGTGAATTAGTGATTTGTGGTGATTTAAGTGTACATTCTATATATATATATATTAAAATAAATTGTGAATATTTCATATCTCTTTTAATAACCAATTTTTAATAGAAACCATTTTCATAAAGTAATGTTTATATCATCTAACATAACCTTTTTGTAGAAAGGATAAAATTCATATTTTCAAAATATAATTTTTTAACAACAATATCTAATGCATGGATTTTTTTTTGATAAATTTTTATTACATATTTTTTTAATTTATTTTTGAAGTCACTATAACTATAATTTGGGCATAGCTATATGTTGTCAAGTATAACTTGTGTATATATTGAAATTCATTATTTTTTTGGTGAAACAACGACATCAATACCTAGTGAAAAGATATATATATATATATTTTTTACAATTGTTTACTATTTTACCACCTGTGTAGAATGAAGAACTTGATGTTTTGTGAAAATATTACGTTCAGTAAAAATTGAAAGTTAAATACATAATAAAATGAAAATATATCAAAACTATACTTGTTGGAAAGCTCGTTTTGAGGACTACGATCTTGCAAATTATCTTGTCAAGTTAACTACATCTGAAGGTCCAACCTAAGGTTTGAAACTGAATTTTCAGAGGAAATTTTGAAGCAAAAACCAATAATTCCTTGCTAAGCCCCTTCGTTTGAAGGTACCTTCGAACAAAGGTATTTTTGAACGAAGGGTGTTTTGGTTGGTTAAAAAATATTATTAAAGTGTACCTTTGAGCAAAGGTCACTTAATAAAATAATATTTATGGAATTTTTGTGGCTGACCTTCAATCGAAGGCCAATATAGTCAACATTTAACAAGCATGTCTATTTGAATTACATGTATATATACAAGGTCATTTTTTGTGATTTTAATATCAAAAAATAAAGGAAAATTCCCTAGACATGTTCAAAGGGTCATTTTTTAACAAGTTTTTTACAAATTTGGAATGTGGAATTGGTAAAGAAATTATTGAGATCATATTTTGTAAAGATACGAAATCTAAAGGAAAAATAAGGCTGCACGATATCATTTAGAGGAAAAGATGCAAACATATTATGGTCAAAAAGAAGGTGTGTATATTTTATATTATAAATTATGTTTTTTTTAATTAAACCATCTTATAGATAAGATTAGGATCAATAAGATCAAATTGTTTTCAATTGAAGTAATGTTTTCAATTCACTTGTATACTTTAATTATATTCATTTATTTTAATGTTGTGGATCCCATTACTATTCCTAAGTCCTCTACTAAAACCATTATGTTCCCTAAGTCTACTTAACTAAACCCTGTTTACCCTAGAAACCCTAAATCCTAAACCCTAAATATTATTGAACTAAATCTATGATTAGATGTTTTGGCTAAATTCTCAAGTCCACTTAGATTTATTAACTAATCAAATTCCTCTCTACTATATTTTTGTACCTTACTTGCCAATTGCATCTACATATGACAAACCCTTGGTCCTATCTAGGACCCTTCCCCACTAGATACATATCTAATTTGACTATCCTAAAAAAAATCTCTAGTCCTAAAGCCTAAGTATTAAACCCTAAACCCTAACCCCTATTTACTTTCTTTAAATATTATAATTTGAGTTAAATATAGTCACATAAATTGGGAATTTAGAATGTATTATATATATACATGTATATAAATAAATAATGATTTATTAAAGTTGTAATGTTAAAAATAAATTATAGTTTTATTAAGGTCTTTCTAGAGTTTCTTATATACATCATAGAATCCTAAACCCTAAACCTTAAATATTATTGAGTTTTAAAGATCTACATGTTCTTTTACTTACACATGCTTAAATATTTTATATTAAATATTTATCTATTTCTACACATGTCTACATGCTCTATTTTCTTGTACTACCGTTTTGCATTTTGAACATTGCTTTCAAGATCTTTTACAGTAGGTATGGGTGAAATGGAATATATGTGATCATTTAAAGGTATTAAATATCATTAACTAACCTACTTAGGTCTTAATTTATTCATTAACTTGTTTATATTTATTCATGCATCCCATGATAGTGGATATGTCCTTTTGGAGACTTTTCTTTTCTACCTCCCATGTGTTATTCCTAGTATTTATTTTGTTATTAGATAGTCCATTATTTGCATGTGTATTTCTTCTTTATCATATTATAGTGGTGTGGTTAACTAGATACTATTCTAGAGCTCCATGATTGAATCTATGATGAAAGTAGAAACTACTCTTACTATTTTGTGTTTTGGTGGTTCTTCAAGAATAAATTCATAAAGTAACCTTATTTAGTCATGTGTTAGTGGTGGTCAACCATATTTCCTTATTATTTTCTACACTATAGAATCCAACCACATAAGCATTCCTATATATCCATTGCAGTTATTTATAGGGTGGTCCCATTTTGAATAGTTATTCCTACTTTATATTTTAAGATGAGGAAGTTGGTGAAGAAGTTTGATTTACATGACTAGGTGGACTTGGTTGAGGATCTAAGATCTTCTTGATGGTACCTAATAACTCTTGTGAGGTAGGAGACTTATAAAAAGAAGAAGTCAACACTTGTGTTAGAGTCCTCTCTAGAGAAGATAGATTTTCACATGACTTAGGTTATTTTATGTTCTATTATAGTCTTCTATCTTTTCATTGAAGTTAATATAACTTCCTATTGGTCCTAGATTCATCATTCTTAGAAATTTACTTAATAACCTCATCTTTCTCTTAAGTAGGTTTCTTGTATTATGTTGTAGCTAGGTCCTTATTTTTTTCTATAGGAGCTTCAAGCTTAGAGCCTAATCAAATCACTTTGTAGCCCCATAAATTGTTGTGTTTTAGTTGGCTATTTGGTTTGACCTACATCTATAATTGAAGCATGAGGTAGAAATGGTTTTGTTGCATGTTATGAAGTACTCAAGAGGAGGATAAGTATATGTATTAGGTTCCATAATAGTATTCTCATATACTTTAGAACCATTGAGCTTGATTTTAAATTTCTTCCTCACTATATAAGAATACAATATTCTAATGCTTCCTATTCTTCTTCAACATTTAATGCACTTGAGTGGCCAAAGGTAGAGGTGACTACTCATTTAGATTTTGGTTGAATGATTCTTGGTATATAGTTTCTTTGGACTTTCTTTGGTTTTTTCTTCTTGGTTTTGTCACCTCTAATTGACGTTGGTTGCTTTAACCATATGTATTATTTTTAATTAATCACTTTTTAGGAACTTTGTTCTAAATGGAGGTGTCCAAAGTAACTGACCAATCCATTTTGAGTATTTTTAAGGAATATAATTTATCTTATTCATGAAACAATAGAAAATATGGGGGAGTTGGTTACTATCCTTGAAGAGATAGGGCTCCTTCAACTTTCACTCTTATTTCACTGAAGGAAACTATAGAGATCTCAATCCAAGGATGTAAAGGGGAAATATATTTGCAATAAGGATGTCCTAGGGTCTAATTAATGACTAAAGAGGGGTTCACCACCAAGATAAGGCTTGGAAAGATTAATGAAATGCAAGACCTAATGCAATGCAAAACTTCATTAAATGACCTAGACAAGAGTGCAAATCTGAATAGAAAATTGGAAATACACAAAAGTGCACCTAGAAATTTGAAGGAGCTTGGAATCAATTCTAAAATGTTGAAAATGATGCTCTTAGCGCACGCTAGTACGCATACGCCACTTATGTCATATTAGTTCCATTCTAAGGTTTCTGGACTGGAACAAGTTTCTGCTAGTGTAAATTCAAGAACTTCAAAATTCTAGAAAATTGCTTGTAGTGGGACTCATATGCCACTTCTAGTGTATCAGTCTCATTTCATTTTATTGGGAATTCAAAGTCCATATCTATGCTCCAATCCCTACGCTTTTCTAGAATTAATGAACCCATTTCTCCCTAATTCAACATTATAAAATCTGTTTAATATCATCACATCAATCTAGAAGGCTTGTAAAATAAACTTAATGTTAAACTAGTGTTGTAATGTGTCTTGCACATTCACATTGGTTCTTGTGCCTTCCTAGGCTATGTGGACCTCATTTTAATGTTGTAAAGTGTATTTAATCACACTTTCACATTGAATTATGTGTCTCAATCCCTAATTGACCTTTGTGTCATCACTAATAGGCCCCTATTAACCCATATTATGCATCCTGAGGCTTAAATTGATCAAATACCTGACAAAGTTGCAATTTAAACCTTGTTTCCTTATCTCCTAGCTTCCTAGCTGTCAAGATGGCCCCTATGGGACCCATTCACCATGCATGGTGAATCGGTCCCATCCAAGTGGGACCCATTCACCATGGGTGGCGAATGAGTCCCATTTGACTCAATTTTGACCTTTGAGTGGGAAAGAAGTAAAATTTAACTTTATTATTTTAACATGTTGGCCTGAGGGATCCAATTTTTGGGATAATAAGGTGGATTTCCTATAAATATAAGTCCTTTAACCCTAATTCACATCTATTATCATTCATTCTTCATTATTCATCCACCAATCTTCCATCTCAAGCAAGCTATGGTTTTAACATTACAAGCCTTTCAAGATCAAGTTTCAGACCTTCAAGGGCAGATTCCTCATGTTTTGCTGTAGACTTTCAAGATCAAAAATAATGGAAAGGAAATCAAATCCATTGTTGCATGTTTTATTAAATTATTTCATCATTTTGGTTGAATTACCTAAAAGGGGTTTGACCAAGGCAAACCCCCATGCCCTAACATTCAACATTTCTCTCCCTTGTCTTGTGTGTTTGCAGATTTAGGTCTCTTGAAAGCTTGGAAACCATTAAGATTCAAGTTATAAGGTTCTTCAAGTCTTCTCTTCATTCAACAAGTCAAAACATCAACTGAAACTCATTTTCAGGTTCAAAAATTAGAGTTTCGAAAGCGGACACCTATAGACAGCCAAAGTGTAGACTGAAAGCTCTGGAATCCACCTTTGAATATTCAAAAATTAAAAAGTGGACTCATTCACCATGAGTGGTGAATGAGTCCCACTTCCAGGTCAATTTTGAGTTTTCTACATTTTTAGATACCCTTTTGTCAGAAACAGGTTCTGACACAGTTTTGCAATACTAGGACTAATTGGCCTAGAATGGTGAATGAGTCCCTCAAGGCCTGAAATTCAACATCAACAACATTTCAAATTTCATTTCCAGTCTTCATCCACATTCTAGGTGCACACTTTCATTTTGGTTCATTTCTGTTTAGTTTTGCCTTCATTTCTAGGTGTTGTTGCATTACACAATGTGTTTTCAAGCAAGTAACATTTCTTAGGCTTTGCATACTTAATCAATCAATTTCATCATCTAATTTCATTTAAATCATCTCATTTATTCTTAATCACATCATACATTTCCTAATTTGAGTGAACCACCTAGATTTTGGGTATGAGATCTACCTCTTTCCATTAGGTGAAAAACTCTGATTGAGCAAAAGAGACCTAGCATTCCTAACCCAAAAATCTATGGTTTATTGTGGTGAACCTTCTTTTCAAATACTTCTCTTTTCTGATTTAGTGTCCATCATAGGTCTAGCTTGCATTAGGGTTTGCATGATTCATTTGCATGTTAGGTGTTAAATTTTGCATTAATAAAAAGTTCATTTAGGTTGCATTGTTGGCATCTAAATTCATTTACATTTTCTAACATTTTGCATTTGTCACTTATCTCTTCATCATATCACTCAGAAACTATAAAAAATCACTCAATTTTTTTTTATTTTTTTTGAAAAAGTCCATACTGGGACTCATTCGCCACCTTGGGGGAATCAGTCCCTTTTGACCCCTGAAACAACCTTTTACAAACCTGAAAACCCAGTTTTTATGCTTCTGTTTGCTGCCATAAGTTATCTATATCAATTGGTTGAGTTTTTGTACCATGAATTTCATTACATATAGCTTATAATAGCTCATTTCATGCATTGTATCATTTCACATTTGCATATCCAACACTCCATTTTTTAGCTTATTGCATAACATAATCAACAAATTACTTTGTTTTACATCTGAAAATTACATTGCACTTTATTTACTTTTTCATAACATGTCCTTTAGATGTGCCATTGATTTGATTAAACATTGATTTTATAAGCATAACATCCCCTCTTATGAGTTTGATTTTGAATACAACTATGAGGAACATAACTTTGACCAAAACATTACATTACCCATTGGTGAAAATGGTAGTGTAGACAATCATAACTATCATACTTGTTCTTCTCCCAATACCTCTCCTATTAATGATGAAGGTGTAGACACCTAAAAATGACCTAGGCCTGCAAGCTTCATTTTTACCACTTTCGTCCTAGCATAATTAAAACATTTAATTATATCCTTGGTCCACATTCGACTATTAATTAAATAATTTGTAATTGTTTAATTAATTCATGTCTTTATATTCTTCATGATTATTAAATAAATAAATTTTATTTATTTATTAAATACGTCATTACTTGTCTAAGTCTTCCCTTAATTAAATAAATAAATTACATTTATTTATTTAAAATGTCACTAACTGTCATAATTAAATAAATTGATTAATTTATTTAATTAGTTAATCTTATCTTTTGAATTAAATAATTAAATTTAATTATTTAATTGCCAATTTAATATTCCTCTCATTTTAAATAAATCAATTATTTAAAATGTCATCACAATCTTAACTGTCAGTCCATTTTGGTAAATAATCTGAAAAAGATTATTTATTTTTCTCATAAAATCCATAATTTGAGTTAATTTAATTCAAATTAGTAACTAATATTCCAAAATCAAGTAATCAGGAAGATTCTTGATTTTCCAAATCTAATCTTCAGTTCAAATCTTATCTTCTTGATTTTTTGAATCTCGCAAATCAGACAATCTTTATCTTCTTGATTTTTGAAAATCTTTATTTTCTAATTAATTTGTCTCATTTATTCTCCATCATCAATCCAATTATCAGAGATATTATTTTGACCATTTGATTAATGAATTTTCCCTAACCCTAATTAGGGATTCTCAGGTTTAATCTGGACCTTTCATTCTAGGTCTTTCTTAGAATTTAATCTCATCTGTCCGCTCAAAATTGTGTTTTCTATAAAAGACAATTTTGCTCATAATTTCAGGATCTGACAACTTCATTTTTGAATTTAGGCATTATAGTCATTTTAGCATTGGTAATTATTATTTCATTTAGGATATTGTCATAGACATAGACATTATTCTATCAAATCCTTCAACATTTGCATAGGGCTTAGACATTACTTTAGGTTGCTCATTTGAAATCTGAGGGCCTCATCCGATTTGCTGCAAACTAGAAGGTGTAACAAAGGTGAACCATGGAAGATGAAGATTTCTGGTAACATTGTTCCTTTTATTTTCATGTTTATTTCCTTTGTGCTTTGTTACTTCATGGGATTTTGATGTTTATTATCTAATAAGCTAACAATCCAATTTTCCATAGATACATTTGGTGAACCTAACGTGAACACGACTCTGTTATTTGCTTTTATTTCCATATGGTTTTGTGTTTTCTGCTATTTTTGAAGGTATAGGTACAGAGCAACGCAACCATTTTTTAAATCGTGACGCATTTGATGCGTCGCAACGCATTCGCCAACAAAAAAGCCACAATCGCTCTAATAAGCCGCAATCGATATCTTGAACGACGCATCTGCTCTGTTGTGCCACATTCGAAGTCCTGAACGACGCATCTACTCTGTCGTGCTGCATTTGACTGGTAAAGATTTTCTTTCATTTTGGGCATTTCTGATTTTTAGATTTTAGGGTTTTTGGTTGCTGGTTTCTTTCTAGTTTTTCTGGTCCTCTAATTTCCTGGTTTTTCATTTCTGCATGTTAGCTAGCTTAGGGTTTTGTGATACTAATCTCTGTTTGTAGTGTGTGGCAGTTACTATTCATGTGTCGAAGATCATTTAATAAAGAAACTACTAATCTTTTGTCTACAGATTCGAATGTCGAAGACAGAATAAAGCAAACATTGTCCTTGTTTTTCATAGATTAGCAAACATTTAACTTTGGTGCACATAAAAAGAACATTCATGTCTTCTTTGCTTGATTGTGTTTGCAAGATGGTAGGTGAGTATGCTCTCACTTGGTGAAAACCTCATGATCAGAAAACTAGACCCAATTTTATTTGTTATTACCCTAACTTGGTATATCAGAGTATCCTCTCCCCTCGTGCTTTCGGGTGATCTTGGGTGTAAGAGAAACGGTTACCAACTCTAGAAATTGGGCCTTCCTAGGGATTTCATCACCCCAACATGACTCAAACCAGCAATGGAGCTAAAGCCAAGCTACCCCCGACCGATATATAAATGTAAACCTTAAGTGAAAACCTAAGGTTGCTTGTGCGGATGTGTCATACAAACGGAGTTGTACTCCCTTAAACCCTGTTGAGCTTAACCTCTTCAGGCTGGAGTTCCACCTTAATGGTGATTAATCTCTTGCCCCATGTATGGCCACTCGAACGGGGGTCCCTAACTAAAAAATCTTGTATAGAAAGCCAAAATCCTTCTATTTGCTAGCGCAGCACCGGTCGGTGTGAAGACATCCACACTTTCACAATTTGTAGTAGAGGTGATCAGCTCGCCATGGGAATTTCATGGGGGTTGGAAGCTTGGTTGGCTTGAGAAGAGAGTGCACTATAAGGGGGAGCCCGTGCAGCCAAGCTTCTGAATTCACATGCTACAAATATGCTGTTGGGGAAACCCACGTGGAATCTAGCGAATACTATCATGGCCTAACCTAGGATTGTGCTTATCTGATGTGTGTTTGGTTACTTTTCAAAACACTGTGTTAGTCAAGTGCATTCTAGTTTCATCACAGCTCCAAACAAAACATTCAACACCAAACATATCAAACTTGCAATCAAAATGACAAGAAAATCAATTTGAAACAAAATTGTGTCGCATCTGTCAAACCGTAATTGATTTTCTAAACTGCAATTGCTATGATAAACTACAGTTGATACTCAAAACACCGCATCTGTATGCGTCACGACGCATCTGAGCACTGTAGAGCTGATGTGCAAAACTGAAATGCAACGGACTGTCATCAAGTCGCATCTGATAAACCGAGTTGCACTTGTCTGTTTCTGAGTCACATCTGCTAAACTTGAGCCACATTCGCAAAACCATGATGCAACTGACATCTCAAATGACGCATTTTCCTGTCACTATTTAAAACTTCATCCAAAGTCAAATCCGAAGTCTTTGTCTTGTCAATAATCTGTCAAACACTGTTTCCTAGAAGATTCTGTCAGAAACCAAACTTGAAATTGCTCAAAGTCTTGACCACTAGTTTGCATTCATTGCCATAGGTTGCATCCTTCATTATTTTAGTTGCATACATTTGACATTAGGTTGTCCCTAGGTTCACATTTTTGCATCTTTAGGATTAGGTAAACCTCAGCACAACTTGCAACATCATTGTTTTCAAAACTAGGCTCTTTTGGACTAAGTTATCAAACCCCTTTTCAGTCATTGTCCTCTTTTGTGGATGTTCCAACTCAAAAGTATAGTTAGGAAAATTCACTAGTCATTTTGACCTTGTCACCTTGTCATTTTCAACAAAGTCCTCTAGTAACCAAAATAAAAAACAAAGGTTGTGCTTAGACGTGCTTAGATACCCTTGTCTTACATTGCATTTTAGGTCTTCACATTGCATATCCTATTTACAAAAATCCAAAACATTAGTCATCCTAGTCATCATTTTGAACTTAGATCTTGCATAATATCATCATTATTAGTTGTCATTCCCATTTGAGCAATCTCATTTATGGTGGAAACCAGACTTCAAAAACAACAACGACAAATGGAAAACTCTCAGCAAGACCCCATGTCTACTGTCGATAATCCAAACTAGACCTTTTACAATCCATTTTCCAATTCAAACGATCCACCTCTAGTGACAACGCAATCCTCATCAAACGGTACATTTGATCTTTTCTTGCAAAGAGATAAGTACAATCAAATACTTGAGGAAAACATAGAGGCAATAGCACAAAACTGAGAGGCCTCTCACTTTGTTGAAACAATGGTCTGTCACGACAAAGATAGATTCTTGTTTATACTCTTGAGTGAAGGAGCCAAATTACCTCAAGGATTTGACATTAACATGATAAATGTGACACCTCCTGACCCTAATAACAACATCTCACATAACATGTCACATAGTGGTCAACCTCCAAACACTATGAGCAATACTTCCTTTGACACCACAACGACAGTGCATGCTACATCCAACATCCCAAACACCTCCAACACCATAAATACCATGACAGCAAAGGCCACGACAGTAAATGCCACAGTGGCATCATCAAGTCACAACAATCCCCCCTTGATAGCTCCATCTACTACCATGAGTACACCTTTGACATATCCACTCAGTGGTATTTCACAAAATCCTTTGGGAGGGGGCAAGGGATGCATTTTTATCCAAGGACAACAACCAAACATTAACACGACAACACAGTCCCATGTCATTGCCTCCCAAGGTACAAATCCAAACATTCCCCTTGTGCAAACCCAACAATTTGCACAAGGTGGCCAAATAATGCAACCAATGGCACTATTAACACATCATAACATTCATGGTCATCACATTCCCCAAATAACAACACAAATGACTGGGGGACACATCCCAACCTACTCATCTAACATTCATACTCACCAACATGCACCCAATCATAACTTTCAATATCAACAACACGTTAATCCGCACACGTCATACATATCACAACAATCCACACCACCACAATACGCCAACATTCATGCACAACAAATAGGGACCTATGGTGTGCCAGGCAATCCAACGTACGAAAACATAAATGACCCTGTTGCGGACGCCCTCCAAACAAGAATGATGGGTTTAGAAAAAACTATTCAAAACCTTTATATTTTAAGCCAGAAATTGGAAATATCATATGACCTAAATGTATACCCATTCGACATGAGCATATACATGCCTCCATTTCCTCCGGGATATGTGTCACCAAATTTTACAAAATACAGAGGCAAGACAAACCCCATTGAACATGTTCACGAATTCACAACCAATTGTATGGACATCGCCTATGAACAAACATACTTGATGAGACTTTTTTCTAAAAGTCTGGCGGGTCAAGCCCTCGAATGGTTTTACACACAAAAGGATATCCAGACATGGGACGAGCTTAAATGAAAATTCATCAAAAACTATGCGTACAACATCGACATGGACACCTCCATCACTAGCTTTTAGCAATCTCACGCAAGGGGATGCTGGTGAGACTTTCATCCCATTCTTTCAGAAATGGAGAAGTCTAGCTAGTATATGTCATATTGATATACCCGAAAGGGAAAAGGTCGACATGTTCGTGCAAACACTTCTTGGGCCCCTAAAATATGCATTGCAAGTACATTGTTGCACAAACTTCACAGACTTAGTTGAAAAAGGGGTCCAGATTGAGAAAGCCCTTATCACAAAGGGAGAATTGTGATATGGTTCCAAAAACAAAAATGTCAATCCAACCACCGACAAAAATAAATACTGGGTAAAAAATAAACATGTTACAAATGACGGTGTGGTTGACGCCAAGACTGCGAACATTGTGGGCCCCGTATTGGCCCTGAAAGGGGTTCAACAACAAAACAAACCAACAATGACATCAACACCCCCTCCTAATGTCCCTTTCAACAATCAGAATAGTCAAAACAATCAGGGACAATACTGTCAAATGAGACAATTTCCTAAAGGTCGCACATACACTTCTTTGGGGGAACCCATTGAGGAAGTCCTTAAGAAATGCATCTAGAATGGGGTCATCATACTTCAAGAACCAAAACCATATGACCCAGGACAATTCAAACCAACATGGTGGAATGACAATGCATATTGTGAATACCATCGAGGAAAAGGACATACAACCTCTAACTGTCGACAATTGAAAAACCTAATACAAGATCTTATCAAAAGTCGCATCATTGAAGTAGGTGGATCTCAATTTACCTCCAATTTAGATCATACTATCCATAAGAATCCACTGCAGGACCATGGTTCTCATAATGCTTCCACGTCAGGGACACAGATGCACAATAATCAAGATAACTTTGCTTGAGTCAAATACGACTATTCTAGTGGACCTATTATAAACAATGTCCGAACTAACAATGAATACATCAATACCATTACGGTCAGGAGAGCACCCCAATGTAATGCTACTACTTGTAGTGGAAAGGTCACTATAGCTGGTCCACCTCCCACTAGACAAGCCAAAATCACCATACCGGGCCCATCGGCTAAACAGACACAACTTGGCCCATCTGCTAAACAGCCAGAACTTGTCCTGACCACAAAGCAATGGAAACCCAAAAGTCAGTTCAACCTCATCGACCAGCTAGGAAAGACTCCCGCACAAATCTCTATACTCGAGCTACTTTGGATCTCTCCCGCGCACAAAGATATCCTAGATAAAACCCTGCTAGAGTTGTCGATCCCCAAGGACATCGATGTCAATCAATTTGAAACCATGGTGGGATATCTCACTACGCCTCACCACGTCACCTTCTCGGATCAAGATTACTCATCACCTAAAACCAACCACAATGATGCATTGCACATAGAAACTTTTGTCCACAAGCACAAAGTTAGACGGGTTTTAGTAGATGGTGGAGCAAGACTGAATATATGCTCCCTCAAACTGGTTAAGGCTCTAGGGTTCTCTGATGCATGCGTAGACCCAACGAAGAGTATAGTGATCAAAGCATACAATGATGAGGAACGCTCTTCACGGGGCGTTATCTCTCTCCCAATCAGAGTGGGACCAGTCATTGTGGACACAACCTGCCAGGTTCTGGATTTGGAACTACCATATAAGATCTTATTAAGCCATCCATGGATTCACGCCTTAAAAGCCGTTCCATCCACATATCACCAATGCCTGAAATTTCTATTTGATGACACGAAAATAACCATATATGGAGACCCCGACCCTTTCCAATATTGTACAAACTTAAGGGGTATCTCTAAAAATTGAGTTCCTATTAACCGAGAAGCACCTGGCTCCTTGTCATCCAAATATATCGACCCATCCACACTCACGCCATCTTCCACATCTGTTCCATCCACATCTTCCGCCATACCACCACCTTCCACTAGCCCTAAGACTGAATCCACTGTCAAAATCCAGGACCTTAGCTGCGGAGAATTCAAACTACACACAACATACAACATAACAACAATGCCCAAGTCTCCAAAGGACTATGGTCGGCCATGTTTCAGAATGGAACCTCAGGAAACTTTCAAAGTTCCACCGAAAACAATTTTCATCAAGTGGGGAGACATGAGTAAGGAAGACCTTACTAACATTATAGGCTGGATCTATAAGGATATTGTCACACTACCCCTGTTACCAATTCAAAGATATGGCAAAGGTTATGACATCATGAAGGCTAAAGGCTACAATGGTACTAGTGGCCTAGGAAGAAATAAAACCGGTTGAAGGGAACCCATAGAAACTTTTCAAATTCTAAAATATCTTGGATTAGGGTTTGGATCATCCGACAATGATGATCGACGTACCTCTGGACTTTCAAATGAGTGAGTACATGCTTCGGATAGTGTCGAGACTACTAGGGAAACCCTCACTGAAACGGACTCCCAAGAGTGGGAATTTGGCTCAGAATGATCCCTAAGTGACTGTTGTCTTGATGATTTGTTTGTCGAACCAGGGGAACTGACCTCTGAACAATGATTTTGGCAAACATTCAAAATTGAACAAGCACCAAATAGTCAACATCCCATTATCGCTTCCCATGACATCCAACACCCATCATCTGAACCCCCTCAATCCAACCCATCTGAAGTATCAGACGGCATTGACAATCAGGGCTCTAAAACCTTCACTCCTTATTTTTACAACGAATATGACACTAGTGAAGGAGAATATTGGATAGAATCTGATGTCAAGTTGGATGATGATAATCTCATCTACAACATCACTGAATACATTTGTATGTTGTCTGCATCCTCACCCCAATTCACCAACATTGATGATGGTATTTCCTTAGTTTACCCTAAACTAGTCGATTGGGACCAACAAGGACCGCTAGTGCTAGATACATTTCAGAATGATGAGGCAATTGCTGAATTTATGGGATTACGAGAAGGCATACCCAGTGGGGACCACAAATCAGGATTTTCCATTGATTTAGACTGCACGACATACTTCGGTGAGACTATTCAGTCCTCTAGTCACAAAAGTAAAAGTAAGAATAAAATAAAAAGTGAAATGTCTCTAGGTGAAAACTGAAAGACACCTCTTGATGATAAAATAGTAAAAATAAAGGACGTATCTGCGGGTGAAAAACTCTCTGAGGTGCCCAAAGATGGAGGACTGGACTTTCTCCCCATGCAATAGGAGAAATCAGCCATGCTTATTGAAGACACAATAGAGGATAACATATCAACTATAGAAGATCCCAAGATGGTCCTTTTTGCTGCATCATTAAATGAAGATGAGAGTTCAGAATTTCATAAATTGTTTGCAGAGCGAAAAAATCAACTTCGCATGGTCCTATGTTGACATGCCAGGATTGGACCCAGAATTAGTTTTGCACCATCTCCCGCTATTACCTAATGTCAAACTAGTCAAGCAGAAGTTGTGCAAAATGCACCCTCAAGTTGCTCTATTGGTCAAGGCCGAGTTAAAGAAATTACTGGACACCAGATTCATACAGTCTATAGATTATGTTGAATGGATTTCCAAACTAGTGCCGGTGACAAAGCCAAATGGGCTGATCCACGTATGTATAGATTTTTGAGACCTAAATAAAGCATGCCCGAAGGATGACTTTCCTTTGCCAAACATTGACATCATAGTTGATCTTACCGCAGGATATGAGATGCTATCCCTCATGGATGGTTTCTCTGGCTATAATCAGATTCGCATTGCTCCTGAGGACCAACACAAAACAACATTTACTTGCCCATGGGGTACTTATTGTTGGAATGTCATGCCATTTGGTCTCAAAAATGCAGGTGCCACATACCAAAGGGCTATGACCACAATCTTCCACGACATGATGCACAAAATAATGGAAGATTATGTAGATGACTTATTGGCCAAATCAGCAGCTAGGAAAGATCATTTGAAGGTACTCAACACAATTTTCAAGAGACTTGAAGAGTACAAAGTCTGGGTAAATCCTAAGAAGTGTGTTTTCGGGGTCACATCAGGAAAACTCTTGGGATACATAGTTTCCCGAAGAGGTATAGAGGTTGATCCAGCAAAGGTTAAAGCCATCATAGACATACCTCCACCCAAAGGAATCAGTGAACTAAGAACTTTACAAAGCAGAGTACAATCTATTCAGCGTTTCATAGCCCAGTTGGTAGATAAGTGTCACCCATTCCAGTATCTGTTGCGCAAGGGTATCCCCTTTGTATGGACCGATAAATATTAAGAAGCCTTTTAGAAAATTAAAGATTACCTACTATCAACACCACTCCTCATGCCTCCAATTCATGGAAAGCCATTGATCCTATACATTTTGACTACTAGTCAGCACTGGGGGCATTACTGGCACAAAATGATCATGAAGGAAAAGAACAAGCTATCTATTACATCAGCCGCACACTAATAGGGTATGAGTTGAACTATACACACATTGAAAATGCATGCCTTTTTGTTGTCTTTGCATCCTATAAATTAAGACACTATATGCTTAGTCACCAGACACAGCTGGTTGCCAAGATTGATCCACTAAAATATCTCTTAAGTCGGGCGGCATTAACAGGCTGGTTGGAAAAATGGGTTATGATACTAAGTGAGTATGACATACAATATGTCGAGCGTAAGGCAATAAAAGGACAGGTAAAAGCAGATCAACTGGCAGATGCACCGATTCAAGTCACTCATCCACTAGTAACTGATTTTCTCGATGAGTCCATTTTTCATGCAGAACCAGTGGTACCATGGAAGCTATATTTTGATGGGTCTCATACTGGTCATGGCTCAGGCGTTGGAATCTTGTTTATCACACCACAAGGGGATTCAATTCCTAAGGCATTCCGGATCGCTTTCCCTTGTACAAATAACATTGCTGAATATGAAGCACTAGTCACAGGTCTCAAAATGGCAATTAAATGGAAAATTCAAACGTTGCATGTATTTGGGAACTCCCAGCTTGTTATCAACCAAGTGAATGATGACTATGAAACAAAGGATGAGAAGTTGCTTCCCTACAAGAGGATGGTGGATAGTTTCCTAATATACTTCCAATAGATTTCTTTTGAACAAATCCCCAGGGTACAGAATAAGGAAGCTGATGCAATGGCTACTATTGGTTCTCTCTTGGACATCCCTCAAAATGTGTCACAATTTGAGTTCTTAGTAGAACAGCTTTTAATCTCAGCGTATGATATACCAGAATCAAAAATGGTTTGCGAACTTGTTGGTCCCAACTCTCCCTGGTATCAGGACATTTACGATTACCTAAAATCCCAAACCCTTCCACTCAACCTATCCAATAACCAAAGGAAGTCCTTCATCTGAAAATCTGCCAAGTATGCCATTGTCAGTGACACCCTGTACTGCTGTAGTTTTGATGACACCCTCCTTAGATGTCTCAACACCGACGAAGCACGTACGACCTTACGCGAAGTGCACAATGGTATATGTGTATCTCATTTGAGTGGTCCTACTCTAGCTAAGAAAGTAACGAGACAGGGGTATTATTGGCCAACAATTGAAAAGGATGCAATTGAATATGTGAGGACCTGTCACAAATGTCAGATTCACAGTGATTTGATCCATGCTCCAGCATAGGAACTTCGACCAATCACTTCTCCTTGGCCCTTCACTCAATGGGGACTCGACCTCGTGGGTAAGATCCATCCAACCTCATCCAATGGCCATAAATTCATTATCACTGCCACTGAGTATTTTACGAAGTGGATTGAAGCCATCCCATTGACATATATTACTGGCAAACAAATATCAAAGTTCATCCTTAACTACATCATTTGTCGGTATGGCCTTCCGTAGTCCATCATCACTGACAATGAACATCCATTTAAAAACCAAGATGTTTGGGAGTTATGTGATTGATTTCACATTCAACACCATTTTTCATCTCCCTATTACCCATAAGGAAATGGCCAAGCTGAGGCATCTAATAAAACTATTGTCAAAATTCTCAAAAAGAATGTCAATGACGCTGGTCATGACTGGCACATACAACTCAACCCTACTCTGTGGGCTTACCGAACTACCATTTGTATGCCTACAGGAGCCACTCCATTTTCCCTAGTCTTTGGTGCTGAGGCCATCTTACCCATTGAGGTCGAAATTCCTTCGTTACGGGTCTCCCTGAAGGGTCTAACTAATGAAGAGGAGTATCGACAGTCACGCTTACACGAGCTAGAAATTCTAGAAGAAAGAAGACAAAATTCACTAAACCATCTCCAAGTATATCAGAACCATCTTTGTCGCAGCTACAATAAGAAGGTTATGGTAAGACAGTTTGACATTGACGACCTAGTTCTCATGCAGAACCCCAAGAACCAAGCCGATAGAGAAAAGCTGGGAAAGTTTGAACCAAACTGGTTGGGTCCCTACATTATCATATCTTCTTTCGGTTCTAGAACTTATCAACTGGCCACACCAGATGGAGAACAACTGATAGAACCCATCAACAGTTTACATCTCTGAAGGTTCTACGCATAGCATCAAAGGACTGAGTTGGAAACTATAAAATACAAAAAAAAATGAAAAATGATGAAAAAATTGTTGCCTTGATGAAAACCTGGCAAACAGGCATCTTGGTGACACCAAAAAAATAAAAAAGTCAAGAAAATAGAAAAGAGAAAAATGATTCGTTCAATAATGAAAACCTGGCAAACAGGTGCTTTGGACAAGTACCATGGTGAAAACTTGGCAAACAGGCACCATGTGTAGTCAATCATTGCTCTGCCATCTACTATCACTTTGTCTGCCTTGGCTTAGGATAAAAGGTATTATCGCCATTATTATGCACATCACCACCACATTCTACCCTACCTGTCATAGTGGATAAACGATTGACATCAAGTCCTGACGACTGTCCATCTAGTAAACCAACAGCATCTCGTCCATGTTCCCTTAAAAATGGCTAAGTCTTGGACCTGACTAGGGGCAAAATTTTTATCATGAAATTGCAGTGGATGTCACACATGATCTTGGCAATTGGCAAAAAGTCTTGAAAAAAGACAAAAAACATCACAAAAAGTCCTGAAAAAAGACAAAAACATCATAAAAAGTCCTTAAAAAGACAAAAACATCGCAAAAGTCAAAAAGACCAAAACATTGTAAAAAGTCGTAAAAAAGACCAAAACATCATAAAATGTCCTAAAGAAAGACCTAAAATCATAAAACGTCCCCAAGAAAACCACAAACAAAACATCAGACTGCTTGAAGAGTACGAACACATGGTCATCTCTTGTCAAAGTCAGTCATATCAATAAGTCTTTGCCATTTGTCTGAACTACGTTGTCTCTACACATTTGCTACGTAGGCAAGACTCATATTTGAGTCCCTGAGACATTAAGTTAGTCTATTTAGGTTTTTTGAAATAAAATCATGACTCAAACTTCTGTCCTCTGGACAAAGTCATTGGTCATGTTGAGCTATGAGGTCTTTGAGTGTATGACGTAGGCAAGGCCATCTGTTGATGAGCCCCCGAGGCAGCACTAGGTTAGTCCATTAGGGTTAATGACACTACACTGGCACACATGTCAAAATATCTTCAAGACAAAATGAATCACTCCCAAATGGGTAAATTCCTAAGAACAAATCATGACAATCAGTTATTTCAATATGACAATATCATCAACAGGTTAATCATATCATCATGGAAAAATTGGCACATAGTCAAACACAAGTCAAACTCGGTCAAAGCAGGTCAAATCATCAAAACCTGTCAAACTATCAACTTTAGGTTAATCTTTAGATGTGTCCTTCTGAAGGATAGCCTTAGTCATTCATGCCTTAGGATGTGTCTTTCCTAGGCATCGTCACTGTCATTCGGCATTTCGAGGGATCCTCTTGGCATCTAAGGATCACTCCTCTCGACATCAGTATTTTTCTTCAGATATGTCATTCTAGAGAACCAACTTTGTCATCTATGCCTCCGGATGTGTACTTCCTAGGCATCGTCATCATCACCATCATATGACATTTGGAGATCAATTCTCTTGGCATTAATTTTATTCAAGATGTGTCCTTCCTGAATTTGGCAAATTTGGACATTTATCATCTAAGTGTCATCAAAGCTTTAACACTCGGACATCTCATCATCACTAAACTTGACATCTTGACATCAAAACAATGGATATCCAGACGCACTTGGAAAACACTTGACATTTGTCTTTTAGTTTTTATCATGATATTAGTTTTTCAGCGAGATCCCACTAAGCAGGATTTAGAGAAGCAACAATGTATCATGACGATTGACACGCATGACTACTTGTTTCTCAGTGAGGTCATGATTTTGGGATTTAGAAAAACAACGACATATCATGGTAAGGGCTCTATTTTTGTATTTTGACAATCATGCTGCTAGTTTTTCAAGGATGTCCTGGAAACTGGATTTAGAGAAGCAACGACGTTTCATGATTTGTCCTTGTCTTTTTCTGCATGTGGTTGATTATGACAACAGACTGGGCAATCACACTCTTAGTATGAGTCATGATCATCCTTGTCTGTGACTACTTGTCTTATGTAATGGTACGACCTTGTGCACCTTGATCTATGTTATATCATGGTGTTTCTTGGCCATTACGATAGTCTACCCAAAGATCATTAAGAGCAATAAATACTAATGTCCTATGGTAAAGTTTTGAAGGATTTGGTCTAGGAATTAACATGCAGTTTTTTCATTGGTCTGGTCATCTTCTCTTCTTCAGTCTCGTCATCTTCTCTCATCAGTCTTGTCATCTTCTCTCGTCCACCTCACGATGATATCCTGTGACATCCAAAAACATAAGTGCATACATGATCATATAAACATTGCATTAGGTCCATACATACAACATCCATAGCATCAAATCATATACATAATCACAAACATTGCATTAAAATAATCATCAACATCACATATGTTACTAAAATACATTATACACATCATTATCATTATCATCTCATATAAATAAGCATTGCATCATCATGGCATTAACATCACAAATAAGCATCATAGGACATACATGCTACATCATAAATCAACATCATACATCATACATATAATAAAGCATTAAATCAAAGAACATCACATAACACGTGTAGGCCGCATCAAAACTGCATCATCATATAGTATCATCTCAAAAATGTACAAAATCACAGGATAAAGTCATGGGATATCCCAAAAATGGAGCTCGCAGGCTCAAATATATACATAATGTGTCACAATAACAAAATTCCCCTAGGGTCAACTCTCATCGTCCCCTCGTGGTGAAGAATGTGGTGGCTGAAGCTCTGTCACTAGCACTGAAATGATAGGTGGACCTACAACGACCGCTGTCTGTGCTACCACTAGAACTTAGAAGGTAGGTGTCATCTCAATGGTTTAAAACATTTGTGATGTCACTACAGCTGGACTTTGAGAAGAAGAGGGATCAACCACTAGCGGTTGTACCTGTACTGACCTCTGCACTGAACCAGTTGACCCATGACTGTGACCCGAATGGTGACTCAGAGTGTTCCTGCGTGAATGATGTGACCTATGCCCTGAAGTGTGCCCTGTCGAGGTAGACCCTCTGACACTGGTATGACTCCTACTTCCACTAGCACTGCCTGATCTGTGGCCACTACCTGTCCTCGACTATGACTAAGATAAAGTAGGATCTCGTCGCTCTGGTGGCACTGCCTGCTCATACAGGGTCCGGTACTACCCCAATCTCGTGCTCACCCTAGCTAGCTCGTGAGCCATGTATCCCATAGGCCATGTGCATAATGCTACAAAATCTATGCACCACTGAGCTGCATCCTGCTGGCAGATCATCGCCTAATCCCGCTCCACCTGGGCTACCTCTAGAGCTGACTACAATGACCTGACCTATGCCATGCTGTCATCCAATCTCTGCTATAACCACCCTCTAATCTGCTGTGGCATCCTAGGGCAAACCTGAGGAGGATGGTATCTCCTCCTCTCCGTCTACCATCTGCCATCTGAGGAGTCTCTCAGCCTCATCCATGGCGTCATCCTCGTCGTCATCATCCTCTGCCACCTCCTCCTCCTGCCCTCCCACCTCCACCTCCTCCTCCTATCCTCCCACCTCCAAATCCTCCTCATGCCTCTCCTCCACCTCCTCCTCCTGTCCTCCCACCTCCAACTCCTCATGCCTCTCCTCCACCACCTGATCCCGTAACCCTGGATGCCCAGTCCAGCACCCCGATCTCGATAGTAGGCACGAAAGGTTTGCTCACCATGTCGCGGGTCATAGATGATCCACTCTCCTTAGATCGGCACCCAAAGAATCTGGTAGACATCCTCCAAGGTAATCATGGCCTCACCTATCAGCAGGTGGAACGAACAAGTCTCTAAATGCCACCGCTCACACAGTGCCATCAGTAGTCCCCTGTTCGCCTGAATGGTGAGCATGAAAGCAACATAGAATAATCATCCTAATCGCATCAGTCACCGCCACTCTCGTGGGCTCAACTAGTCAACAAATCGAAACGTTGTCGGTCTGCTCTTGCGGGCATAAATCGGGGCAAGCTGCCTCTGCAAAAAGCCAAGCAAGTCGTTAGAACACTATGAGAAAATTGGTTAATATTATCAAAATGCATCTAAGGTTACGCAAACATCAAAACAAGCTCTAGACAAGTAAAAAGAAAATGCGTCGCATTAAAGCAATTGCATCTCAACCAGTCAATTGCGTCGTTCTGCATGTCAAATGCGTCACTTTTTCACACTTGCGTCATGAATTTTAACACTTGTGTCGCATATAAGCGAATGCGTCACACCTTAACAATTGTGTCGGTCAAAACAGCGAATGCGGTGCAACTTCGCGATTGCGGCATTCCAGCAGTCAAATGCGACTCGATAAGTCACATGCGTCACACTATATGTCAAATGCGGCGCAAACCACCGGTCTATCCTAATTTGCTTTTGCGCTTGCGTCGCGATGCATCAAATGTGTCGAATGCAAAGGTGACTGCGTCGAACTCGAATGCAGTTGCATCGCGGCACAGACGTTGTTGGTCTTAGAAACTAAAATTTGACACGTAAAACGAAAAAATTACAAAGGAAGGCAAGGGTACTTACCGCTGGCTCCGAGCCCTCTGGCCGTCTGAAGGTCTGGACGATCTCCCCGCGGTGCTCTATCATTGGAATCACCATCATCGCTGTTGTGCTTTTTCGCTCTGAGCTCTCAAATTCACGAGGTAAATAGTAGAAATGAATTGACTTTTACCCCTTTGTCAACCTATTTATAAAGTCAAAATGACATTTCTCAAACAAGGTCATTATTGGAGGCTCATTTCACCAACTTTGACTTCCTCGTTGACTATCTTAAACATGTCCTATTCCAAAACCGATTGCGCCATTGTTTTTCTGGTCATCAGATTGATTTATCGAGCCCTTTTACAAATTTTTCAGTCGCCGACCCAAAATTTGAAAAATTTCCTGAGGGGGCAATAATA
Organism: Sequoia sempervirens; assembly: GCA_007258455.2. Lineage (NCBI taxonomy): Eukaryota > Viridiplantae > Streptophyta > Pinopsida > Cupressales > Cupressaceae > Sequoia > Sequoia sempervirens. The sequence goes on along the minus strand of VDFB02271358.1, from coordinate 184,717,232 downwards.
CTCCATACCTTAACTGGGGCATATTCTCGACTTATTTTCTTTGTCACAATGCAACATGCTACATTATGACAAAGAGGGGCAAAATGTAGACACCTAGAAATGACCTAGGCCTGCAAGCTTCATTTTTACCACTTTCGTCCTAGCATAATTAAAACATTTAATTATGTCCTTGGTCCACATTCGACTATTAATTAAATAATTTATAATTGTTTAATTAATTCATGTCTTTATATTCTTCATGATTATTAAATAAATAAATTTTATTTATTTATTAAATACGTCATTAATTGTCTAATTCTTCCCTTAATTAAATAAATTTCTTAATTTATTTAATTCCCCTTCCTCATATATTTCTTTCTAATTATTAAATAAATCAATTACATTTATTTATTTAATATGTCACTAACTGTCATAATTAAATAAATTGATTAATTTATTTAATTAGTTAATCTTATCTTTTGAATTAAATAATTAAATTTAATTATTTAATTGCCAATTTAATATTCCTCTCATTTTAAATAAATCAATTATTTAAAATGTCATCACAATCTTAACTGTCAGTCCATTTTGGTAAATAATCTGAAAAAGATTATTTATTTGTCTCATAAAATCCATAATTTGAGTTAATTTAATTCAAATTAGTAACTAATATTCCAAAATCAAGTAATCAGGAAGATTCTTGATTTTCCAAATCTGATCTTCAGTTCAAATCTTATCTTCTTGATTTTTTGAATCTCGCAAATCAGAGAATCTTTATCTTCTTGATTTTCGAAAATCTTTATTTTCTAATTAATTTGTCTCATTTATTCTCCACCGTCGTTCCAATTATCTAAGATATTATTTTGATCGTTTGATTAATGAATTTTCCCTAACCCTAATTAGGGATTCTCAGGTTTAATTTGGACCTTTCATTCTAAGTCTTTCTTAGAATTTAATCTCATCTGTCTACTCAAAATTGCATTTTCTATAAAAGACAATTTTGCTCATAATTTTGGGATCTGACAACTTCATTTTCGAATTTAGGCATTATAGTCATTTTAGCATTGGTAATTATTATTTCATTTAGCATATTTTCATAGACATAGGCATTATTCTATCAAATCCTTCAACATTTGCATAGGGCTTAGACATTACTTTAGGTTGCTCATTTGAAATCTGAGGGCCTCATCCGTTTTGCTGCAAACTAGAAGGTGTAACAAAGGTGAACCATGGAAGATGAAGATTTCTAGTAACATTGTTCCTTTTATTTTCATGTTTATTTCCTTTGTGCTTTGTTACTTCATGGGATTTTGATGTTTATTATCTAATAAGCTAACAATCCAAATTTCCATATATACAGAAGGTATCTTAGTGAAGGAAGTTACAAGCTTTGAGAGTCTTGATTGTCCATCTCCTTATTCCCCTTTGGAAGATGTTAGACAACAAGAACATGAGATCATAGAAACATTTTTAAACATCACCTTACCTAGTCTCCATAGCCATGACAACCAAACTTTTCCATCTCCTAATATCCCTCCTTGATGTAAAGAGGATAGGTTGGTGTTAGAAGACATCCCTATTAAGAGTCATGAAACTCTTGATCCTCCCTTCCCTAATGGTCCTCCCATTTGGGATAATCTATTTGAAAACCTTAGTGGTCCTTCTCTTGATGCCTCCCCCACTTGTGATGAAGCTACTTTACAAACCTCAAACTTGGATGAACATATTACAATCTCTCCTATGAGGGTAGATAACATGGCATAAGAGAATGAGCCCTTAAAGACATTGGACATTCAACTAATACCTTCTCCTAATTATCCCCCTCTTGACAATGCCATCATTGATCATTCCCCTATTGGTGATGAAGTTATTATGAAGGAACCAAGCCTTACTTGTCAAGAACACGTGGTTTGTTGTTCTCCTAAAAACTCTCCTTCTAGGGAGAATATCATGGTGCTAGAAAAAGGAAACACTCATAATGTTTCTTGCTTAGATAAAATAGTGGCTCTCAATTGCTCTTCATTAGAAATACATCAAACCAAGACTGTGGAGGTTATGAATGTGCAAGTGTCCATTAGATCCCCCTCAATCAATGGACCTCATACATACCCCATGGGACATCCTAACAACCCTCTAATTCTCTACCCACCTTCACATAAACAACAAACTCAAAATAAACCAAAACTTATCCTTTACCCTCCTCAAACTAATGTGTTGCAGCAACCAAGTTATAATATCATTGCTAATACATATAGCACTCAAAATAATCCACAACCGCAATAACCCACATCAACACCCTTACCATTTCCTAATCTTATCCCACCTAACCCTTTCTTACCAGGTGGCAAGGAGTATGGTCTTGTCAAGCAAGTTAAGAATATTCCTGCTAAGATATCATTGTGGGATCTTATTCAAGCCTCCCCTCACTATCACAACATGATCCAAACAACCTTATAACAAGTTCCTGTCCCTTCTAATGCACAACGAACTAACATTCTAGCCATGATCCAAGAAAAAAATGCTGACATTATTTTCCACCAAAGTGAACTCCCCCATTTGGAAGTGTAAAAAAAAAGTGAAGCTTTCATGATCATTGCTCGATACAATCGAAAAGGGATAAAGAGAACTCTTGTAGATACTAGTTCTTCCCTTAATGTGTGTAGTGTGAGCCTTTTGGATAGGCTTGGAATTGATCAATCAACTATTTGACTTGATTCTTTCTCTATTAAGGGATTTGACAATGTCGAAAAGAAACCGCTAGGGGTAATCATTATGCCTCTTACCGTTGGAGTGGTCACCTTGAATACAGTAGTCCAGGTTATGCCTTATGAAATTTCATGCAATCTTATCTTAGGAAGACAGTGGATTCATGCAATGAAAGGCATGCCTTCCACTATTTATAGCAAAATGAAATACATCTACAAAAAATACTCCACACACTTGATGTTGATCTTGAACTTGATAGTGAGAAAAAGAAAGCAAATTCTTTAAACACATCAACATCACATACACTAGTGGAACTTGTTCAACAAAATGACAACGAACAAAAACTTACACAACAAATGAAGCTATTAGATGATGATTGGGGTTCCTTAGACTTCACACCACAACTCATGGATGATCCTTTAACAACATCCACCGAGCCACCACTTTAGACCAAAACACAACCAATTACACAACAAACTTTGACGAACACAACAACGACCAACAACCCAATCCAAAAGCAATGCAAAAGATTTATGGAAAAGGTTATGAACTTATGAAACACTTTGGATATAGTGGAAAAGGATGTGGTGCTAGGGAACAAGGTATCTGTGTTCCCATCGATCCTCACACACAACAAACAACTTATGGTTATGGTTCTTTCCCTTTGATAGAAATTTCCAAGCCTTCCCTCAACATCAACACTATCATATAACATAATCCTAAATCAACCTTAACCGTCATCCATCCTGAACACCTTAACACTAGTGGTCTTGAACATAATCCTTTCAATGATATGACACAAACAAAAATCTCTTCACTTAATGTCAATGTCATCTCACAAGATACCAATGATTGGCATTCGATAGATTTTTTCTCTTCCCATAAGAGTGAGCATAAAATCTCACAATCTAAAGGGTCTTGCATAAGTATGACAACTAATACTAAGCAAGATGTCTCTTTGACGCAAACCACAAGACCACCTTCTACCATTGATCAAGAGGGTATCTTGTTGAGACTCCAAGATCACTTGATCACCCTCCCTCCCAAAAATCTTAAGAAATGCCATTCAAAGTCTTCATTCTGCACCTATTATTTTGTTCATGGCCACTCCACTAATGAATGTAATGCTTTGAGTCATAAAATCCACCATTTTTAGGAATTTGGTATTCTTCCCTCTATGGGGGCACCTAATTCCTCTAATTGATACCGATTTTCACTCTCCCCTACATTTCATTAATCATTTCAGCTCACCTTTGTCCTGCACTTAGTGGGGGCAAGGGGTTTAGTAGCCTTCTCCTCACATGTCACTTGTTGTTGCCTCCATTGGCTAGTCATTAACCTTTCATGAATACATAAGAGCAAGATTGGGACGTGGACAATGTGCCTTAAGTTGGCTTGCATGTGACATACTCCCCTTTTCATGACATAGCTTCCTGGAAACATATGACTTGGCATAGGGCTTTCTGAATAAGCTCTCACATTCTCCTTCTTCTACTTTAAAGAAATTTCTGATAGTACTGGTGTTCACATCTGCTTTAAAGTGGGGGCATACATCACCACTCACATTTCATTGTGTGTTTTTCTTTTTCTTGCAATTTCCTTTCTTGAAAGCATTAGATACAATGTTCCCCAGGATGAGACCATGCACTTTTCCTCTCTTGGAAACAAGATGAGATCCTTTGCACTTATCCTCTCTTGGAGACATTTAGCATGATGTTCCCTAAGATGAGACATTGCACAAACTAAACAAAATACCTTTGAACAATCCTTACACTATTCTGCATTAACAATGTTTATGAGTGTCAAGCATACGAAGTTTTTCTTACCTAATAGAGCTCAAAAATAATTTTCCTTTGTGGCATCTTATTATACATATCAGGAGGTATAAATTTAATATGGTTGAGTGGGAAGCCCATTCTAAGGCATGAATTTCCCCATAGGCACCTATGTGTTTGAGTACATACCAACTAGCATATGTTTCTCACCTTTTGGGATGTCTCACCCCAGGGACAACCAGAAGTTCTGAGGCCCCAGAGTGATTATAGTTTTTGGGATGTCTCATCCCGAGGACAACCAAAAGTTCTGAGGTCCTAGAGTGATTATAGTTTTTGGGATTTCTCACCCGGTAGATAGCCAAGAGTTTTGTCACCCTAGAGTGAGTATGGATTTGGTTTTCAAAAAACAAGCCTAGATCTGATCCATAACTAGTTGGACAAACGATCAAAGATTGATCCACCCAGGTTTCATTTTCATCTTCCTTGTTCCTGCGATTGCATGATTATGTATCTTGACGGTTTGACTTAGGATCTTGAATCTTTGGGGCTTGCACAATCTCCTGTGATCTTTGTCATTCTTTTTCATCTGCATCTAAACACTCAGATCTCTCTTGAATGTCTACTTTAGTGTGAGTTTGAAGCAAGTTCATCCTCTCACTAAAGTGGGGGCTAAATGAACTATAGAAAAAAGGACCCCTTGCTTGACATGGGAATAATTCATGATAAAATGGACTTAATGAGGTCTTAGTCTAGTGTTGTGAGGCATTTTATGCATCCACACTAGGTATTGGACCCTTGCGAATTGAATAACATGCTTTTATCAATGTCTTGTAAAGGTGTTGTAAGATACTTTCATGCTTTTCTATACTTAATGAACCCATTTCTCCCTAATTCAACATTATAAAATATTTTTAAAAACATCATCACATCAATCTAGAAGGCTTGTAAAATAAACTTAATGTTAAACTAGTGGTGTAATGTGTCTTGCACATTCACATTGGTTCTTGTGCCTTCCTAGGCTATGTGGACCTCATTTTAATGTTGTAAAGTGTATTTAATCACACTTTCACATTGAATTTTCTATCCCAATCCCTAATTGACCTTTGCATCCTCACTAATAGGCCCCTATTAACCCATATTGTGCATCTCAAGGTTTAAATTGAGCAAATACCTGACAAAGTTGCAATTTAAACCTTATTTCCTTATCTCTCGGCTTCCTAGTTGTCAAAATGGCCCCCATGGGACCCATTTTCCATGCATGGAAAATTAGTCCCATCCAGGTGGGACTCATTCACCATGGGTGGCGAATGAGTCCCATTTGGCTCAATTTTGACCTTTGAGCGAGAAAAAAGTAAAATTTAAGTATATTATTTTAACATGTTGCCCTGAGGGATCTAATTTTCAAGATAATAAGGTGGATTTCCTATAAATATAAGTCCTTTAACCCTAATTGACATATCTTATCATTCATTCTTCATTATTCATCCACCAATCTTCCATCTCAAGCAAGCTAGGGTTTGAACATTACAATCCTTTCAAGATCAAGTTTTAGACCTTCAAGGGAAGATCCTTCATGTTTTGTAGTATAATTTAAAGATAAAACATCATGGCAATGTAATCAACTCCATGGTTGCATGTTTTATTACATTATTTCATCATTTTGGTTTAATTACCTAAAAGGGGTTTGACCAAGGTAAACCCCCATGCCCTAACATTCAACATTTCTCTCTCTTGTCTTGTGTGTTTGCAGATTTAGGTCTCTTGGAAGCTTGGAAATAATTAAGATTCAAGTTTCAAGGTTCTTCAAGTCTTCTCTTCATTCAACAAGTCAAAATATCAACTAAAACTCATTTTTCAGGTTCGAAAATCAAAGTTTCAGAAACGGACACCTGTAGAAAGCCAAAGTGCAGACCGAAAGATCTGGAATCCACCTTTGAATATTCAAAAATTAAAAAGTGGACTCATTCGCCATGAGTGGTGAATGAGTCCCACTTCCAGGTCAATTTTGAGTTTTCTACATTTTTAGATACCCTTTTGTCAGAAACAGGTTTCGACACAGTTTTGCAGAACTGGGACTGATTCTCCCAGAATGGTGAATGAGTCCCTCCAAGCCTCAAAATATCAGCATCAACAAAATTTCAAATGTCATTCTAGTCTTCATCCATATTCCAGGTGCACACTTTCAGTTTGGTTCATTTATGTTTAGTTTTGCATTCATTTCTAGGTGTTGTTACATTACACAATGTGTTTTCAAACAAGTAACATTTCTTAGGCTTCGCATACTTAATCAATCAATTTCATTATTAATTGAATTTAGATCATTTCATTTATTATTAATCACATCATAAATTTCCTAATTTGTGCAAACCACCTAGATTTTGGGTATGGGATCTACCTCTTTCCATTATGTGAAAAACCCTAATTGAGCAAAAGAGACCTAGCATTCCTAACCAAAAAATCTACGGTTTATTTTGGTGAACCTTCTTTTTGAATACTTCTCTTTTTTGATTTGGTGTCTATCATAGATCTAGCTTGAATTAGGGTTTTCATGATTCATTTGCATGTTAGGTGTTAAATTGTGCATTAATAAAAGGTGCATTTAGGTTGCATTGTTGGCATCTAAATTCATTTACATTTTCTGAAATTTTTCATTTTCACTTATCTCTACAACATATCACTCAGATTCTATAAAAGTCACTCTTTTGTTTTTGAAAATTCTGAAAAAGTCCATATTGGCACTCATTCACCACCTTGGGCGAATCAGTCCCTTTTGACCTCTGAAATAACCATTTACAAAGCTAAAAAACCTATTTTTATGCTTCTCTTTACTGCCATAAGTTATCTACATCACTTGGCTAAGTTTATGTACCATGAATTTCATTAGATCTAGCTTATAATAGCTCATTTCATGCATTGTATCATTTCACATTTGCATTTCCAACATTCCATTTTTAGCTTATTGCATAACATAGTCAACAAATTACTTTGTTTTACATCTGAAAATAATATTGCACTTTATTTAATTTTGCATAACATGTTCTTGAGATGTGCCTTTGATTTGATTAAACATGGATTTTATAAGCATAACATCACCTCTTATGAGTTTTATTTTGATTACAACTATGACGAACATAGCTTTGACCAAAACATTACATTACCCATTTGTGAGAATGGTAGTGTAGACAATCATAACTATCATACGTGTTCTTCTCCCAATACCTCTCCTATTAGTGACAAAGGTATCTTAGTGAAAGAAGTTACAAGCTTTGAGAGTCTTGATTTTCCATCTCCTTATTCCCCTTTGGAAGATGTTAGACAACAAGAACATGAGATCATAGAAATTTTCTTAAACATCACCTTACCCAGTCTCCATAGCCATGACAACCAAAATTTTCCATCTCCTAATATCCCTCCTCGATGTAAAGAGGATAGGTTGGTGTTAGAAGATATCCCTATTAAGAGTCATGAAACTCATGATCCTCCCTTTCCTAATGCTCCTCCCATTTGGGATAATCTATTTGAAAACCATAGTGGTCCTTCTCTTGATGCCTCCCCCACTTGTGATGAAGCTACTTTACAAACCTCAAACTTGGATGAACCTATTACAATCTCTCCTATGAGGGTAGATGACATGGCACAAGAGAATGAGACCTTAAAGACAATGGACGTTCAACTAATACCTTCTCCTAATCATCCCCCTCTTGACAATACCATCATTGATCATTCTCCTATTGGCGAAGAAGTTATTATGAAGGAACCAAGCCTTACTTGTCAAGAACATGTGGTTTGTTGTTCTCCTAAAAACTCTCCTTCTAGGGAGAATATCATGGTGCTAGAAAAATGCAACACTCATAACGTGTCTTCCTTAGATAAAACGACGACTCTTGATTGCCCTTCATTAGAAATATATCAAACCAAGACTACTGAGGTTATGAATGTGCATGTTAAAATTAGATCCCACCCGATCAATGGACCTCATACAAACCCCATGGGATATCCTAACAATCCTCTAATTCTCTACACACCTTCACATAAACAACAAACTCAAAATAAACCAAAACTTATCCTTTACCCTCCTCAAAATAATGTGTTGTAGAAATTGAGTTATAATACCCTTGCTTATACATATAACACTCAAAATAATCTAGAACCACAATAACCCACACCAACACCCTTACCATTTCCTAATCCTATCCCACCTAACCCTTTCTTACCAGGTGGCAAGGACTATGATCTTGTCGAGCAACTTAAGAATATTCCTGCTAAGATATCATTGTTGGATCTTATTCAAGCCTCCTCTCACTATCACAACATGATGCAAACAACCTTACAAAAATTTCTTGTCCCTTCTAATGCACAACCAACTGACATAGTAGCCATTATCCAAGAAAAAAATGTTGACATTATTTTCCACCAAAGTGAACTGCCCCATTTGGAAGTGTAAAAAAAAAATGAAGCTTTCATGATCATTGCTTGATACAATTGAAAAGGGATAAAGAGAACTCTTGTAGATACTAGTTCTTCCCTTAATGTGTGTAGTGTGAGCCTTTTGGATAGGCTTGGCATTGATCAATCAACTATTTGACCCAATTCTTTCTCTATTAAGGGATTTGACAATGTGCAAAAGAAACCGCTAGGTATAATCATTATGCCTCTTACCGTTGGAGTGGTCACCTTGAATACACCATTCCATGTTATGCCTTACGAAATTTCATGCAATCTTATCTTAGGAAGATAGTGGATTCATGTAATGAAAGGTGTTCCTTCCATTCTTCATTGTAAAATGAAATATATCTACAACAACACAGTCCACACACTTGATGTTGATCTTGAACGTGATAGTGTGAAAAATAAAGAAAATTCTTTAAATACATCAACATCACATAAACCAGTGGAACCTGTTCAACAAAATGAGAATGAACAACAACTTACACAACACACGAATCTATTAGATAATGATTGGGGTTCCTTAGACTTCACACCACCACTCATGGATGATCCTTTGACAACATCTACCTCAACCACTTTAGACCAAAACACAACCAATTACACAATAGCCTTTGACGAACACAAAAACAACCAACAAACCAATCCAAAAGCAATGCCAAAGATTTATGGAAAAGGTTATGAACATATGAAACACCTTGGATATAGTGGAAAAGGATGTGGTGCTAGGGAACAAGGTATATGTGTTCCCATTGATCCTCACACACAACAAACATCTTATGGTATTGGTTATTTCCCTTTGATAGAAATTAACAAGCCTTCCCTCAACATCAACACTATCACATAACATACTCCTAAATCAACCTTAACCCTCATCCATCCTGAACACCTCGACACTAGTGGTATTGAACATCATCCTTTCAACGATATGACACAAACAACAAACTCTTCGCTTAATGTCAATGTCATCTCACAAGATACCAATGATTGGCATTCGATAGATTTTTCCTCTTCCCATAAGAGTGAGCATAAATTTCACAATCTAAAGGGCCTTGCATAAGTATGAAAACTAGTACTAAGAAAGATGTCTGTTTGACACAAACCACAAGACCACCTTCTACCATTGATCAATAGGGTATCTTGTCGAGACTCCTCCAAGATCACTTGATCACCCTCCCTCCCAAAACTCATAAGAAATGTCATTCCAAGACTTCATTCTGCACCTATCATTTTGTTCATGGCCACTCCACTAATGAATGTAATGCTTTGAGTCGTAAAATCCAACATTTTCAGGAATTTTGTATTCTTCCCTCTGTGGGGGCACCTAATTCCTCTAATTGATACCAATTTTCACTCTCGCCTACATTTCATTAATCATTTCAGCTCACCTTTGTCCTGCACTCAGTGCGGGCAAGGGGTTTAGTAGCCTTGTCCTCATATATCACTTGTTGCCTCCTTTGGCTTGTTGTTAACCTTGCATGGATACATAAGAGCAAGCTTGGGATGTGGACGATGTGCCTTAAGTTGGCTTGCATGTGACATACTCCCCTTTTCATGACATAGCTTCTCAAAAACATATGACTTGGCATAGGGCCTTCCGAATAAGCTCTCATGTTCTCCTTCTTCTACTTTAAAGAAATTTCTCAAAGTACTGGTGTTCACAACCACTTAAAAGTGGGGGCATACATCACCATTCACATTTCATTGTGCATTTTTCTTTTTCTTGCAATTTCCTCTCTTGAAAGCATTAGATACAATGTTCCCCAGGATGATACCTTGCACTTTTTCTCTCTTGGAAAAAAGACGAGATCCTTTGCACTTATCCTCTCTTGGAAAAAATTGGCATGATGTTCCCTAAAATGAGACATTTCACGAACTAAGCAAAATACCTTTGAACAATCCTTACACTATTATGCATTAACAATGTATATGAGTGTCAAGCATACAAAGTTTTGATTACCTCATCGAGCTCAAATATAACTTTAATATGTTTGAGTGGGAAGCCCATTATGAGGCATGACTTTCCCCATAGCCACCTATGTGTTTGAGTACATACCAACTAGCGTATGTTTCTCACCTTTTGGGCTGTCTCACCCCGCGGAAAACCAGAAGTTTCGTGGCCCTAGAGTGAGTATAATTTTTTGGATTTATCACTCAGTGCATAGCCAAGAGTTCTATTTCCTGAGAGCGAGTATGCATTTTCTTTTTGAAACAAACAAGCCTAGATCCGATCCACAACTAGTTGGAAAAATGATCAAAGCCTAATCCACCCAGGTTTTTTTCATCTTTCTCATTCTTGCGATTGCATGATTATGTATCTTTATGGTTTGACTTAGGATCTTGTATCTTTGGGGCTTGTGCAACCTCCTTTGTTCTTTTTCATTCTTTTTCATCTGCATCTATACACTCACATCTCTCTTGAATGTCTACTTTAGTGTGAGTTTGAAGCAAGTTCATCCGCTCACTAAAGTGGGGGCTAAATGAATCGTAGAAAAAAGGACCCCTTGCTTGACATGGGAATAATTCATGATAAAATGGACTTAATGATGTTTTAATCTAGTGTTGTGAGGCATTTTATGCATCCACACTAGGTCTTGGACCCTTATAAATTGAATAACATGTTTTTATCAATGTCTTGTAAAGGTGTTGTAAGATACTTTCACCCTATTCTAGACTTAATGAACCCATTTCTCCCTAATTCAACATTATAAAATGTGTTTAATAACATCATCACATCAATCTAGAAGGCTTGTAAAATAAACTTAATGTTAAATTAGTGTTGTAATGTGTCTTGCACATTCACATTGGTTCTTGTGCCTTCTTAGGCTATGTGGACCTCATTTTAATGTTGTAAACTATATTTAACCACACTTTCACATTGAATTATGTGTCCCAAGCCCTAATTGACCTTTTCATAATCACTAATAGGCCCCTATTAACCCATATTGTGCATCTTGAGGCTTAAATTGATTAAATACCTAACTTATCTCCTTGCTTCCTAGTTGTCAAAATGGCCCTTATGGGACCCATTCGCCATGCATGGAGAACTAGTCCCATCTAGGTGGGACCCATTCACCATGGGTGGAGAATGAGTCCCATTTGGCTCAATTTTGACCTTTGAGCGGGAAAAAAGTGAAATTTAATTTTATTATTTTAAATGTCGGCCTGAGGGATCCAATTTTTAGGATAATAAGGTGGATTGCCTATAAATATAAGTCTTTTAACCCTAATTCACATCTCTTATCATTCATTTTTCATTCTTCATCTACCAATCTTCCATCTCAAACAAGCTAGGGTTTTAACATTACAAGCCTTTCAAGATCAAGTTTTAGACCTTCAAGGGAAAATCCTTCATGTTTTGCTAAATAATTTCAAGATCAAATATCATGGTGAGGTAATCAACTCCATTTTTTCAATGTTTCATTTCATTCTTTCATTATTTTGGTTTAGTTACCTAAAAGGGGTTTGACCAAGGCAAACCCCCATGCCCTAACATTCAACATTTCTCTCTCTTGTCTTGTGTTTTTGCAGATTTAGGTCTCTTGGAAGCTTGGAAATCATTAAGATTCAAGTTGCAAGGTTCTTCAAGTCTTCTCTTCATTCAACAAGTCAAAATATCATCTAAAACTCATTTTTAGGTTAAAAAATTAGAGTTTCGAAAGCAGACACTTTTAGAAAGCCAAAGTGTAGATTGAAAGCTATGGAATCCACCTTTGAATATTCAAAAATTCAAAAGTGGACTCATTATCCATGAGTGGTGAATGAGTCCCACTTCCAGGTCAATTTTGAGTTTTTTGCATTTTTAGATACCCTTTTGTCAAAAACAGGTTCTGACACAATTTTGCAGAACTCGAACTGATTCGCCCAAAATGGCGAATGAGTCCCTCTAGGCCTAAAAATCAGCATCAAAATTATTTCAAATGTCATTTCCACTCTTCATCCACATTCCAAGTGCACACTTTTAGTTTGGTTCATTTTTTTTAGTTTTGCATTCATTTCTAGGTGTTGTTGCATTACACAATGTGTTTTCAAACAAGTAACATTTCTTAGGCTTTTCATACTTAATCAATCAATTTAATCATCTAATTTCATTTAAATCATCTCATTTATTCTTAATCACATCATACATTTCCTAATTTGAGTGAACCACCTAGGTTTTGGGTATGGGATCTACCTCTTCCCATTAGGTGAAAAACCCTAATTGAGCAAAGGAGACCTAACATTCCTAACCCAAAAATATATGGTTCATCTGCTCCCCCTAAGACCAATCCAATGCTTAGATAACCACCAATATCCAAAGAGAATAAATATGTTGCACATCAAAGAATAGGACAAGGAAGAGCCTCTAAATCAAGAAAATTGGTTATTTGATTTCTAAGCAACTGTCAAGCAAACATTTGCGATGCACAAAGTATATCTACTGTTCCACCAATGATGAGTTCAAGATATTCACTATCTATTTCACCAATCAAATACCACTATAAGATCTTATCTCCAAGCCAAGACAAACCAAAGTCACTTTAATAAAACTTGAAAACAAAAACCATAAAATATTGATAGGGACTATTGTTAACATGAGTGTATTTTAAAGGAAATGAGAAGATTTTCTCAACACATTGAATGTTTCTACCAACTTGTGAACTTTTCAAATATATATCTCAAACTAGGGATATTAGATAGATACATTGTACTCCTCTTGATTGCATACCAATCTCATGCTTTTACTGAAGTTTCTTGTGTAATATGCACAAGATTAGGTTATTTCTATTTTTGTTCAGATTTCCTTCTCCAAATATTCCTAGGTTCTTTCTTTTTCTTGTCCAAAGTTCTTACCACTTCATTATATCTAACTAATCTTACATGATTACTCTAGCAGTACTATGATTTATGTCCAACACTGTTGCATATATAACATATGATATTGCTAGAAGAATAATGATGTATGTTTCTTGAATTTCTATAATCATATCTTCCATGCATCCAACAATTTCTTGCTAGATGGCCAACTTTATTATAGTTGTAGAAAACATTGGTATAACCTTGATTTGAAAAGCTATAAGAATTATCATTAGTCCATCCAAAAACATTTCTTGTATGAAATCTACAATCTCTTGCTCTGTGACCATATTTATGACACAAACAACAATAACCATGAATTTGGGAGTAATTATACCTTGTTGAATGATTCTACCTGATAGGTGGAGGCCATAAGAATTTATTTGTTCTTCTTCTTCTGACATCAGGAAATTTCTCTTTTGATTTCTTACTGTCTTCCCTTTTTGGAGCATCTTGTCCTTGATTATTATTCTTTTTACCATCTTGAGTAGATTCACTAGTTGATGATTCTTTCTCTTCATTTGATCTTCTAAAGTAATCGTATAGATCTATTTTTTGCGTTGGGGTTTTCCTAAACTTTGAGCTCTATCCTATTTCATAACCTAAACCAAAGAAATACTTTGACTCTTTTGACTTCTCAACATGTTATTTAACACATTATTACCTTTCTCAAATTTCTGAACCTTGAATTTTTCAATATCTTTCCTCAAGATGACTATTTTGATTTCAAGCTTTTGGCATTCACTAGTTTTGACTTCAAGATCAGATTTTGTAAAATCAACTATCCTTTAGCTTCTTCAACTTCAGTTTTTAGACAAATAATCAGTTTATCAAATTCATTAACTTGAGTCTTAAAGTTAACAATCTGATTTCTTGCTTCTTCAAACTCTAAAGAAACTTCTACAAAATCTGAACATACCTTATCTTTGGAATCTTTCTCTTGTTGAAGTTGGTCTTTTAATTTATGATTTTATTTGCCAAGCTACTTGATTATATCGAGAGCACACAAAATTTGACCTTCTAAATCAACTTCACACTCCTATTCATCATCAATCTCAACAATGAAATCATCTTCTTTATCACACTTTGTATCAATATTCAGAGATGACTCATGCAACAACTCATCACATGACTTGACTGGGGTTTTCTATACAACCATTTGCTTGGAATCTTTCTTTTCTCTATTTCTTCTACACTTTCCCATGGTACTCCACTATCAGGACCTACCCAAGTTAGTTAGAATTCAATAGGGAACCTATGCTTTGAGACCATTTGTTGGAGTACAATACCACCGAGAGGGGGGGTGAATTAGTGGTATACAAATTCCAAATGATCTTGAAATAACCTTTCAAAACTTTGAAATATAATTATCATGAGAAAAAATATACTCAAAATCAAAAACTTTGGTAGACATTAATAACTCAAGACAAAAAATAAAAACTTTAACAAGAATAACATGAATATCAGGGAAACTTCTAACGAACTGAGATGAAGCATCATATATGAACATCATGACAACTTCAGCTGAATTAAGATAGGCACCATGACAATGAAAACTGATAGATCAATATCAAAGATGCACCAACACAATATTATGAAGTAATTAATGATAAAAATTAACTCATGAACATAAGACTTAAGAGCAAGGAATATCATTCTTAACAGTGATACATGATTGATATGTATTCATGTAGACCAAACAAACTATAGAAAAAATGTAAACATAACACAATTTTTCTTGAGTGAAAACCCTCATGGGGTAGAAAAACCACTCATAAAATTGCCTCACTAGCTTAGTCAAAATTCCTCACTTGCAAAGCTTCTGTTGCTACAAATGCCTCACTAGCAATGATCAATCTATCTCACTGACTTGATCATTTTAACTTCACTATACATTTATGAATAGAGAATAATTCAACTACAGAGGATCACTTTGTTTCAATACAAATCCATTTTCATTTTCAATCCAATACACTTAGTATCCTAAAGATTCATTTACTGGAATCTTTAAAATATCAAATGTACTAGTTACAATTTGTTTTGCACATTCCTTGTAAAACTTCTTTTCAAAATTTTGCTTAGACATTCAACATGATAACTCTGTGAAAAGCATCAAACTCATAACAATGTGAGACCATTGTTTAAGTAAACAATCTATGTTCCATTTCAAATTTCCATCTGTCCACATTGAAACTTTCAAATGTAACCTTTAAAACCTATTATAATAACTACCTCTTAATCTGCCTTTTGCAAAATTAAACCGTTCTCATAACTACTAAATCATCACTCAAAAATATGGTTTGATAACTGTCGAAATGTATCAACATGGAGAAGCTTTGATAAATGCTTAAAAAACTGCTAAAAATGTAACAACATACCCTTTGCAACATTAATGCATTAAGCACAAAAATGTATATATGTAAAATCAGCATGCTGCCCTAAAAAATAGGGTAACCAAACTATATACAACAAATACATATATGCTTCAATAAAACCCCTATCAAAAACACACATAAACCCTTAGCTCTAAGCATCAAAACATTATGTAGATGCAAGACCTTATGTTAGGGTTAGAAATGGTAGATATCTAACAATTAAATGCAGATTTAAGTAATAAACAGAGAAACTAAAAACACACACAAAATAAATCATAACACAAAGAATTTAACGTGGTTCACCCAATCCGGGCTACATCCACCAAACCGCAGCCATCCAATACTTTTATTATCCAGTGTAAAACCTATTACAATCTTGCGAATAATCGCATTTTTCATCATACAGTAATACCCAACCGAACCCCTTTTTAACAAGCTTAGAAGCTTCCAGATTTTAGGGTTCTACAAAATCGGATTTTTCTTTTTTCATTGTTTTTTCCCTTTTTCGGTGTACAGTATACCATGGGCTATATAGTATAGCATGATCAATCACCACATACCAACAATCTCCCACTTGGAGACTAATCAGGCTCCATACCAACACAATCTCCCACTTGGAGACTGATCCAGGATGACACTGCTGCAATTATAGCTCCCACTAGAAATAAGTACCTTGGACCCTACTGCTCTGTTATACTTGAATTCAACCTTGAAGGCCAACTGAAGTTGAAGAGGAGCTCAGCTTCTCCCTTGTCACCACCTTCGTAAACATATCCACTGGATTGACATCTGTATGTATCTTGTCCAGCTTGACCTGTCCATCCTCCAACACTAACCGAATGAAATGATATCTCAACTATATGTGTTTTGTTTTAGAATGCAAAGCAGAATTCTTTGCAAGATGTATAGCACTCTGACTGTCTATAAACAAGTAATTTCTAGCCTGTTGTTTTTCCAACTCATCCATGAAAAGTTACAGCCATATCATCTCCTTTGTCGCCTCTGTTGCAACAACATACTCTGCCTCTGTGGTGGATAAAGCAACCACCTTCTGCAAGCGAGAAATCCAACTCACTACTGTCCCACCAACTTTAAATACATACCTGTGGTACTCCACCTGGTATCTATATCCCCTGCTAAATCTGAGTCAACATAGCCTTTTAAATCAGTATTAGAGCCCCCAAAACATAAACAATTATTGGATATACCTCTCAAATACCTGAGAATCTATTTTACCGCATTCCAATGCTCAACTCCGGGATGACTCAAATGCCTGCTAACAACTCCTACAACATGTGCAATATCCGGTCTCGTGCATACCATGGCATACATAAAATTGCCTATAGCTGAAGCATATGGTACCTTAGACATTTTTTCTTCCTCCTCTTGTGTCTTTGGACACATATCCTTAGTCAATTTGACATGACTAGGCAAAGGTGTGCTGACAGTTTTTGCATTCTCCATATGAAATCTCTGCAACAAATTTTCAACATAATTATCTTGAGATAAAAATAATTTTTTGTTTTTCCTATCTCTACAAATTTTCATACCAAGGATTTGTTTCGCTGCCCCCAAATCCTTCATAGCAAAATATTTTGCTAACTATTGTTTTAGCTCACTTATGTGATCCATGTTAGACCCAACTATAAGCATGTCATCAACATATAAACATAAAATAATGTAGCTGTCATTATCCAACCTCTTAAAATAAACACAATGGTCAAAATTACACTGGTTGTAGCCTTGCTCAGCCATAAAACTATCAAATTTCAAGTACCATTACCGAGGTGCTTGCTTCAAGCCATATAAACTTTTATTCAATCTACACACTAGTTTCTCCTCACCTTTGAGCTCAAATCCTTGTGGTTGTTCCATATATATTTCCTCTTCCAAATCACCATAGAGAAAGACTATTTTAACAACAAGCTGTTCTAAATGCAAATCTTCAGCAGCCACAATCCTTAAAACAATACGAATAGGAGTCATTTTAACAATAGGAGAAAAAATCTCATCAAAATCAATACCCTTTTTCAGTGAAAATCCCTTGACAACTAATCTGGCTTTAAATCTCTTCTTACCTCCATCCTCCTCTTTTAGCCTATAAATCCATTTGTTTGGTAAAGCCTTTTTACCTGCAGGAAACTTGCATAATTCCCAAGTCTGGTTTTTCAGCAAGGAGTCCATTTCTTCTTCCATTCCATGCTCCCACTGAACCTTGGTATCCACCTGTATAGCTTCATCATAATAATCTAGTTCACCAGCATCAGTTAACAAAATAGTATACAAAGAGGGAGAGAATCTTTCTGGAGGTCTACTTATCCTTGAAGATCATCTAATAGGAGTTTGTGGTATTTGTCGTTGTTGTTGTTGCCCAGCATGCGGAACCACTGAAACATCATTGTTTGGAATATCATCCAACACTGCATAATCATTTTCTTTCTTCTCATGCTGCAGCAACAAATCTTTGTACAACACTTTCTCATTGAATATGACATCCCTGCTTCTCACAATTTTTTGATTTTCAAAATCCCAAAGCCTATAACCAAATTCATCAATGCCATATCCAACAAAAAACACATTTCTTTGATTTTTCATCAAGCTTGGTTCTATTTTCAGAATCTACATGTGCAAATGCTTCACAACCGAAGGTTGTGAGAAAAGAATAACTCACCTTCTTACCTTTCCATGCTTCCTCTGGAATACCACAACCCAAAGGATTAGAGGGACCTCTATTAATTAAATAAACAACAGTGTTTATAGTCTCTGCCCACATTTTTAAAGGCAGCCCAGCATGCAATCTCATAGTCCGTGCACGCTCCATTATTGTTCTATTCATGTGCTTAGCCAATCCATTTTCCTATGGAGTCCTTGGAGCCATTTTCTGCCTAAGAATACCATTAGAGGAACAATAATCTTTAAACTCTTTACTGCAATACTCACCACCATTATCAGATCTGAGACATTTTAACCTTTTACCTGTCTCATTCTCAACCAAGCTTCTCCATTTTTTAAAAGTTTCAAATACATCATATTTCTACTTAAGGAAATAAATCCATACCTTCCTAGTTGCATCATCAATGAATTTAACGTAATACAGAGAGCCACCAAGAGAAGATACCTAATTTGTTCCCCATACATCCATATGCACAAGCTCCAATTTCTCATCTTTCTTTTGCTTCCCATCGTTGAGAAAACTAACTCTCTTTTGTTTTCCATACACACAACTTTCACAGAAATCCATATTAACACATTTTAAACCTAGTAAAACATTATTTGAATGAAGTACTTTCATACTTTTTGCACTCATATGCCCAAGTCAACTATGCCACAGTGCTGATTCAGAATCCACAACAATTGTATGATCTTCTACCTGCTAAACTGCAACAACTGTTCCTGAACATTGACCTTTTTCTGTAACAATTAAAGTAAAAGGAACAGTATGACCTATACAAAGATATAAGTTGCCTACTTTCACACCTTTTGCTACCACTAAGGCACCCTTTGTGACCCTCCAATTTTTATCACTAAAAGTAACAACATAACCTTCATCATCTAGTTGCCCTGCTGAAATTAAATTTTTGCTTAACTTTGGAACATGCCTACCTCATGTAGTAGCCAATGATTCCCATTCTGTAACTTAATCTTGATTCTTCCCTTTCCAACAATCTGACAGGGTTTGTTATCTCTTAAATAAACCAGCCCAAAATCCCCTTGGACATAATCAAGAAAATAACTTCTATGGGGGGTAGCATGAAATGAAGCCCCTGAATCTAACACCCAATAATCATCAGCATTATCAAGGGAAATAATCAAAGCATCCTCATCAGATTTATTACTTACCACATTTTCCTCTTTACTTCCTTCCTTTTTGTCTCCTTTATTTTTTTGAGACCAGCAATCTTTCTTCAAATGACTTGGCTTACCACAGTACCAGCAATCCTTCTTGTCTCTAGATTGGGACTTTCTATCCTTTGATTTTCCTCATGACTTCCCATGATTTCCAAATTGTTTCCTCTCTCCTTTGGTCTGCCCCTGCTTTCTGCATTCAAAACACTGCCTGATGTGGATGTTCCACTTGAGCTTTTCCTATGAATTTCCTTGCTCAAAATACCAACAACATCATCAAACTTCAATGTATTCGAACCAGAAACAGAATTGCTAACAGCCATTACCAAGCTATTCCAGCTACATGCAAAGAACACAGAATCAAAAGAGCCCTAACTTCTTCATCAAAGTTTACTTTTATAGAAGTTAATTGACTGGGACCATATTAAACTCATTTAAATGATCAATAACTAACCCACCTTCTACCATTTTCATATTAAATAAACGCTTCATAAGAAATACCTTATTCAAGCGGAAGGCTTTTCATATAACTTCACTAGGGTTTCCATCAACTCTTGAGTTTTCTTTGTTGTTGTAATATTGAACACCACTGATTGTGCTAGGCACAAACGAATACTGCCAAAAGCCTTTCTATCCAAGATCTCCCAGTCCTCATCTGACATTGTTGTGGGTTTCTTGGTTTTCCCTTCCAATGGCCGCCATAAATCCTTCTGATAGAGATAGTCCTCCATATGCATCTTCCATAACTGATAGTTCTTCCCATTAAACTTCTTAACCTTCTTACCCTCGTCTGCCATTGCTCCCACTCAACCTTGAGACTCCCACTTAACCGTGAGATCTTCCTACAGACGATAATAAAAAAAAAACCCACTCTAATACCACTTGTTAGGGTTAGAAATGGAAGATATCTAACAATTAAATGCAGATTTAAGTAATAAACAGAGAAACTAAAAACACACACAGAATAAATCATAACACAGAGAATTTAACGTGGTTCACCCAATCCGGGCTACATCCACCAAACCGCAGCCATCCAATACTTTTATTATCTAGTGTAAAACCTATTACAATCTTGCGAATAATCGCATTTTTCATCATACAGTAATACCCATCCGAACCCCTTTTTAACAAGCTTAGAAGCTTCCATATTTTAGGGTTCTACAAAATTGGATTTTTCTTTTTTCATTGATTTTTCCCTTTTTCGGTGTACAGTATACCATGGGCTATATAGTATAGCATGATCAGTCGCCACATACCAACACCTTATGCAACATATCAACATCAACTTCAAAACAAGAAACCACTTTTAGATATTGCAACTTTGTAAAGAACAAAATAGGGTTAAAAGAAAGAAGTGTGTTACCATCTTGAACTCAATTCAAGCTTTCAAATGAAGGTTGATATCACCCGAAGAAACTGAAAGAAAACCTCCTGAAACCATTTCTCTTCATTTTTAGCCACCATACCACCATTCTTCCATTCTTCATCGAGCCCTAAATCGGCCATCGTCCTCACTAACAATCTGGGCCTTTGTGTTTAGTTAAAGAAAATTAGGGCACAATTACTATGTCGAACTTTTCTCATATATTTTTTCCTTCCAAAACATAAAAACCATATATATGTTAGTGTTGAATGAGTAATATTATTATCACCAAATAATGTGTGTCGACTATGAATTTTTGCAAAGTTGCTAGTATTAAGCATAGAATGTTGCATAACCATTAATGACCAACCTAATAAAACTTTAGACTTTATTGCAGTGTTTAACTTCAATGCTACCATAAACACATAATACCCAAACACTTGTGAATGATAAACATCAAAATGCCAAAGTTCCAAGGTCAATATGCTAAGATCAATCATTGAGCAATATATTGGTCAATGATAGATGAATGTAATTATCCAAATTCAAACCTTAAGATCCACATCACAGTGTTGTCTCCAAAAGTATTGTTTTCTCAAGGATCTCATATAAAAGTGACTTGAATATCAAAACAATGTGAATACTAGACATTAAGAGTATAAAAAACATAGTTAAATGTAGAATACCTGAATACTTGCCAACACTATAAGTGGCAAGATCAACTCTTGACATCAATTCTATGTCAATGCAATGTCAATATACTAAATCAGTATATATGAAGATATGAATTGTTCAATGAATATGATATCAACTGAAGATATACAAATACACTATCCCCCAAAACTAAAATTTTACCAAATCCTTATACCACTAAACGTAGTGCAATCAAACTAAAACATAAGATATACCTAAGTGTGCTAAATGTAAGTATCACCTTGTACCTCTTGACGCCATGTTAATGTTCCCCCTTTAAATTCAATGACAAACTTGCATGCCAACAAAATTTCCCGCTCAAACCCTAAAAATGGGCCAAATGGGACTCATAAGCCACTTTTGGCATGTAGATCCCTCCTAGGGGGACTCATATGCCCAAGGTAGCGTATGAGTCCCACCCTAGTTTTTTGAGATGGGTTGCTAGAAATTTTAATGCTTTTGATGATTTTGTCAGGTTTTTAGTTGAAACAAGCCTCGAGATCTGAAATAAACGGTCTTAGGGGTCTATTAATGATGAATTAAAGGGTATTTGATGCAAGGGTACTAAAATAGGTCCACATTAAGCAAGGAATTGTACTATCTCCAAGAAGGGAGTATAATTTTCATTGCCATAGTTCATATGAAGGATCAAGCTCACATTTTTATCATTTGACAAATTAGCTACAAGTAGTTAAAGAGAAAGTATTTAAGATTTTGATTATATGATACTCACATAATTTTTTGATTGTTAATGCATAAATAGGACAATATACTAAATTTAGATGGAACTTGTGCACATGACCATGGAAATATCGACATATCATTATAGATCTATTATTTCCAAATGTACAAGTTCATTTTGTCCTCTAATAAATACTTCACAACATGCATGCTTGATTTGGTAGTTTAATTGTAATTCAAAGTTGGAGAAAATTGTAGCCTAATGAAGACTACATCCCTAACACTTTCTCATTCTAAACCCATAATCACCTCGAGATTCTTTATCCATAGTTTAATAATCTAATTTTAATATATTCTAAAATCTTCTCTTTTATATGATGTCTAGGGGCTCAACATATGGAAACTAGAGTAGAGGTCCAACCTAATTCAGCTACTAGAGAAGAGTAGGCTAAAGAACACATGGTTGATGTTAGGGAGGATACCCAAGCACAAACAAATGATGTTAGAGAGCAGGCCCATACACACTTTGATGTTGGATAGGGGCGAATATCGCTTCCTTCTACAAATATTCATACTATGAGGGTAAGTGCAAAAAGATGGGGGGCCAAAAAGTGGCCAATTTAATTTTTCATCTCGAAATAGTGAAAATGTGAGCACATTATAGTAAAATGTGCTCACGTTATGGGTTGGTGGTGACCAAGCCTAGGCTTAGTCATTATCAAGCCATAACGTGAGTGTGTTATAACACAAGCACGTTATAACACGAGCGCATTATAACATGCTCACGTTATGGTTTAAATTTCAAAAAACACACGTATATTGAATTCAAAAAAAAATGTGCATTTTTTGAAATCAAAAACACATTTCCAAAATGTGAGTGCATTATAATGCACTTGCATTTTGGTCTACATTGAAATTTTTTTCTTCTCTTTTTCTTCTCTCTTTCTTCTTGTTATCTTTCAGGGAAACTATATACATGAAATAAACATTTAAGTTGACATTTACATATGGAAATTTACTTTCTTATACTTTAAGTTATATTTCATGTATATAGTTTCAAGATGTTTGAGAGTGGTTTTGGATCTCTAGGAGTTATAATGCAAATTATAGTTTTTGGAAGATCTTACAAATTTTAAAAAGTCAAATTTCAGTAATCAACATGTGAAATATTAGTAATCAAGTGGTCAAATTTTAGTAATCAGCAAGTTGTATCATCTTTATCTCACTTTATCTCACTCATTGTTTATCCCTTATTCTCTAGACCTCTCTATCACATTCTCTCCTTCCCTCTATACTACTATCTATCTCACCTATCTCTCTCCCTCCATCCTTCCCTCCATTCCTCCTTCCCTCCTTACCTCTCTAATTTTCT